>PYAF01001989.1:13406-38744 GCA_007407185.1 Glycine tomentella
TGAAGGCTTAAGAAACATCTAGTCACTTGTAAGCCACCATTGATGAAGGGATAAGAAGCCATCATGCTTTGGGAATTATTTATACAAAGTAGCATGAAAGAAAGTAAATTTTCTCCTCCTTCTTTGTTGTCCACGTGAATAAGCTAGAAGAAGAGAGAAACTTCATGAACATGCCAAGTAAGAGGACACTTGGAAGAAAAAAGGAAGAAGCTTCAAGACCATGACAAGTGGTGGGACACTTGTAAAGGTCATGACAAGTGCAGGGACACTTGCAATGGAAGCATCATGACTTAGGAGATTTTTGTAAATATTCTATTATTTTCCAAACTCTATATAAAGGGGGGGAGGCCTTAAGTGGAAGTCATTCTCAAGACTTCATCCTACTACACCTTCACGTGAATCTCTCTTCCATCTCTTTCATTTCATTTTCATCTTTTCCTTTCCAAACCATAAAGAGACTCCACTTTCCCTTGAAGAATCACATGTAGAAGCTAGTACCATTAGGAAGAGATAGACAAGCTTCATAAGAGGTTATAAGGTATGTATAGGGAAGCTTTATGATAAAGATAGTTTAAGTGTTGTTTGTGTTTGAATAAGTGTTTAAATTTCATGTGTTCCTGAGTGTTTCTATGAATTTCTCTAAATTCTATGTGTTGTTGAGTGTTTCTATGACTCTCTATATATGAATGATATGTTGAGTTTCTGTACATGAGTAACAAGCTGAGTTCTGTACTTGATTTATATTGAATCTCTGAGTAAATTATGTGAGACAATGATTGGAGATTAATGTGGAAAATACATATAAGTTGATAAAATGAATGATTCATGCATAAGTGAAACCATCTCATGTGTATCATAAAAGTTACCTCAGAGAGGAGGTGTGTCAGATAGTTACGAGAACTGAGTCCGTGCATTCAAATAAGAGAAGTCTGAGCTAGGGGGTGACTCTAGCAGTACGGAATCACATCACATGAAGTGTGAGTGAGAACCTAGGAAACACTGGGGTACCCTGACTGATCGGATAAGTTCTGGACCACTGAGATGGGACTATCTTGACAATTGACACTACATGTTGATGTGTCTCATAAGAGTTGCCTCAAAGTGAAGGTGTGTATAAGAGTTGTCTCATAGAGGAGGTGTGTCAGATAGCTACAGGAACTGAGTTCGAGCATTCAGATAAGAGAAATATGAGCTGGGGGTGACTCGGCAGTGGGGAAATCACGCCACCCATGATGATCACATGAAGTGTGGGTGAGAATCCTGTTGCAACACTGTGGGACCCTGACTGATCATTTCAGTTCTGTGCCAATGGGGTAGGGCTATCTTGACTGTTGGTACCACATGATAAGAGTTTAAAAGAATCATGCAACATGATAAGAGTTTAAGAGAATCATGCATCATGATAAGAGTCTAAGAGAATCATGCATCTTTGAGGATGTTGTTATGAATATCTGCATATTGAATATATTCTGTTGCTTAAATTATGTTTATCATAAACTTACCCTGTACTTTGTATCTGTGGTTGACACCTGCTATGACCTTGATTTTATTCGGGCGAGCAGATGAACAGCAAAAAGAGACTATTAGCTATCTACAAGAAGAGAATTTTGTTTGAAGATGTAATATTTTGAAGAGGTTATGTTTGAAGATGTATTTCTTTGTTACGGAGTGTTTTAGTTGTTTGTACTATGTAATAGAATTGATACCAGTCTGTATTTTATTGTACATCAGATTTATAAATATCAATCATTGAGGAAAAATATTTTGTAATCTTATTATATGTTACTTCAGAATTATAAATATTACTCAATAATGGAAAATTATGGTTTGGTATTTTTTTAAGCAAATCGAAAAGAATTTTCATTAAAAATCAATAATAACAAGATGATAAGTCGAGGTATTGCAATCTTCTTCTGGCTCCTCCTATATTCAACAATCATTGTTGCAATTGTTGAAGTGATAATTAGGCTTGAGAAATAATGTAACATCCTCATGATTATATTATGAGTTATATTTATGATTTAATTATGGAAGTAGGATGAGAGTTGGATACAAGAAGAATAGGATAAATTTTATTTGAACATAAGCTATCCAAACTTGAACCAATCAAAAGTTCATAAAATAATCCTAAGCCTTTCACGTACAACAGCCATGTAAATATGCTTGGTAAGTGAATATTTGGTAAACCAAAGTTAAGGTGAAGTCAACAAGCTATCCCATATTCTTGAACATTCTTCTCATGACTATCCATGTGGCATTAGGGAAAACAAATAAACAAAATCAAGCTTTAGACAGCCATCCACGTGCACATGCCATTAATGAAGGGAATATTGGTAATGATGATTAGATAAGGAAAATCTAGATATTTTCTACTAATTAAGTTTCTTTCTATCCAAATTCCTTTCCATCCTAACTAAATCAATTAGTATAAATAGATGACAACATCGCAAAATTTTGCACGTAAGACTTATACCTCCAAGCTTCCACGGCCACTTGTCTTCCATTTCACATCTTGCCTTTATTTTTCATTTACTAGTAATCCTATCCACTCTTAAAATATTCCACACATCCATTGTCTTATTTTCTTTTCTAAAGATCTCAAAGGAGGACATCCACCTATTCAGACAATAACAAATCCAACTCACTTGAGGTAGGTTAGGCTTCAATCTTTAGCTAAGAATTTATTTGGACTAATTTACATGCTTAAATGTATAGATTTATGGAAATTATTTAGGCTGGAATTTCATGTCATTTGAAGGCTATTTTATGGTGTGACACTGTTGATTTAAACCATATGATAGGTGATGATTTATAGGTTAAAATATTAGTGATATTCGAAATCCCGTTTAATGATTTTTGGAAATTTGATGATCTTTAGGTTGTTTGTTCATATTTTTATTATGGGACTATTTTGTATTAAATTTTAGAAGTAGAGGTTGAATGATATGTAGTTAAATGGTTCCAAAGTTTGAGTGATTAATTTGAGGATGAAGTAGTAAGGTGATAGGTGAAAGGAGATTATGATGTGTGCTAGGTTATAATCTTTTCTGTGAAAGTTTAAAGGAATTAGAAATTATTTGGAAGATATATTGTGGTTATTAGTTATTTTACTAACATGATTTTTTTATGTAGCCTGAAGATATTATTATGCCTAAGTTGGTGATGATAGATAAGGTATGGTGCTTTAACCATGCTTGCAGTACGTATGATGTTATGATAAAAATATATTTTTCCATAAAATTCGAGTTGGTCGGGTTAGCATCTCGGATAGACTATTTTCTTGCTTGTCAAGTTATCCGGGTTGATATCCTGAATAGGCTACTTTATTGATAACCAAGTTGACCGGGTTGACATCCTGAATAGGCTACTTTATTGATAACCAAGTTATCTGGGTTAACATCCTAAATAGGCTACTTTCTTGATGACCGAGTTGGCTGGGTTGACATCATGGCTAGACTATTTTCTTGCTTGCCGAGTTGTCCGGGTTGACATCCTGAATATGCTACTTTCTTGATGACCGAGTTGGCCCGGTTCGCATCCTGGATAGACTATTTTCTTGCTTGCCAAGTTGTCCGGGTTGACATCCTGAATAGGCTACTTTATTGATAACCAAGTTGTCCAGGTTGACATCCTAAATAGGCTACTTTCTTGATGATCGAGTTGGTCGGGTTGACATCATGGATAGACTATTTTCTTGCTTGTCGAGTTATCTGGGTTGACATCTTTAATATACTATTTTCTTTGATGACCAAGCTGGCCTGGTTGACATCCCGGATATCCTATAGATTTTTATTATGAATTGATTTGATGTAATGATATGTTGTTTCATGTTTCCAAGTCTTGTGAAACATAGTTTGAGACTACCTCCAGTACGAGATGTAGAGACCAGATGCAAATACATGGAATGACATGCATGACTAGCGTAAGACGGCCGTAGCATTTCTACATCCAGTATGAGGTGTAGCTACATACAGTACGATATGTAGAGGCCATGTGCACCCTGCGAAAATTCATTTCATGCATTCATATAGTTTGCATAATTATTTTATGGAGTTATTTGAATATATTGATGATTTACTACATTCTAACGTATTGAGTGGTTTAGTTTTCCCTACTGAGAAATTTTATTTCTCAGTAGATTTGTTTCATGTTTTTAGATGGCCTCAATCGTCATATTTCTCGATGCACTAAATCTGGAGTGGTACCTCGATGAAGAAAGGAACTGTTATGTCATCACCATGCACCCTGTTATACGTGCATATATTTATTTTGGCATTCATTTTCCAGTGTTTGTACTTAATGGACTGTTTAACCCTTATGACCCATTCCTACAGTTTGCTCCTGCCTATCCACAACCACCTATGGAACCAATTAACTTGGTCAGCGAAGAAGAGAGTATCGGAGAGAACTTCTGAAATAAAGACATGGGTTGTAGGTTTTTGTATATAAATAATAATCCTAACTAAGTGTGGCTGAGATGTTTTCCAGTAGTCAAGTTCAATGGTGTATTAAACATGAATCAACCAAACAAAGGGAGCTATGTAAAAATGAACTATGACTACTTAATATATATCAGTTTTACAACATATATGAATTCTATAATTTATACGTTTTAGAATTTTTTTACTAATATACACTTCTTAAAAATTTAATCCAAATAAAAATATAATATCTAGAATAATTTAGGTTGTTACAAATAAAATTTAAGATGGATCATATGTAACAAAATTATGCCTTGTGAGTTTTTGGGCCTTTGTGGATGAATCACATTATTTCATTCATGTTCTTTCATGTATGATTTCACCCTTGTGCTAGATTACTCTAGGTTTTGTCTTGCCTTTCTTGTCATTCATTGTTGCACATGCATTGATTGAGATGATTTAGGCTTTCTTTCTTTTAGCCACTAGCAAAAATACACCTATCCTTGCATTGATATCCATTGCCACCCTTTTTGAGCTTTTAACATTTTCTTTCTTGTGTAGCTCATTACAAGCCAAAAAATGGAAAACCATATCCTAATTTTAAGGAGAAAAGGGGCCTTGGAATTGTTTTATGAGTGGGTTTCAAACAAGTGTGGGGATTTATATTTTGTTTTGATTTGGAAGAAAAGAAAAAAAAGAGTTTAAAAAGCAAAAGTTCAAAGAAAAAATATATAAACAAAGAAAAAGAAGTACAATAAAAATGTGTTGTGGTTCATTTTTGTCAAGGGGGTCGAAAACCCTTTTGTCAACTTCTATTAACACCCCTTCCTAATTCCTACTCTTTTCAGTGGTTCTCCTGTGCGATATATATGCATGCACAATTGAACATTATGCAATGAATATTTTTCATGTAGTTGCTTTACTTATCAGAATATGCTACTCAGCATATGTCTAACAACAAAATAGATTAAACAGTTTACATACACATTTATAGTTATACTCAAGAAGTTAGAAGCTATCATTTAAAAAAATATTACTTTAAATAATGTTTCAAAAAAAAAAACATTAAACACTACTACAGGCAACACATACGACGACGATTCTAAACCCCATACGACGATGGTTCTAGAACTATCGTTGTAAATTGGAACTTTCGACGACGGTTATAAAAACCGTCTTCATATCTCCAGTGATTTTTTTTTCTTAACAGGACATACGAAGACGGTTTTGGGTAAAACCGTCTTCGTATGTGAACATACAAAGATGGTTTTGGGAAAAATTGTCATCGTATGTGCACATACGAAGATGGTTTTGTGAAAAACCGTCTTCATATCTCCTTTTGTGTTTTTTTTAAAAAAAGGAATTCAACGACGGTTTTTCCAAAAACAGTCTTTGTATCCACTATTGTGTTAACTTTTTTTTTTTTTGTAAATGAAAATACGAAGACGATTTTTATACAAAACCGTCTTTATAATTGCACATACAAAGACGATTTTTACAAAAACCGTCTATGTATCCCCTATTGTGTTAATTTTTTTTAAAAATGAAGAGACGAAGACAGTTTTTAGAGAAAACCGTCTTTGTAAGTGCACATATTAAGACAGTTTTTCCAAAAACTGTCTTTATATCCCCTATTGTTTTAATTGATTTTTTGTAAATGAAGATACGAAGACGGTTTTTAGAGAAAACTGTCTTTGTAAGTGCACATACAAAGACGGTTTTTCCAAAAACTGTCTTTGTATCCCCTATTGTTTTAATTTTTTTGTAAATGAAGATACGAAGACGAAAAATTCGTCTTTGTAAGTGCACATACAAAGACGATTTTTCCAAAAATCGTCTTTGTATCCCCTATTGTTTTTTTTTTTTTTTTGTAAAAGGAGATACCAAGACGGTTTTCACACAAAACCGTCTTCGTAAGCGTACATACAAAGACGGTTTTAGGCAATAAACGTCTTCATATCCCTTTGTGTTTTTTTTATAAACACATTCTTGTCTTTTATGCACCTATATTCAAAAAATGAACACAATAATCTTATTATTGAAAGCCCAAAATCACCAATGTAATTCTCAAGCACAAGATGAACACCTGTTAAGCAAATAGACCTTATAAATATAGACACCAGCAACAAATTGTGTATTTACATTACATTTCAACACCAGCAACAACAACACACACGCAACACATGATTGCATTTGTTGACATGGCCAGTTTATATAAGCTTTGAGTAGATATATATCTATCAATAGTCCTCAAGGATGTAAACAATCTGGTTCTGCCCCTGGGAGATCTATTTTGTTCAAAACCTGTTACAGAATATATAGTGTTACTAAACATGCACACACGCAACACATACGGACATATTATCCCATAAATTTATAACTTGAGAAAAGTGGTGAAAAACAAATAGATAAGACCACAATCCATCCACAATTAGAAAAGGGAATATCCACAATTTCAGTTTATTAATTGAAAAATAGCATCAATAAAGGATAATGAGTATCTCAGTAAAATAATATAAAAATTAAGTTAAAAGTAGAATAATAGAAATGGCATACTTACAGGGATAATTTCCAAGTTGTTCTCCAAAGCCAAATAAACGTTAGGTAGTGTTTGTGCTTCAGCGCCCTGTGATTTGAAAACAGTTTTTTGGAAAAGCAGATACCAGAATTACTAAAAGATCACCCTCCCATGATAAACCTGGATGTTTCTATTATCGTCTGAAACCATGAGATTGAGAGTACTTCCATCAATCAAAAATTCAGTTGCAAAACAATCGAGAGAACCAAAATCCTTGGCTAATAAGCTCAATTGAGCACCCAGCTCTTTCCTACTAAGAAAGTATATGCTTTTATGAACATTGCCAATAAGGATGAAGTTCTTTACCTACAAAATGATGACATCTACTAATCAATAGGTGGAGGTGGGAGCACAATTAATCATTTGATCACATATAGTTATGAGTTTCTCATATGTTATATCAATTTTTGAATCAAAAGGTTATTGCTCTTGAAAACAACTAGGAACAAATTTCTAATTTGACCTACCAACCAATTTTAATTCAACAAGAGAAACTTAAGAAGGTTGAAGAAGCAAGTAACTAAATTAAACAAGTTGTTTCAATGGCCTTGTATTCATCATAATACAAGATTTAAGGAACTGTCACTTACAATATTTAGAGTACACCTTTGAAACCTGTAAAGAAGAAGGATGTTTATGATAATGTCCAAATAAAGGCATCACCCAAATTTAGAGTAAAGGGACACAATTTTGGTCACTTAAAAAGAAAACATTTATAAGGATACCAGAGTTTATGGATTATCAGTATTTTTCCCAAAAGAGAACAAGAGGATACGTCTTCTTGCAGCAACATCCTCTCCTTGCACATAAGCAGTACCAATGGCAAAAAGTGTTTCATTTTCTTTTGAGGTTGTATTTTGCAATAAAGATAAATTTTTGTTCAGCAACAATCAGCAACCACAATTTGTAAACCAAAGGAACAAACATTACCAGTAAAGTAACCACCCTCACAGTAAGGGCATTTTCAGAACTTTGCATAGGTATTGTTGCCTTTGTTTGCCAAGGGCCACCAGACTTTTGTGGCTACATAATATGAACCTCAAATTCATCAATAGGATAAAAGCGGTTTTGCTCATCAGGATTCAAATTCTGACTCTCATTTTGATGGTTGATATCTTGGTCAACCAGAGAAATAACTTGATTTAGTGGCTTAAGAACCTGATGAGCATGATTAAAATGTAGCATCACTTCCTGAATAAGACTAAAGACTAAAACACAACAACTTTCTAAATTACAATAATAAACAAAAGGACAATTCATCCAATGGAGTAGGGAACAAAAAAAACATTTGGCATCATGCCAAAATAAATAATATAGAGAACCAGCAAATTTTAATCAGAAATATTGAAATAAAGCACATATGAGTTAAATAAGCTACTAAATTAACAAACAAGTGACTAGCGGTTACTTCATAAGAAAATCCTAAATATATTTTTCTATAATAAGGAATACTAGTTTATGCAGTCTAATTCTTAGCTTAAAAGTTGGAAATCATTCATAATGTACCACGAGTAAGGGGGCATTTTTTTTTCACGTTATCTTCTTTTATTCCCGGGAATACGAGAGTGAGAATGAATATTCCCATGTTTCAGTTTTTTTTTAGTTATGTAGGAGGTTATGTAATATAGTCTCGGGTATATTTTATTCATAGGAAAGTTGTGCTCTCACAATATAAACATTTTTTATTCCCATGAGGAGGGGTGCTATCTGATATTCCCATGGGAATGGAAGTTATTGTCTACAATAACTACCTATTCTTCCTACATTCTTCAACCTTTCTCTTTCACTTTTATTTTTTTAATAAATAAATTCTAACTTTTTCCTAAAATTCCTAAATACAAAACACACATGTTCATGGGAATAGCATTCCCGGGTATAATATTCCTGAGAATGTGATTCCTGGGAATGCAAAACTTTACCCTTAAACAAACGTCCCCTAAGTGATTACAAATGCTGGGATTATTAAATATATTTGCCATCTAGTTTTGCAAAATAATCACTTCTTGGTGTCAAAAGCTTTTTCAAGAGCTGAAAAGAAAACTTCAAAAATGAGATAATCCAAATTCAAACATATGTTCAAGTCTAAGACTTCAGCCACAAGAAAGGCTGGTAAATATTATTGAGTAAAAACTATGACCTATAAAGCCTAACAATGATGCTCTTGAGTATTTATAGAAAATTAAAATATATATATATATATATACACACTTACATGAAATGAGACAATAAGTGGATATAAGTTCTTCTCCACAAAGTATGTTACTTGGTGTGGTGTGGCTTTTAGTGGAATGTAAGAATGATATCACAAATTATAAAAGGTCCAACCAAATTAGGTAGAAAATCTAGATTTCATAGTTTGAGCAGAAGAACATTCACCTTTTGTACAGGCCAGTAGCTGTCATAGTTTGAGCCAGAAGGCAACTGGCATATCTTCAAAACACCCTATAGAGAAGATTCAAAAGAAAAAATTAGCCGACTAGATCACTGTTTTAGAGCAAAAGTGTCTCTCTGCTTTGAATTCCATAATATTAATGTCACATACAATTGCAGAACAGTGTTCTAAGCCAAACAACTTCACAGCATGCTAGGTCGCACATAAATCTCATTACATGATAGCTCCAAAATCCAAATAACCAACTTTTTATCTATGACCACTGTTAAAAACATGGCCTAATATGATGCTTTAAAAAGCATCTAATTTATTGCAATTGTCTGGTCCAACTTCTTCGAACATACTAATTACAATAAAGAAGGGTATACGTTTTAAAATGTTACTCATAGGTATCCCCAACAAAAGATGTAGAAAGAAATTACATAACAAGCACAAACAAGTTAAATATATATTAGATATAATTACATAATGGTGGGTTTGTTCTGACCTGTGGGTGAACACGAAGTCGTTCCCTCAACACCATAACCCAAGCTGGTCTTGACCCTGATACGAAGAATCCTTGATAGCTACCAATATTTGTTGACAAGGTGATCCATTTGATGTATCCTCCTTGGCATATGCATCCAAAGGCAAACGAACAAATCTAAAATTTCTAAGCCTGGAAACATTGGTACTGCTAAGGCCAATGGATCCTCCGGCTGATGCTGAATCCTCAACTTTAGAAGTACTATCTGGACTTTCATAAAGGTAAGCATGGTAACAAAGAATAATTCCATCACTCAAAATCCCAAAAAGAAATGGATGGCTATGCTGCCCAAACCATCTCTGCATGGCCAACTCTACAACCTTCATATCCAGTATATTTTCCTTCCTTCCTTGGTTGATCACTCCATCTCTATCCCCTTGTTTAGAATCTTTCAGTACCTCTTTCATCAGAGCATCAACAAGATGGCTCTTTCCAGACATACAATTTTCTAGAGAAAAGACACAATTGAAATTGGGGACATTAAATATTTCAAGGTTACCATTATCAAAACAAACAACACAATAAATATCCCCATGGTCCTGAGCTGGACAGTGTGAGAGGAAAAGTAAATGTGTTGGAACAAACATGCCAATCTCTTGTAGAGGACAAATCAAATGTTGATGCTAAGAAGGCCAACTTGTTTTCTCAGTTACAATCCACTACTGAAAAGCTGGAGAAGCTCCTATAAAAAAGGAAGATATTGGAAAATTCACTGTTTGATGTGAATGCCGAACTTGTAGGATTAAGGGTGAAGTCTAAGGTATTAGGAGACATATGCCACTCACTTGACCATGAAAAGTCGATTATCTTTCAAGAGAAAGAAACTTTAGTTTCACAGTTGAACATAACTCATCAACCGTTGAAACATCTTGAGAAACTGCACAATGAATTGGACTTAAATCATTTGGAACAAAAGGAGAAACTAGTCCGAAATTGAAAAGGTAGAAGAGCTAATAGTTTCACTATATTCTGAGAGGGAAGAGAATCCCAGAGTTTTGAAATTGAATGAAGATGATTTGGCAGAGAAGGAATTACAAATTCATATTCTACAAGAGGATGCAAATTACAAGAAAAAGGAATAAGAGAAGGAACTGGACAGAGCTATGCATGCTGAAGTGCAAATTTTCATGTTGCAGAAATGTGTTGATGATATGGACAAAAATAACTTCTCCCTTTTAGTTAACTGTCAGAGACTTATGGAGGCTACCAAAATTTGTTATACTAGAAGTTAACGGTGTGATAGAGCCAATTTTTAGGTTATAACTTATGACACCAATGGTGTTGTCTTGGAAGAAATAAAGGGAGATATTAAACTGAAGGATGTTCACTTCAGATACCCTGCAAGGCCAGATGTGCAGATGTTTCCCGGATTCGCTTTCTATATTCCAAGTGGTGCAACTGTTGCCTTAGTGGGTCAAAGTCAAAGTGGGAAGTCCACTATAATTAGTTTATTAGAAACATGTTATGATCGTGAAGTTGGAGAACTACTTATAGATAGTGTGAATTTCGAGAATTTTCAAGTGAAATGGATTAGAGAACAGATTGGGGTTGTTGGTCAATAGGTTATCTTGTATACAGCTAGTATTAAAGAGAACATAGCGAAGGTGCAAAGACGAGGACATAACAACAACAATAACACTAGGCAATGCCAAAAAATTCATTGATAAGCTGCCTCAGGTATAACAAATTCTTTTGTACAACTGAACCAAGTTTTATGTTTCTCCTTTTTTCTTTTCTTAACATTATTTGGAGTTAAAAAATTGATTTATTCTGTATGTAGGGCATTGACACAATGGTTGGAGGGCTTGGAACTCATGATGAGTTGATCCACGATGGTGGTGGTGTTTATTCTCAGATTATTCGTTTACAAGAAGGAAATAAAAGAGCAGAATTGAGCCAAAAGTCAGAAGAAGATAAGTCAAATAACAACATCTTCAATTTAGACAGTCACATGGGTAGATCTTTAACTAAGAGAACATCCTTTGCAAGATCAATAATGACCACTCTGATCGTGCATTAGACACTCTGTCTGACTTGGCATAGCTCTTACTTATCAAATTCCTTTGGTTGAGTCTGGACAAGGAGCTAATGAGGATGTTGGGAGTAGTCAGGTTGGTAATAACAATAACATAAAGGTTTCTATTAACGGTTTGGCCAAGTTGAAGAAGCCAGAGGTTGTTGTCTTATTACTAGGATCCGTTGCTGCATCAATACTGTTGCTTATTTATTTGGACTAATGATTTCATCAGCTATTAACACGTGCTATAAACCTCCAAATCAGCTCAGGAAAAAACAAATCAGATATACTGTTTTTTCAAATCTAGGGGGCTAAAGCCAAATGAAATAATGGTAACAAATTCCCCCAAGGTATGGTTACTTCTAACCACTCACTCAACCCCCTAAAGTCATCCATAATGATAGGCCACGTTCATAAATGTGTTTGTAAAACTACTAGGGTAAGGCTTATAGTGGTGGAGAGTTCGAAACAGATGCATGTGAACTTAAATTTCATTCTCATAGTGGCCACTGTATAACAAAAGTAACTACTTTGTATATTATGGATGTATACAGGCAAACTATGTGAAGCTCTCAATGTATACTTGGTATATATAACTAAATGCAAGAGATCAACCTAGAACACAAACAGAGGAGTAGTATTAAGACATGGGCAATTACCTTGACTTCTGAAGTAGGATTCATTAACTAATGATGCTCCTATTTAACCTTGTTATAGCGCTGAATAACAGATTATATACTGCATAAATATACAAGTGCATATATTAATGAGATGTGACATCGTGTTATTTTTGAAAATCAAGAAACACTACATATACCAGAATGAAGATTCTACATATATATTGGATACATGGATCAACAATTGAAACAAAACAAGCAATTAATAGGTTGAAATAAAATTGGGAAGGGGAAAAGAGGTCTTCTTTGCAACTGTTGGAATCAACCTTGTTGCAAACACATTATAATTTGTATGCAGACCTCAAAAACTACTACATTGTGGATAATCTCCTTGAAAACACAAACATGATAAGAGCTAAAATCCATTTCCAAGAGAACTGAGCCAAATTTGTTTCACGTTCTAAGTCGATTTTGTGTCTTCCTTTCCTAACAATGTCAGTGTTATTTGACTATTTACCAAATTGAGCCTAGGCTTTCTTGCCCATTCAAGGTGAGGTTAATATTCAGTGGTGGGGCAGTGAACACATAATAGTTGTGCATGATATTAGAAATTAACCATATATATTCACAAAGAGTATAATTAAACAATAAAATAACCCTCTAAGTGCATCAAATCATATCCAAAAAAGAGGAATGAATATGAGTAGCATAACATACAACATTCTTGGTTAGTATCCCTGACAACTATTTGTAGTAGCACCTAGCTTCCATGTGAACATGTTGAATACTTAGTCGTTCTAGTTAGGAGATCATGTTACACTTTCCACCATAAAACTCTGTGCTGTTCTAGATGCTCCTGTAGTAATATCAACAACATTATTTTCTCAATGCCATAAGTGTCAAAACAACAATCTTTAGTTGGTCTTATATATACAAGCTAAATCAAAACTACTTTTATCCAAATTTGATGTTTCCAACATTAATAATAGTTTAGTACCAAAGCAAGATGTGTTGTTACAAATTGAAATAACATTGTTTTATTTGGCCATCAATGTCAACTATTGAACATAATATATATTTGGTGTTATTCAACCTCAGTCAAAGTACTCTAAGTTAGTTATCATATGATATCGAATTTTGTTTGTTTCGAACATTAATAGTTTAATACAATTCCAAGATGTGTTACAAATTGAACACATTGCAGACGTGCTAGGAAAGTGTTTTTGTTTCCTGTGCAGTATGTAAATGCTTTTTAAAGGTTGTAGCCTTTGTAGAGGTAGCAGCAAATAATTAGGCCTAATCTCAATAAGTAGAGTCAGCTAACAAGAGTAAAATAAAAGCCCTAGGATTGTTATCCAAGATAAAACTTTAAATAAATCTTTTTTAGCATTGTAGAGGAAACAAATAATGTGAAAATTAATTATTTATCCATGTGATGAGTGAAGACAAAAGGAATTTTGACAACGGTAACGGCGGCAAAATATGCTTGGCCTTTTCCTGGAATAGAAGATATGGTAAATATCGTATACTATCATAACATGGATCTTGACCCCAAATATGCAAATGTGGCCCCATTACAAGGAATCAACATAAACAACTAGGGTAAAAAAATATTCCATACGGCAAAACTCAACCACACATGAATAATCTGTATAGGAATGTTTCGCTAGAAGTTGTTCTAGGACAGGCTCAGGACTCTAAGACTAGCAACATCACCCAAACTTAGAGGTATTTATCCAGAGAGTGTTGGATTAGACTACAAAGCCAGGTGTTCCAATGTAGAGAAAGAACTAGAGAGACTTGAGGGGAGGTTTCATTCAAAAGAAACAAAACAATTGAAAATTGAAAGTGTTATCAAGTAAGTGAGTTTGACCAAGAACTGAGAAAGGTAAGCAGAAGAGTTGCAAGGTGGGGAGAGTATATGAAGACTGATGTGAATTTTTGTGCCATGAAAAATTGATGGGTCATTGCTAACTTGACAGTCAATTCCTGGCCATGGAGTGTAAGTACATGGTTGAGGGTGTGCTTGGGCGCAGTCAGGGTCATCCAGAAGAGGCTGCATAACTTCAAACAACCCCAACAACTCCTCTGGCATTACCATTTCTTCCCCATGTCCACATATTGCTTCTCATTCCCACCATTTCACAAGCAAACCAAAGGAACACAACAAGATGAAAAGAGAGAGAAGCCATATATTATTTAGACAATGTATGAGTACTAAAAGAAGGCCAGGCTTGAAAAAGTTTTACTCACAAAATTTCTTGCAAAAACTGAGAGGTTTGGAGGGAAATGAAAAAGCCAAGATCCATTACTTTCTCTATATAATAAGGTTTGTTGAATAGTGTTGATGGCAAAGAAGAAGAATGGAAAGGTGAGTCTAAGCATCTCATTTATTTTTCCGCTTAACGAGTGAACACTGAACACTGCAAAGAAAAAAAAAAGGCAAGGCTTGCTGTCTCATTTGGGTTCCCAAATTTCCAATTGTGAGTATGACAGTGTTACTTTGCATGGAAAAGGGGAAGTAAAATAAGGAAAGACAAAGGGGTTATACACAGCTTTAGTAGTAGTGATAATGAATTTAAAGTTCTCCAAAATTCCACAATTAAAAGGCACAAAAATTAAATTGGCAGCACTCATAGATAACACCATAGCAAAACTCAAGTGAAAACAAAATTATTTTCCTTTCACAAAACCATAGAATTACAAAATCTGATTAAGTTTCAATTCAACAAGCACCAATTCCCAAATCCTAAAAGCACTGGCTGACAAAGCATCTGGGACTAAGTAAAGTATTCACTTTATTCTTGAGACCACCATTAACAAGGCTTTAAAATACACAAGCAAAAAATGCACTAGCTCACATGCTTTAGTGATGTGAAGAAAGATAATCAGGTACATTACCATTGAAGAACTAGAGCAGGCACTCATTGAGTTTAACATGCATGATGGCAGGGGACACAAAGGAAATCATTTCAGAAGTTGACACAGATAATGTAACTCCTATACTGAATGCATTAAATACTCGTAGTTCTAAGAGGAGTGTTCACACCATTCACCTCAGTCCCCAACAATTAAAAACTACTCAAGTGGCATGAATGAATGGTCCAAGCCAAGCACAAATAGCAATCAGTCACATTCACACATAACACAAGACAACATATATTTCATCAAAGACAAGAACCAAACATATGACCAAAGCAAATAAGGGCAACTAATGATGCAGAAAAAATAACAATAAAAAACAAGCATATAAGGGCAAACATTCAATATGCCAAGGCTTAAAGAAAAGAAACCATACTGCTACATTCAATTTATATAGGAATATTGCACGGGTTTTGGTAATTCCCTGCTACCGTCAACAACTAGAGAAGATTCTAGAACAACAACCAAGGGATCATGAAAGTAGTGTTGGAGGATATGGAGGTAAATTAACAGATTCAATTCAACATATTAGTCAATGTAGTGCCATTTCATCCAATAGTTGACATCAAATTGGAAACAAACTTTGTTGAATTCAATAGCAAATTAATTATTAGATACTTAGATTCAAATCGATCATATCTTGTTTGAGACTTCTGGGGCTGGCTATTACTGGTTTAAAAGAGTAAAATAATTAATCGCTCCATGAACATAACTTCATTGCACCAATCACATGAGACTCAAACTTCAAGTTAACTTAATTAGCTTCGTGTAACAAGTACAACAATTGTTTTCCTATTATGACATCATGTGTATGTTATAATTCTTAATCCCAGTTCTCTCTTTTTAATTTCTTCCTATCTGAATTGTTAGTAGCAATAACATTATTCTTTAAAAATCACCATAAAAGCTTATATTGATAAATATCCAAAAAATTTACATCACAATGGACAATGCAGTTTTTACACTCATCATGAAGGTATGTCAAGCCCTTAGCAGCACCTAAGGCAATGTTGAATCTATACCCCCAATTCAACAGTTCCCCTGATTGTTGTTCTTCATTAACAAAAAGAAAATTATCAAGAGATCCATTTTTCATAAACTCATATACTAGAAGTGCAACACCTCGTTTTACTATCTTGTATTTTATTGATTTTGAATGGAATTTCTTTTCCACTTGCTTTAGAATTATCTTAGTTATAAATTCACGGAAAATTCTTTTCTTCTTGCTTAGAATAATTCATACAAAAGGTACTAACCATCAATATCATAAACGAGTTCTTCATCGGCAAATGTTCTTTTGAAGTCCAAAATAAAATATAATCCATAATACAGTCCAAAATAATAAAATACAGACCGTTTCTTAGTTCTATTACATAATACATATCACCAAACAAAGTATTTGTCACAAAATATCATCCCAATATCTTCCACACAATCCATCCGCTTGTCATGCTTTTACTGTTGCTCTGCTCGCCCAAATAAATTGGGGTCATCGCAGGTGTCAACCACAGACACAAAGTACCGGGTAAGTTCATGATAAACATAATTTAAGTCACAAAATATATACCAAAAAGTCATCACAGTATATATATACAGAAAGTCATCCCAATATATACAGAAAGTCATCATAACATCCTCAAAATATAATGCATGCTTATCTTCTTACATTAACACAGTCTAGCTCCCGCCAGACAAAATATCAAAATAACACGGTCTAGCCCCCGCTAGACAAAATACCAAAATAACACGAACTAACCCCCGCCAGGCAAAATATCAAAATAACACGGACTAGCCCTCGCCAGGCAAAATATCAAAATAACACGGACTAGCTCCCACCAGGCAAAATATCAAAATAACACAGATAAGCCCTCGCCAGGAAAAATATCAAAATAACACGGACTAGCCCCCGCCAGGCAAAATATCAAAATAACACGGACTAGCCCCCCAGGCAAAATATCAAAATAACACCACTTCTCAATTACTGTCTCATATGTTTTACTCAGAAACTCAACATCAATCAAGTGCAGAACTCCGCGTATTACTCATGTACAAAATCTTAGTTCTATTACTCATGTACAAAAACTTAACATAGCATCCATGTACATCAATTCATAGAAACACATGAAGTTCATGGAGATTTATAAAACACTTAGCAACACGTGGACTTCATAGAAATTCGTAGAAACACTCAACAACACATGAACTTCATAGAAACACTTTGCAATACATGAATAAAACACACTCAAACAATTTATCAAACACATGGTGTGCAAGCTTGGTTTTTCATAGAAATACATAAGATTCAAACATAAGCAATACTTCAATTATATTTACCATACACTTTCCTATACGTACCTTGTTTCTCCCCTTAAAAGCTTGATAAACTTCCTCCTAAAAGCTCCTAGATCCCACGTGAGGCTTCAAGATGCTAGGGTTATGTTTTACTTTTATTCTTTGAAAGTGAAAGGTGAAAAGGATGTAGGATTTGAAAATGATAGGATGAAAGGGATTTGAAATGGATTTGCACGTACACTCCTTGGCTAAGCTTGATTTTTCGGTCCATTCACTCCTTTATATAGGGTTGAAGGAAATGCCTTTGCCATGAAAATATCTCTTAGGTCATTATGACCTTGCTTTCCAAATGGACCAATGGCAAGTGTCCTTGCTTTTCATCCAACGAAGTGTCCCTTTTCTTGAATTTTCTCAAGACTTCTTCATTCTTCTTGATAGTACACGTACACTAGCTTGGCTTGGAGAGCAATCTTCACTAATTTTCTCTCCTTTACGTGGAATGGCTAGATGTTAGGGAGATTTTTGTGTTTTTCTTTATTCTTGAATTTTTCCCAAAACCCGCTATAGTAAAATATTTATTCTGGATTTGTTAACCGTTGGATCTCCTTAAAATTTTACAGGTACACTACTATCCCATATATCTAACTTTTGACCGTTGGGATTGTTGAAATAATGTCTAGAGCTGTCCACGTGCTCTACCAAAGGAGACAAGAGAAGATTTGCTTCAAAGAATCTTCTTAAGCTAATCCTACACCATACAAGTGTCTTGACACTTGTCTCCATCCCATGGCTCCCTTTACAAGTGGCTTATCTTGAAAGTTCTTGCCCCTTCTACTTCATTTATTCACGTGGACTTGCAAGCTTAGGGGAAAGAATGCAATTTTTCTTTAATTCTTCCATAACCTAAGACTTGCATAAATATTTGATTATAGCTCTGGATATTTTGGGGTGTTACAAGAAGCCTGTGATGCCCTTCAGATCAAAAACCAATCAGCCTCACTAAATTTAAATGATGGGTACTACTTATGGTAAGTCAAAAACTGAGAAGGATAAGTCAAGAACCGAGCATGGTCAAGTTGCAGCATCGCCACCTTCCCTACACAATCCTCAAGCCTCAACTTCCTCTTACACCCTTTCCTACCATCACTAGGATCAACCACCTCAAAATTCTGAGATGGACATGCACAAATGGGGCTAGAATTAGAATCATTGTAACTACAAACACCGTTATCTCCACATTAACAAAAAACCTCACATTGATCCTCAACAGCAACCCATATTGAACTCGCAGTCCCATTACCCCTCTTAGAGCTGTAAACCCTCAAATTCCCATCACCATCCAACTTCAAAACCCTTAGCACATCGCTCCCTTCACCATAGTCATTGCTATAAGCAACCATAACAAGAGCACACAAATTGGGATAAAAAGGCTGCAAAACCCCCCTTTGGTTCCAAACCCAAAACAGGTGAATCAAATTCATCACACTCATGGAAAAGTTCAAAACAATTGTCACGCTCTTATGCATTGTAAAATGGAATACATGCTTGTAGCAGGTCGCAGCAATGTCAACGGCACCAGACTTAGGGATGCGGGTAGTTCTTCTCTTCACAGAACGAGAGCAAGGCTAGGGCATGGGATATATTCCAATGTGTTTTAGGAGAATGAAATTTGTATTTGTTAGT
Source organism: Glycine tomentella (assembly GCA_007407185.1). NCBI lineage: Eukaryota > Viridiplantae > Streptophyta > Magnoliopsida > Fabales > Fabaceae > Glycine > Glycine tomentella. The sequence goes on from PYAF01001989.1 coordinate 32,855, forward strand.
GGCAAATACAAAGACGGTTTTCCATAACCATCTTCTTTAAGTTCAACATTATTACAAAAATGCCACCGGTTTCTTTTATTCAGCCTATACGACGACGGTTTACGTTAGGCCCATCTTTGTTTTTAAGCTCATATTTACGATAATGTCACCGCCTAGTATAAGAAGATGGTTTTGTCTTCTTATGTGTGTCGTCAAAAGCTTTATGTGTAGTAGTGAAAATTATTGAGAACTATTAATAAAAGTTTTTTACAAAACAACCAAATAAACTTTTCAACTAATAAAAAAAGTTAAAAACTAACTGAAATATTTAATCAAATATAACTCTAACTAGGATACAACATATAAGTAGAAAATCAAGAATGTGTAAATTATTCATATTACTTAGCCTATCAATCAATTTAACAATAGAAATAAAGAATTACCTAAACAAGTAAGATAATATTTTGGTGATCCGTTATTTTATATTGTTGCATACCTTTTTTCCATTTGTTTTTTATAGGTTATTTGTATTGATTAATTTTATTACACATATTATTTGGTATCTATTTCTTATGTATTGATGTCTTGAATTGAGCATACCTTATGTTTAACTTAAGTATTTTTTATTAGCAAATTTTTAGTTTATCCACTTTATTTTATTAAAATTTAACATACACAAATTATATATATATATATATATTCTAATGACTAAAGATTAGTTATTTGTCATAACAGTTGTAGATTAACAAATGAAGGATAAGCAGACCTTATCTATTTCATCTCTTGAGTACCGAAGAAAATGCCCTCCCTTCATACTCCATGTGTATTTCGACTCTATATATGTGTTTGTGCCCACTGTTTTTTTAATCGGAAAAATAAAAAGCTTTTCATTGATTGGGGTACCAGTGGTACCGATAGCATTACAAAGAAAGAGAACATGCACCCTCCGAATATTCAGGGTTATAGCATATTAAGAATTGAGTAGTAAATACACAATAACCCTGATAAGAGGCAACACATGGAAACAAGAAGAAAAACCCAGCACCCACCTAAGACCAGCACAAGGTCGCCAAAATAAGTATTGTTGTGCAAAACATACAGCCACTTCCCACGTAGAACCCGAGCCAAGAAACGCTACGCACCACATATATCCATCCCACCACTACACAAACTATTATTACTCATGACTATAATTCAAGCTTTCAGGCAAACATTTGAGACCATTGAACATAGAAGTTAAACCCAGAATGCTTGCTGGACAACCATGATCAGCCGAGTCGTAGCCATGACAAGGCCAATGAGACCATTGTCTTAGGCCCCCTCCAAGTTTTTAGTTCATAATAGTTGAGAATGTTAAAAAGAATGAATAAAAAGAAATATTATATTAATCTTGAAAGTTTTAGTAAACATTAATTTGATATTAGTGGTCTTAAACATATAGGACATGACTATGTTCATGACTATGTTCGACAAAACTAGTTAAAATCTAAAAAACTAGCTGGAATATGAAGTTGATAGTTGATAGTTGATAGCTGAAAAGTTATCTTATTAAATTATAAGTGTTCGGTAAAACTATCTCTTGAAGTAATTGAAAAGTATAAAATGTTTGAAAATAATAAATTCATGATTTATTTACAAAAGGGCAAAAAGAAGTTAGAAGTTAGCGTTTTAAATATGTTATTTCAAGTACTATTTCAAAAAATGCTAGAAGCTACTAAAAAGCTATTAAAAAAACTTGCTTACTGAACAACTAAATGAGTTTTTCAATTAATAAAAAAGGCTAGAAGCTAGCTTAAATGCCTAACCGAACATAGCCTATATAAAAGCTAGCTAGAATTTGAAAAGCTAGTTGGAAGTTAAAAAACTAGCTTATTAAATTATAAGTGTTCGATAAAATTAATTGTTGAAGTAGCTGAAAAGTGTAAAATGACTGAAATGTCTTGCCGAACATAGCTATGTTTGACAAAACTAGTTGAAAAGCTAACTGAAGTTGGAAAACTAGCTTATTAAATTATAAGTGTTCAATAAAACTACTTATTGAAGTAGTTCAAAAATATAAAATGACTAAAAAACAATAAAATCGTGATTCATTTAAAAAGGGTAAACAAAAAATTTGATGAATATATTAAGAGAAAGAAAATATAAAAAGTTAGAAACTAACGTTTCAAAAAATTCTACTTCAAATAATATTTCAAAAAATGCTAGAAACTATTGAGAAACTATTAAAAAAATTATTCACAACACAAATTCATTCATGAAGTTCTTGAAAATTTGACATGGAAGGTGTGAACCCATCGCGATCCCCGTTCTCTTCTACAACAACTCTTTAGTTACATGATGCCACAACATTTACTGATGCTACCACTTATCACTAAATCATTGGGGCACTTCAATACCTAAATCTCACAGGTCCTGATTTTTCATTTGCAATCAACAAGCTGCCTCAATTCATGCATAATCCAACTACACTACATTTGCAACATCCGAAACGATTGTTGAGATATCTCAAGCAAACAATTAACTTTTGGCATCATGCTTCAGAAACCTTCAACCATCTAATTGGTCACCTATATTGATGCTGATTAGCTAGGGAAGAAACTCGGACAATAAAATGTCTATATTTGCATACATTATCTTCCTTGGTGGAAACCCAATTTCATGGCTTTCACAAAAACAAAAGACTGTAGCTTGATCATCAAAAGAGGCAGAATATAGAGTTGTTGCGACTGTCACTGTAGAGATAATGTGGTAAACTAATCTTGTAGATTCCCATGTCAACAACACCTCGTCTCTTATTTGACAATGTAGATGCTACATATTTATGCTCAAATCAGGCAAGTGCAATCCGTCAAGCTGCACGTGTCATATGTATCCCCCAAGGACCAAATTGATGACATGCTTCTAAAACCACTACCAATTGCACATTTTCATGAATTAAGAGGCAAGATGAAAGTCATAAATGGTGATTTCATCTTGAGGGGGCGTATTGGATAAGTTGTTATATGTTACTCCTATTATTCAACAATTGTAGTTATTGGATAAGCTAATATAGTGCCTATCATTCAGCAAAACAAGTTGTTATACCAGTTATCATTTAGTTATAACTAAATTTGATTCGATGAAAATGATTTTGTAAAAACTGTCTTAGAAACTACAATTCTAAGACGGTTTTGTAAAACCGTCTTAGAAGTGAGTATAATTTTAATTTATATATATATATATATATATATATATATATATATATTGTTTCCCTTGTATCATTAAATAAAGAAAATTTAGTTATAACAAAAGTGAAGTTAAGATTATGTTTAAGCAAAAAAAAATTAATTATCCATGCAAGATTGCATGACTAACATTAACTCCTGTCACACTTGCTAGATATGCTCCACATAGTAAGTGGATAAATAATGGTTAGTTAAATGACGTTATAATTGAAACATGGAAACATGACTCTCTTTTCAAAGGCTTTGAATTATTTTGTTTCCACATCTCTTAGGTAGCTAGCTTCCTTTACCATCCAGATTATATTAAATCATATCAACCATGTTTGTTCAATGCTAAGAAGAACAAATCCTTCAATACATATAGCTGGCAGAAAAATCAAACGATAACCTTATAGTAAAAGACGAGGTGAACGCAGAACAACATGATCAGAAATTCTCTTCAAACACACAAAAAATACCAGGACAGTATGAACAAATTAGGAAAAAGAAAACAAATTAAGCATCAGCTGACTCTTCATTCCCTCCACGCATCTGATAGTGAATGGCCCTTTAAAAAAATCCCACAATGGACAAAGGTTATCATGTCCATTAAATGAGGGACATGAAAAGATATCTATCCAAAGGCACCTTACACTAAACCTCCAAATTTAAGTTGATAGTCGTTAATTTGGATCTTAATAATCAACTTTGACATTTTGTATGCTAGAGATAGCTATCACTTGCAGAGATAGACACGTGTCTACTAAATTCATCATTCATGTTTAGTTAGAAGAAAGAAACTACTTTGCCGCAAATCACACTTTAATATTCTCCACTGGGGTATACAAAATGACAATATTTGACTCTTCTGTCCATTAGTCTATAAAATTAAAAAAATATATATATATTAATTGTTGTAATCAAGCATGTAGAAAAAGGAGGCCCAGAAAACAAATGCTTTCAGTGCATTTAAATATATCAGCCTGGTGATGAAAAAATTAACTAAAACACCATTCAGAGAATTTGAGTGAGAAGTAAAAACTAAAAAATATAAACACATAATGGAAATATCAGTTCAAGCAGTCCAGAATTTCTACACTCACAGCTGTCATTGATAACTACGTAGCACCGATACCAACACGACATTTTCGATACGTTCCCGATACAAGACGTCAATATGTTACTTCAAAAATATTAATATTTCGATACGTTCCCAATATATCTTAGTATTAAATAATATTTTTTATATAGAATATATTTTATATTAATAAAATATAATAAAAGGAAAATCATAAGCATAAATAATAGATTATTCATAAAAAATTAATAAATACCTCAACTAGTGTGTGGATATGGAGGAAGAACAAACTTCATTCTAGTTAGGGCACCTTTTTTTTTTAAATTTACAAAAGTACCTTTTGAAAATATTTGACTAAACTGATACGTAAAATGGAGTATCCCCAAGATATCGGTATCGGACGTGTATCCGATAGGTTGAATTTTTTTTCCAAAGTATCGGTGCTTCATAGATTGATAACACTCCTTTAAAAACACCTGAGGTGCCATTGAGAACTGGAAGCAATGCAAAGAGCAATACAACAGCACAGTCCTTTAAGCAAAAATTAAATTTACAAGAGTTAATAGAACATTCTACTGACATTTATTGTCTATATCAACGAAATATTGAGCAAAGAATAATATAGAGACATGACAAAGAAGAAGAAAAAGTTAGATACCCAAGCAAGCACTGACTACTACCTGCAAAATCTAGAAAATAACAATTTATAACAAAATATATATATATATATATATATATATAAATATATATATTGCTATATATGGAAACAGTTAAATTCATTTATTCCGTTTGCAAAATTTTTCCAAAAAAAAAATGTAACTTCACAACCAACTCAAACTCAAAGTAGCCAATATTTGAATCCAACGTGATTGGAGTATATAATCTAATAGCTTCCTCTCCTTGGCTATCTTTCCCGCTGCTAAACATTAACAAATAACAGTTACACAGTATTACACATAGAACAATATAAGGTATATCTTTTCGTAATAAGTATTATATATAGAACAATATAGAACAGTATGTTTTTTCAAATGATGGCACAATTCTTTTTTAAAAGAACTTCGATGTCGCTTTGAGGTTGTATTTTTATAAGCTCCAACATATAAAAACATACAGCCATATTTATTTATTAATTTTTATTTGAATTTTTATTAGTACATCTTCATCTTAATGTAGTTACATTGATCTCAATGTTACAAACTTGGAGAACTTCTGTTCTTGAAAATCCACATTGCTTTATAAATTAAGGCTGAGTAAACCAGGCAAAAATTTTAAAAAAATACAAATTAATTATTTAATTAGCAAAAGGGGGCTGTTTGGGCAATATTTAGAAATCTGGGGTCACCCAACACGCCCTGCCTAGGCGTGTTTAAACACGCCCTAGCTAGGCGTGTTTAAACACGCCCTGGCAGGGCGTGTTTGGGTGCCCTAATCCCTATAAAAGCCCCTGCAAATGGCATTTGATCCATTCCGCCTTCTCTCTAAAAATCGCTCTGCCTTCTCTCTAAAGCTTGGGTCTTGATATCCTCTGAAGCGAAGCCCTGTCGAATTCGAAGCGTTGCTGACAAGTAAGTCGATTTAACTGACTGTGCTTTGTATTTAGTTTGTTGTATTATCAAATAAGAAAATT
>PYAF01001989.1:57140-73295 GCA_007407185.1 Glycine tomentella
AACCTAGTCATAATATATAAAGATTTAAGTTATTTAATCCCTTTTCTTACTAGATTAGATTCAAGTTATTTATTATAACCATTATTCTTAAGTTACTTATCCAAATCATCATCCATGTACCTTTTCTAATTCTTAGAGACATTTCATCAAACACATGGTATTCAAAGCTTTAATTCTTATAAAAATAAATGAGAATCTAGCATAATGAATATCTAAACCATGGTTATCATAGTACTTCCCCATACCTTGCTTTCTCCTTTAAAATTGAATAGTCTTGCTCCTATGGTTGCTAGTGCTTCACGTGAGGTTTTCAAGGGTGTAGACCTTTGCTTTGGTTTAGGTAAAAGGTAGAATTAGAAAGAAATAGAATGGAAAGGCTTTAGAGTAGTTTTGGCACGTTGAAGCCCTCTTAGGACAGCCCAAATTTCGTTCCCATTCCTATTTATAAGGTGGTGATTCTTGATTTTTATTGCAAATATCATTCAAGGTCATAATGGCTAACTTTCTACTTGCTTTCTTTCCATTGGCTAATGAATTTTGTCCATACAAGTGTCCAATTTCCACATTCTTCTTCATTCTTCTTCATTCCCACATGGATTTGCTAGGCTTCTAGGGAAAGTTTTACCAATTTTCTTCCTTTACTAGGTTTTAGAGAATTTTCGTGCTTTTCTTCATTCTCAAAACCTATTTTAGCAAAATATTGATTCTGGATTCGTTAACCGTTGGATCTTCTTAAAATTTTAAAGGTATAATCCTATCTCACATATGTAACTCTTTACCGTTGGGATCTTTGAAATAGTGTCTAGAAATGTCCACGTGTTCTACCAAAGGAGACAAAATAAAATTTGCTTCAAATATCTCTTAAGCATTTATAATCCTAGCTTTCCATATGCTTTGATCCCATTGGCTAGTAATTTTCATCTCTACAAGTGTCTAATTTCTACACTCTTCTCCCTTTTTCTTCTCTTTCACGTGGAATTCTAAGGCTTGGAGAGCAATCAACATTTGTTTCCTCCGTTGGAATGCTAGTTTTGAATGTAAAAATATCTTCTAAAGTCATGATAGCTTACTTTCTACTTGGACCAATGGGAAATTTCCAAGCTTCTTAACCCTCCATGTGGCCTATCTTGAAGTTTCTTAAGGCTTTCTCCATTGATTTTGTATCACACGGCCAAGGCTTTATTTTAGGGAACCAAATCGACAAATTTTTCTTTTATTACATGTAATAGCCAAATTCTAATTTCTTATTGGTCCAATTTGATTTTAATTATTTAATTTATGAAGCTATCTTATTTAGGAAACCTATTCCTCCCATAATTAAGAAAAAATCCTATAAATTATGTTCATCCTTTTCTTATAATTTTCTGGTACCTGAGGTAGTCTAGATTAAGCTCTTTTCAAAATATCTATCAAAATTCCTAGAAATTCTAGTTTAGGGTTTCTTGTCACCCACTATGTTAATAATTTATTATCTAAAGGTATTTCATCCATTTTCCAGGTGTCCACAAAGTTTCTAAAGTTATTTGGTCAGTTTTGACCTAAAGGGCATTTTGGTAACTTCACCATTCACCTAGGGGTATAATCGTTATTTCTAAAAATGTTCAGGGTATCTCTGTAATTGTCACCCTAAGGGTATTCTGGTCATTTCTAAAACATCCAAGGATATTTATAAAATTTAAAATATCTTGCTAAAATACCTAGGGTAATTTGGTCATTTTCGAAATGTCCATGGGTATTTTTGTCATTTCCCCCAAATCTTTTTGTGCTGCCTCTTAATTAACATTTTACCCAAGTAATTTGAATACAGGCCATCAATTGACTGTAGTTTTAAAATTTTGGGGCGTTACACTTGTGTGTTGTAACACCCTGAAAATTCAAAAACTATGGTCAAAATATTATATGAATTATTATTGCATAGTTATTGATGTGAGTATTAGATTATGAGAAATTTGGTTGGTCTATATTTGACTTAATTGGGTGGAATATCAATTAGAGACATTAAGGAAATGTTTGAAGAGAAATGACCATGTTACCCCTTCCTTAAATCAGAAATTACAGAAATGCCCTTAAGGTGAAAATGACAATAATGTTCCTAGATATTTTTGAAAATTACAAAAATGTCCTTAGATATTTTAGTGAGATATTTTTAGATGAAAATTATATAAATGCCCTTGGATATTTTGGAAATGACAAGAATACCTTTAGATATTTTTTGCTAGATATTTTATAGTAGAAATGACAAATATGCCCCTAGGATGAATGATGAATTTACCATAATGCCCTTCAGGCCAGAAATAACCAGATATCCTTAGAGATTTTGTGAGAACCTGATGAAATTACAGAATACTCTTGACTGGCAGAATATCAAAATAATTTGTGCAAGAAATTCTAGAATAGAATTTCTATGAATTTTATAAGGTGACAACTTTGAAACATTAGTCCGAAGAATTCAAGCATAAGAAAAATATGGAAAAATGATGCACATAATCTAGGGAATTTTCTCTTAATTATAGAATGTATAAACCAATTTAATAAAATGGTTTAGTAATTTTGATGGTCAGCAGAAGTATAGGCCAATCAAAACAAGATAAAGAGCAATTTAGTATGTAAAGTTTATATATTGCTCTGTATAGACTACTTGTAATTTATTTAAACTATCATTGAGATAAATTCTTAGGTGTAAGGACTTTTATTTTCGGCGCTTAGTTAAATCTAAGTTTATGGTGGTTCTGGCATATGGCGCGACCCACTTGGGGTACAGCGCGACGCGCGCCATATGTGTAATATAGGGCAGATGACTCTGCCATGTCACGCGAGTCACTTGAAGATCCGCGCGAGTCGCGTGGCAAGTGGTCGAGAAATCATGGTCTTCTCTAGAGTTCCACGCGAATCATTTGGGATCCACGCGTGTCGCGTGGAAGGCCCGAATAAATAGCGCGAGTCGCGTGGGAAACGACGCGAGTCGCGTGGGAAATGGCTTAGAAATGGCATTTCTGTCTGCCATCCCAAGTGAAACGCGTGGGAGTTCAAGTGAAACGTGTGGGAACGTCGGCAGATCAGAATTTAAAGGCCAGAACGTGAGAAATGGAGGAGAATACCATTTCTTCTTCCTCCTCTCAGCCAACCTCCATTGTTGAAGTCCTTAAGCTTCTTAGGACTTGATTTCTCAGCCTAAACACTTCCCTGAGCCTTAGAATCTTGATTGAACCGAGTAGAAAGCTTGAATCCTTCATCAAATTCCTTGAAAACCCCAATTTGAGTGAGAAGAGAAACCTCAGAGGGAAAAGCTCAGAGAACTTGAGCTTGGCGCAGAACCACAGCGTAATTGGGATATAGAAGCTAGAGAGAGTTGTTCTGAAGCTGTTGGAGTCGCCACTGAGGTAAGAAACACAAAACATCTAGAGTTCTATTATTCATCTTTAGATAAAAGAATTCAAATTAAATTTGATTTCTTTTTAAGAAAATACCATGTGTAAATGCCATATTAGAAACTAGATTTTTATTCATCATAAAAAATGATCACATGTAGCATGAAAGGAAGAAAAATTTGTATTCCTTCCCTTTAGATTGGTCATTCACGTGAGAAAACATGTAGAAAAGGCAAGAAACTTCATGATAAGCCACTTGGAAAGTAAGCCACATGATAGAAACAAGTGGCATAACACTTGTATGGCATGGATGCAAGATAATATGAAAATGAAGCTAAGATTTCTCCACCTCCACCTAGCCTTCACGTGAACTTTGATGAAGCAAGGAGAAGCTTCATGAAATTGGACACATGTTGGGACACTTGTAAAGGCATGCCAACTAATTGGACACTTGGAAAGGTAATCATTATGACCAAGACAAATGTTAGGACACTTGTATGGCACATAATTAGCTTAAGAAGATTTTTCTTAAAAAGTAAAAAGTCTTCATTTAACTTAGTTACAATTCAATGGAACAAGAAGTAATTAAGTTAGAATGAAACTAAATAAAGGTAATTTAGTTAGAATGGAACTAAATGAAGGTCATTTAGTTAGGAAGGGCAAAAATGCCTTTGAATATTAAATTATTTCCTAAACACTATATAAGGGGGGACCTAAAATGCACATCACTTTCAAGCCATTCTCTCTACCAAATTCACGTGTAACTCTCCCTTCCATATCCCTCCCATCCTTTCATTTTCAAGCCTAAATCAAGTTAGAAAGTAAACTCCAGCATAGTGAAGCATCACGTGAAAGCTAGGAGAAGCTAGGGAAAGTTTGACAAGCTTTTAAAAGAAGAAAAACAAGGTCTGTATGGGGAAGTTTTATGGTAAAGATAATTTAAGTATTACTTGTGTTTGAATAAGTATGTATAGGAGAATTTATGCTAAATATAGTTTAAGTGTTACTTTGTTTAAGTATGTATGGGGAAGCTTTATGATAAAGATAGTTTAAGTGTTGTTTTTTGTTTGAATAAGTGTTTGAATGTTCATGTGTTGTTGAGTGTTTTCATGAATCTCTATGAAATTTCATGTGTTGCTGAGTGTTTCTATAAATCTCCATGAAGTTCATGTGTTGTTGAGTGTTTCTATAAACCTTTGTATATGAATAATATGTTGAGATTTTGTAAATGAATATAAAGTTGAGTTCTATACTTTATGTTGAGTTTCTGAGTAAAGTATGTGAGATATAAATTAAAGACTGATGTTGAAAATAAATATGAGATGATCATAAGAGTTATACCTTAAAGTGAATCAATCTTATATGTCTCATATGCATATGCCCGGCGAGGGTTAGTCCGCGTTATTACCTCGAGAGGAGGTGTGTCAGATAGTTATAGGAACTGAGTACGAGCGTTCAGACAATGAGGAGTCTGAGCTGGGGGGTGCTTCGGCAGTGGGGAACTCACGCCACCCATGATGATCACATGTAGTGTGGGTGACCTTCCTGTGCACCACTGTGACACCTTGACTGGTCGTGCAAGTTCTAGACCATTGGACTGGGGCTATCTTGACTATTGGTACCAATTATTGAAAGAGTTCAAGAGAAATGCATCATGATAAGAGTCTAAGAGAATCATGAATCTTTGAGGATGTTGTTATGAAAATCTGCATATTGAATATATACTGTTGCTTAAATTATGTTTATCATAAACTTACCCTGTGCTTTGTTTGAAGATGTGTTATTTGAAAATGATATGTTTGAAGATGTACTCTTTTGTGATAGAAGGTTTTAGTTATTTATACTATGTAATAGAATTGATATCAGTATGTATTTTATTTTACATCAGATTCATAAAAATCAATCAGTGAGGAAAAATCTTTTGTAATCTTATTATATGTTACTTCAGAATTATGCATATTACTCAGTAATGAAAAATTATGGTTTAGTATTTTTAAGTAAATCGAAAATAATTTTTCATTAAAAATCAATAATAACAAGATCGTAAGTTGAGGTGTTACATGTGTTGTTTCTCTATCTCTATTACTTTTATTGTTCGTTGAATCTTTGATTCATATTTATTGTTCAACAAGTTCTGTTTTGAGCAAATTCATTCCAAGGGGCTGAGCTATTTGATTGAGTAAAAAGATTTTTTGGTTTTGAAAGTGATAAAGATTTTGGAACTCTAATTTGAATTAATTTTAAAATACCAAGGTTTTAACCAATTCACCCCCTCTTGGTTATTGTGAGTATTCCCTTTATTTTAATAAGAAGCATTCTTGGTTTTAAAAGTGATAAAGATCCTTAACTCTGATTTGATAAATAATTTTAAAAGACCTAGTTTAAACCAATTCACCCCCCTCTTGGTTATTGTAGGTATTCCTATTGTTTTCACTTTTTTCTCAAAGAATAAAATGCCACTCCCCTCAAACTAGTTCATTCATCAAACTTAAGATCCATTTTATAAATTTATAAAGTTCATTCAGGTGAGTATGGGTCATAGAAACAAGAGATAATAGCCTAAACGAGTGCTTCATATATATATATATATATATATTAACGAAAGGCTTCCTAATAAAACTAACTAGAATTCAGACTTTATAGTTGAAAAGCCAAGTTAATTAATCTTCATATACATTGCTCCTCATACACACACAATGGAGAAACCACTCAACATTATCAAGGAATAAAGCTAAAGATATGTATTGAAAGAAGTACTCACCACTTAAAATTTTTAAGCATGTCCTTGTGAATGTGATCGCAAAAGTCCTCAACTGTCCTCTTTTTAGATGATAATATTACAGGGTCTTCATAATCAGGATTCATCCCTTTAGGTTTAGTATAGATATGAGTTAAGTCAAGATATTCCAAATTTTCTCCAAAAGACCATCAAGGTTCCAGTCCAGGTGCGCACTGAAGAATAGATAGAAAATTACACATATTTATTAAGAAAACAACTTTGTGAATCAATTATTACAAAAATCACAACATAAATGGGGGAAACTTTTAGGACTCTTGGCAAGCGTACCAATTTGTCGTTGTAAGTTACAAAATTTATAATAGATCGTCTCCATAGGGACTTGACCTACTCAATTAATCCAAGTAAAACTTAACAGTTCAATAGTTATGTACAATAAGGATGAGCGGAATTTCGTTTGATTACGAAAGTAACGAAAAATTACGGAACTAGTAAAATGAAATATATTTATGAGAAAGTAGGATTGGGTTTCATCATTCATACCCTTAGTATTCAATTAACTTTACAATGTATAAATCATTTTCTATTCTTATTGATACACACAGTATTTCACCCCGAATCGATCGCTCGCATTCGAGAATCCTAAGGATATCTACCGAATATCCCTCACATATGAAGTAAATACCCCAGCATTATAATCATTATCATGTGCTTTATGCAATCAAAACATTATGCCCTATTCCTAATAACGTAACGTAATGAATAAAATGATTCAGTTCAAATCCTAAGGGACTTTCCAGTCAAGCTTAGAATTTAAATTCATGAAACTAGTGATCAAGTAAAATCAAGCATTAAGAACAGAATGAAATTACCAATAAGGAATAGAAAAGATTCATGCATAAATAAATATTAAAAGAGACACATAGGGATAAGAAGATTACATACAATACTTAAGAGAAGCTAGCCAATCATTGCGGAGAGCACCTCCTCAAGGGAAGAATTGATGAAGGGAACCATCACCGTTTCTTTTCGGCAGAGTCTCCACACTAATTCTCACTTCTCTCACTCTCCCTAAGCTATCCTAAGCTAAAATTACCTCCTAAACTAAGAAATTTCGTTCAAGGCATGAGAAATTTCAAAATTGAATAATTTTGCTCAATGTTTGCATGGCTATTTATAGAATTTGGTCACCAGCTTGTGTCCACTCGCCCAGGCGAGTGATTTTGCCTATGTTTGCTCGCCTGGGCGAGCTAGCCTTATCTCGCCTGGGTGAGTGATTTAGCCTGAGGAGGCTCGCCTAGGCAAGTTAAAAGCTTAGTGATAAAGAAAGGTCATGGGCCTAGGCCATTTTGCTTCTGACACCCCCCAAATTTGATTTTTATGCCCCTTTCGCTTGCTTTGCTTGCTTGGATGCTTCGGATGCCATCGGAACCTATCAAAATACAACACGTGATTGGACTAATCTTTCAAAATATGAAAAACAACATTTATATAAGTACTAAATACAAATTGACTAGGTTTAGGGTAAGTTTATAAGCAAATTTACTAAGATCAAAAGATAAGTGCCGTTTTGTAAGTTTGACTTTTACTAAAATAGGGTACTTATCAGAAACATGATTGTTGCCAATCATACAGTGCTCTTTCCCCTCTTTTTTGCATAGTCCAAAAAAAATTGGTCTCAAACATATATTCTTTATATAATAATCTGTGATAATTTTGGACTAAAATATTATAAATGCAAAGCAAGAGGGAGATTACCTAATATCAAGCAAAGACATAAAAATGAAAAAAACAACAAATTAGACAATCCAAGGAGTTTCTGGGCATGAATACAAAGCATTAAATTGGTCAAGCAACTAGCAACAAAACCAAATCAAAAAAATACAAGAGATCCTAACAAAAACAAAGCAATTATACATTAAAAAATCTCCAGTGCTATTTGTTGAGTGTGAGAGTATCATGCAAATACTCCCAAAAAACTACTGATAAACAAGAAATAATAACCCAAGGATGTACAAAAGTCTTATGATTTTCTTTTGTTCCAAATGGAAAAAAAGGTCTGAGGTAATAATAAGACCAAGATTTGAAGTATTACCTAATTGGGCAGTAATGAGGTAGCTTATCCAAGATCTCCAGTTCCTCAATTGTGATATGATCAATCTTGTTCACAACATAGATATAATGTATATATACTCTACTTCCCTCAATTACATCTATGGGTCATCAGTAGTGGCATCATACCTGAGAGTAATATCTGCATTGTGAATTTTGTACTCACTACATATAGCCTTCACAGTCTCGAGATCCATATGTGTTGTGGTGACAATTGAGGTGAGATTGAGTCCACCTTTGTCTTTCTACCTAAAAGTCAGATTTGGATCTCTTTGTTTAACCTACAGTCAGAAAATGAATTTTGCTGATTTAAGTGGAACAAATTGTTATGAAGAGAAAATAAAAAAATTTAGTTGAAATACATCAAAATATAAACATATGATTTTGGTCATTTGAAAGACATAATAGCCAATGACAATGTAGTTCATAACATATAATACAAAACAAGTTATCTATTTTTAATTGAAGTTGAACAACTCTTCCAGCAGATCAGTAACACTTCCCTTTTGCCTATTCAGATGTAAGACCCCCTGCTGCACTTCTATCCCTCCTTCTTTGGACCAAAGTCAAAGTCGGAGGCCAAATAGAAATATGATACCACTAACAAGACTACGAGTACATACAACTGTAGATTTTTCATTAATATGTAAATTAAACAGAAAGGTTGCTGAAAAGCCAAAAATTTGAAATAACAAAGGCAATTCATAAGTGGCTGCTTCCACTTAGACCCAATAGGAAGCAAGCCTCCACAAGATTCAATTATTATCTCTCAAAATCTTACTTCACCACATGATCACCAAAACATCATATCAGAGTTATTTCTGCCCTATGGGTGCAACTAGTGCCATCAATGAAGCCAGAAATGGTTACTTTTAGAGTCAAATGCCTAACCACTATAATCTTCATCCATCAGATTCATGCTACATTGAGAAATATATTTTAAAACCAGTGCAAAAATATTGAAGTATATTTATGCGAAAATAGTTCAAAGTTCAAACTTTATTATTTTTTAATTTATTATATTTTTATAATCTTGTATATTATCTTTTAAAATATAATATATAAGTTTAAATTCTATTTTCGCATAATTAAAATATATATATATATATATATATATAAAGCTTTATATATTTTATATATTATATTTTTATAATCTTATATATTTTTATCCCCTTGACAAAACTTATTCAATAACAGTAAAAGTATAATATAAATTTTATCTTTAATGCATATTTTTTATATAAATTATAATTTCATAAAATTACAGTATTTTATTATCTTTTAAAATGTTTAAATATCTGATTTAGTGATAATATATGTTAACCATATTAAAATATTCTTGTTATTTATTATAATAGCAAAAAGATAAAAAGATGGTATCACTAAATCACAAGCATTATTTAAAAACATAAATATAATATATAAAATAAAATATATAAATATACATATTCTAATTTACTTGAAAATATAATTTAACCTTATATTATATATTATATTATAAAAGATAATATATAACATTATAAAATATAATAAATTAAAAAAATTAATTTTTACCTATTTTTGCATAAAATTTATATTAAAACTATATTTTGCACTAAATTCTCAAATGAACACTTGGGTATAGTAGTAAAATAATTTGTTTCTCATTCTAATCTAGTCATTTCTCAAGCATTTGGGTGTAGTAGTAAAATAATGTGTTTGATCAACTTTTAGTCTAATCAATATTTAAAATTCAAGAATCAATGATTTTGGAAACTAAAATAGTGAATTCAAAAATAGGGGCACTCATTTGCTAAAATATGCAAAACAGGGGATTGGATTTTGAAATTAAGCCTTAAATTAAAGTCAATTTAAGTTTTTAGTTAATACATGAGTTAACCATTGCATCTTATTAGACTTTGTTTCAGTCTTCATCACTACATAAATTTTACTTACACCATATTGAACCTTAATGAATCATGAGTGTTATATTTATTATGACATATGTCCATAATATAAACAATATATATTTATTTTAATTTTTAAATAATTATATGAAATAAAAAATTATTTTGTAAAAAAAAATTAAAAGATTAATGATAACTATAATTTATTTACCTTAGTAAAAAATTTAAATATTGGTTCGTTAAAAGTATTATAAATTATCATAGTATAATTAAAAATATTATATTTACTATGATATATTAAATATTGTAAATATTGGTTTGTTAATTTGAAAAAAAATTCTAATATATTATTTCAATACTTTTTAAGTACAAAATTTATTTAAGTATATGATGAATTTATTATGATTTAAAATAATTTTGCATTTAATTTTAATAGATATATTTGGTCGCTAGTAGCGACCGGAACAACTTCGGTCGCTATAATCATAACAGCCACCAGATAGTATTTGGTGTTATCATCATAATATAGTAACCGAATACGATTTGGTGGCTATCTTTAACTACCTCTTCGGTCATTATAACGATTTGGATTTTTAAATATATAGCGATCGAAAGAGTCACCGAATACTTCAGCGAGCCTTCGTGTCGGTCGCTAATTCGGCTGCTGAGAAAGCTTAACCACCATAATAAATTGTGGTCACAATTGGCGATAGAGGCTGTTCACTAGCTACTTCGGTAGCGACCGAATATATTTGGTCACTGATTTTGGTCGCTATATTGCATTTTTCTAGTAGACATTTTTGACTGATGGGGGATAGGTTTCATTGGTCTATTTCCATCAACTCACTCAAATGAATACATTCTATTGGTTGTGGACTATTTAACCAAATGGGTGGAAGCGATAGTTGTTCAACATGCAGAACCACAAATCGTCATTCGCTTCTTAAAGAAAAACATCTTTTTAAGGTTTGGCACACCAAAGGTGTTGATAAGTGATGGAGGATCTCATTTCTGTAATGTCCAACTCAAGAAGGTTCTCCAACACTATAGTGTCAGACACAAGGTAGCCTAACCTTACCATCGTCAGACCAATAAGCAAGCTGAAGTTTCTAACAAGGAATCCAAAAGATCTTGGAGAAAACAATTGCTCAATCAAGGAAGGATTGGTCTCAAAAATTGGGTGGTGATGTTGAGAGGCTCACCACTGTTGTCCAGTTGTTGGAAGTATGAGCTACAACAAGGACGTCCAACTAAAAAGACCTTAAAAAAAGTGCTCCTGGGAGGCAACCCAGTGTTTCTAATCTGTCTTAATTTGTGTTATTTGAATTTTATGTCTTATGTTTATGAATTATATTTTTGAACTTTACTTTTGAATTTTATGTCTTATGTTTTTTGAATATATCATCTGTTTTGTCAGAGCTGTCATTGCATAGCCTGGGGACAAGCCTATTTTTCAGGAGGAGGCAGAGCAGATGAGGATGAAGACATGACAGATCCTAATGATTATCTCATTTGAGGAGACTGGGCTCCTCAGTCATGATTTTCAAAATTTGTGACATTGTCTTTATGTTTCTTTACCGCTTTATTTATGTTTTTTACTGCTTTGTATTAAAATTCAGTACATTATTTCCTTATTTGCTATGTTAGATTTTTGCTTGAATAGTTGCACGCGTTGGGTATTGCACACTTTGATTGTGTACACAGAGGTTTCCCTCTTTTTGGTAGTACACATTATTGATCAATTTTGTTTTTTTTTTGTAGAACACTTTTTGGGACCTAAAGAGAAAAAATTTCTTGGACATAACATGTTTTGGAAAGAATCAACTGATAGTTTTTTTTTTTAAACTTGCTTTTGAATTAGATCAGAACACAACAAAATGATTTTTGGAAACTTTGAGAATGAAAAACAATGAATGGCTTTCCCAAATACCTAATGAAGGAAATTTTTTTTACATGAACTTGATAAAGAACAGCTTTCAAAACACTGATTTGCTTTGAACGTGGAAACAAACCTTGAGCTTTAGTGACTGTGTGTACCCACAAAATTTACATTGAGTGTCCATACTGATATGTTCAATAGTTGATATTGCATAAATTTCTAATTGTCATAACATATGATGCATGGATATGACTTAGGCCTTCTTTCTTTGTTGTACATTTTAAGCCACTGGCCAAAAAACTTTCCCAATATATATTGTTTTACCAATTGTAAGCCCTTTGAGCCAAAAACTTATTATTTTGTTGGAACACTAATCTACGATAAGAGTTTCCTACCTTACCTTAGGTTAGGAGAGCAAAGGGGTTTAGTTGGGAAGTTCTATCATTAGATAGCTAATGTCATGTAAATACTTTGTTTTTACATGTGGCTATTTATGTGAATTAAGTTTTGTATAGAAAAGAAAAGAAAGAAAAGTAAAAGAAGAAAAAGAAAAAGAAAAAAGGGAAACAAGTTCATTGTGAATAAATAAATATATGAATTATGTATATTATGTTCTAAACTATACAAAGTTGTTGTAAATTCTTTAAGTTGGGTGATTGGGATATTAGTATAAGAAATATTGATAACTTGGTAGAAAAAAAGGGAAAAGATATAAAGTGATGATAACTTGTTTTTATGTTTGCTCTCCTATTTTCAAGGTATTTTGAATAAAACCAAGATTTCTTTCAAGCCAGACCCAACCCTAAAAGTCCTAATGATCCATGATGATTATGTACTTTATATTTGATTTGATGGGAAATGAACTGCAAACTTCAAGTTTTCTTCAAGGACACAAGGTTGTCCAGAATTCAAAAATGGAAAGTGGGTAAAAGGTAAGGGGTGAAGGTGAATGGCACCATGGAAAAGCTTTCCAATAAGCCTAGGAAGAATCGTCACAATAGCTTGAAGCTATTGATAAGAAACATGAGGTTCTTACACAAGAACAAGAGAGAAATCTCTTTTACACAAACTTTGCTTTCATTCACTTAGAAAAATGGAGTTCCCCTTTCACATTTCAGTTGACAACTTTATATACAAAATGAAAATAACTTACTGTAATCGATTATTTCGTCCAAGTAATCGATTATTTTTAACACAATAATCGATTATTTCGACCAAGTAATCGATTATTTTGTTCTTGATCTTTTGGAAACAGATGACGAACACAATAACCGATTATTTCGACCAAGTAATCGATTATTTTGTTCTTGTTTTTCTGGAAACAAACGACGAACCAAATAATCGATTATTTCGACAGGTAATCGACTAACACAGAAAGTTTTCATTTTTTTCAAATAGTTGTGTAATCGATTACAGACCAATGATAATCGATTAAAAGAGATCATCTTTGTTTCTGTGTGCAACTGAACTCCTTGTAATCGATTACAGGCTTAAGGTAATCGATTAAAATAGAAAGTATATGTTTTTGAATTTCACAGAATTGCTTCTTACAAGTGTCGGAATTTATTGAATTAAATTGAACTTGAGACATCAAAATCCAGCCCTTGTTATCCTTGAGTTGATGTGCCTCTTCATACTTGTCCAAGTTAGCTTGGATGTGATCTTGAAGTGCTTGAATCCTAGCTCTTGTCATTGGTCCTTTAAAGCTCACCAAAGGAAATGCTTCAACCTCTCCTTCTAGACCTTTTGTAGAATATAGGAACACTTCACACTTAACCAAAAGGGGGTGAATTGGTTAGGCTTGGTAAATTAAAAATTTCTTTAACAAAATCAGAGTTTCCCCTAGGATCTTTATCACTTTTGAAACCAAGAAACCTTATTCAATCAAATGCTCAGCTCAAGGTGTCCAATAGCTCAAAATGTTAATTGATAATCAAAATCAAACAATCAAGATTGACAGATTATGTTCAAGATAAAGATAAGAATCTAAACACAAAGGATTTATACTGGTTCACTTCAAACACTATGAAGCTACATCCAGTTATCTTCCACTCAACACTAGAATGGAGTTCCACTATTACAATTTTATGTTTTTACAAGTAATTACAAAGTCTCCCTTTATCAACTCTAGATAAAGTACAGAAATCTAAAACACTATTAGATTCTTAGAGACAAACCACTGAGAACACTACTCAATACAACCCCTAGAGAAACCCTATCTCTAATTTACAAGCAAGAATCCCAATTACAATAGACTGAAAATTACAACCAAAATCAAAATGAAAATTACAAAAAGATTAAGGAGAGAAACAACCTGATGATCCAATGAATAACAATGCAAATGATGTATTAACACAGGTTGAATTAACAAATTTACTCAGCTTCCTTTAACCTTGAATGAAATCTTGCTCAAGAATGACTCACAATCTCATGATCAATGTAGAACCAGAGCAAGCATGTAAAAATCCTTTGAAAACACTTAGAAAGGCTTTTACAACTGTTTTGACTCAATGGGTATCAGTATGCAACGTCTCAAAATCAACCAAAGTGATTCCCTATTTATAACAGAAAAACGTAACAGCTTTAATCGATTAATACGCGTCAAATAATCGATTATTTTGCTTATGTAATCGATTAATCCAAGAATGTAATCGATTAAAATGTTCATAAGCTTTTCTGGAAATTTTACAACGGATCAAATAATCGATTATTCAAGCATGTAATCGATTAAGACAGAAGATGCATTATATTCAAAATACACTATGTAATCGATTACTAACCTTGGTAATCGATTAAACTAGGAAAGCATATCAGTCTTAGAAACAGAGTAATCGATTACTAGAATTGGTAATCGATTAAAGCAGAGCCATAGCCTTTCTAATTTACATTGTGTAATCGATTACTAACCTTGGTAATCGATTATCTAGTACAAAAGTTAGAGTTTTAAACACATCATGTAATCGGTTACCATCTACGGTAATCGATTAAAGCAAGGAGAGGCTATTTTCAGATAAGCCTATGTAATTGATTACAGTATATTGGTAATTGATTATCCCAGCAACTCTTTAATATTCATATACAAGCATGTAATCGATTACTACCCATTAGGTAATCGATTAAAATGTTCAATAAGGCAGTTTTCTAGAAACCAAAGGTATAATAATCGATTAAACCGATATGTAATCAATTACAATGTTCATGAAAGCTTTTCCAAGGTAAGTGAAGAACAAAGTAATCGATTATTGCGATGTTGTAATTGTTGATTTGAAGGAATGCTGAATTAAGGGGGAGCTTTTTAAAGATTAAAGAACTTGGAATAGTTTTGGCTTTCAACATGTTTGAAGGTTTGAAGGCTTGAAGATCAAATTGATTCAATGTAAAAGGAAAAGAAGCCTTCTGTTGATCCAGGTTTTTATATGTTTTTCATTAATAATCATTCATGCATTACATCATAAAAGCTTAAGTAATTGATTTGAAACTGAAAATTAAGCAAAGCTTTTTGGAAAAATAAGTTCTAAATGTTTTAATCGATTACCATACATTTATAATCGATTACATTGTTCTTCAGAATGTTGGAAATGAGTCAAGAACAAATTAATCGATTATCACATCGTTTTAATCGATTATTTCAGCAGTGCATTCATGTAGATTTTAATGAGTGACTGGTTTAATCGATTACCATTTGCTTGTAATCGATTACCAAGCTATTTTGAAAATAAGATCACCCTGCCTTAATCGATTACCAATTGGTTGTAATCGATTACATAGTTCAATCATGGTTTTTGCATTTCTGTCTTAATCGATTACCATATTTTGTAATCGATTACACTTCACAAACCTGATTTTTACAACATCTGGTTTAATCGATTACACAGCGGGATAATCGATTAAACATCTTCATGCTGTAACCCAGAACCTAACTAGAACACTTTAATCGATTACGGGAGCGTATGTAATCGATTACATTTGATAAATAATCGATTACAGGAGCTGGTTTAATCGATTACTTCTGTTACAGCTGTTTTATATAAATAGAACCCTGCCTCTTTTGAAAGAACTAACGAAATAGAAATTGATTTTTGAGCACAAAACATACTGAGAGCTTTGTAACAAGTGAAAAAGGCAGTCTTTGAGTTTCTATCACTCTTGCTTCCATCCAAACCATCATGGGTT
>PYAF01001989.1:73395-88211 GCA_007407185.1 Glycine tomentella
TTATGAAAGCCTTGTGATTTTTATTAAACCATTTTAAGTTATATATATGAGTTAGAATGAATGCAATGCTTTAGGATCATCAGAATTGCTTTTCTCTTACATTTTATCCTAATTAATCTCCAAGTTGTCCTTTGCATGTTTGAAAGCTCAAAACTTTAGACTTGAATCAATCTTGCTTATGCTTCAAGCAGCTCCCCCTAATTCAACAATCTCCCCCTTTTTGGTTTTAAACATGTCAAATCTTTAATTGATTAGCAGTGAGTCTTGAGATTAATTTGAGGGATCAACTTAGCATTTATTTGAGCTTTTTCAAACCTGAAAAAAAAATTCAATTCCTTTGCAAGAACAAGTGCTAAAAGCATCTGACATTTACTTAGCATTCATTCACATCATTTATTGACTTAATGCAATCATTTTTAACAGTTATCTAACCCTACATTACATAAGCCATTCAAATCAATTTTTAGGCAAAAATGTGCACGAAAAACAGGGGCAAACAGAGGTGTATGCAGAGCATTCCTAAAATCAATTTTTTCTCCCCCTATTTGGCTTGTTTAAGTCAAAAATGGCAAAGCACAACGGATATAAGTAACTGAAAACATAGCATTTCATTGATATTAGGGAGATGAGTACAAAATAGAATTGAAAAGCATTAAAATTACAGAAAAAATAGAGTTCATAAACTAAATAAAATAAAAACTAAAATCTTCAGAATCATCCACTTTAAGAGTGACTTCTATAACATCTAGCCTAGCATTGATGTCCCTAAAAGAGCTTTGAGTCTCAGCCCTGAATTCATGATGCATGCTGAGTAGCCCATTCATCTTGTGAACTACTCTATTGTAAGCAAACTCAATGTGAGGTAGACACTCCTCCCATGTTCTCAAATTACCCTTGATGTAGCTTCTAAGGAGTTGACCCAAGGTCCTATTGTTAGGACTCTCAGCAAGTGTACCGATTTATCGTTGTAAGTTACGAAATTTATAAGATCGTCTCCACAGGGACTTGAGCTACTCAGTTACTCCAAATAAAATTTAACAGTTCAATAGTTATGCACAAGTAGGATGAGAGGAATTTCATTTGTTTAAGAAAGTAACGGAAAATAACTAAACTTAGCAAAAATGAAATATACTTATGAGAAAGTGAGATTAGGTTTCATCATTCTTACCCTTAGTATTCAATTAACTTTTACCATGCATAAATCAATTTCTATCTTCATTGATGCACACTATTTTACCCCGAATCGATCCCTCACATTCGAGTTCTAAGGATATCTACTGAATATCGATCCCTCGCACATGAAGTAAATACCCCAGCATTATAATTATAATCACGTGCTTTATGCAATCAGAACATTATGTCATATTCCTAGCAACGTAACGTAATGAGTAAATTCATTCGGTTCAAATCCTAAGATTACTTTCCAGTCTCACTTAGGATTAAATTCATGAAACTAGTGATCAAGTAGAATCAAGCATTAAGGACAGAATAAAATTACCAATAAGGAATAGAAACGATTCATGCATAAATAAATATTAAAAGAGATACGTAGGGTTAAGAAGATTACATCCAATCCTTAAGAGAAGCTAGCTACTCATTGTGGAGAGAACCTCCTCAAGGGAAGATTTGATGAAGGACCCCATCACCGCTTCTTTCCAGCAGAGTTTCCACAATAATTCTCACTCTCTCACTTTGCTAACTTACCTAATACTAGTATTTAAGCTCCTAAACCTAAGAAACAAGCTAAGAAGCAAAGGAATGAAGAAATGGCATGCCTTCCTCTTCAAATTCATGGCTTATTTATAGAAATCTCCCTCCTGACAGCTTCACTCACTCAGATGAGTGTTTTTGCCTTGTTTCACTCTCCTGGGTGAGCTAATGTTATCTTTCAGGAACTTGAGCTCGCTTGGACGAGCAAAATACACTGGAGGAGCTCGCCTGGGCGAGTTAGAATCTTAATGTTAAAGAAAGCTTTGGGCCTGGATGAGTTTTTGGGCCATTTTGCTTGTAACACCTCCCAGGTTTGATCTTTTAAGTCCTTCTTGCTTGCTTTGCTTGTTGGGAAGTCTCGGATATCCTCAATATCTATCAAAATACAAAATGTGATTGGATTAATCTTCAGAAATATGAAAAACAACATTTATCTAAGTACTAAATACATTTCAACTAGGTTTAGGGCAAGTTTATAAGCAAAGTTATTGAAATCAAAAGATAAGTGTCATCATTTAAAACATGATTTTAACTTAAATATGGCACTTATCACCTATTCACCACCTCGGTTTGACCATCCATTTGTGGGTGACAAGTTGATGAAAACAAGAGTTTTGTACCAAGTTTACCCCACAATGTTTTCTAAACATGGCTAAGGAACTTTGTGTCTCTATCACTCACAATGCTTCTTGGCAATCCATGTAGTCATACCACTTCTTTGAAGAAAAGATTAGCTACTTCACAAGCATCATCACTCTTGTGACAAGGAATGAAGTGTGTCATCATTAAGAACCTATCAACAACAACAAAAATAAAATCCTTTCCCCTCTTGGATCTTGGAAGACCAAGTACAAAATCCATAGAAGTATCAACCCAAGGGGAGTTAGGAATAGGCAAAGGTGTATACAAACCATGAGGCATTAATCTAGATTTAGCTTTATGACAAACAATGCATTGAGAAACAAGTTTATGCACATCATGCCTCATTTTTGGCCAAAAGAAATGTTCATGTAAAATAGCCAAAGTTTTATCCACACCAAAGTGCCCCATTAAATTATTCTCATGTGCTTCCCTAATGAAAAGTTCTCTCAAAGAGCTTTTAGGAACACATAGGTTCTTTTCCTTGAACAAGAAACCATCATGTCTAAAATATCCTTGATCAGCCCCTTTTTCACACAATGCAAAAATACTAGAGAAGTCATGATCATTTGCATACAATTCCTTTATGTGATTAAAACCAAGCAACTTAGTTTCAAGCATAAAAATCAAACAATGCCTCCTTGATAAGGCATTTGCCACCACATTCAACTTTCCTTGCTTGTGTTTAATGACATAAGGAAATTGCTCAACGAACTCAACCCACTTAGCATGTCTCTTGTTGAGTTTGCCTTGACTTTTCAAATATTTAAGAGATTCATGATCACTATGTATCACAACTTCCTTAGGTAAAAGATAATGTTGCCAATTTTGCAAGACTCTAACAAGTGCATACAACTCTTTATCATAAGTGGAATAGTTCAAACATGCACCCTTCAATTTCTCACTAAAATAAGCAATAGGATGTTTATCTTGAATCAACCCCCCCCTCCCACCAATGCCCACATTAGATGCATCACATTCCAATTCAAAGGAAGCATTAAAGTTAGGCAATGCAAGAATAGGTGCATGAGATAACTTATCCTTTAATGTTTGGAAAGCAATTTCATGTTCTTGCTTCCAAGAAAAGCTCACGATTGTCTTCACCAATTCATTCAAAGGAGAAGCAATGATACTAAAATCCTTCACAAATCTCCTATAAAAGCTGGCTAAACCATGAAAGCTTCTCACATCCTTCACACCTTTTGGAGTTGGTCACTCCATGATGGCTTTCACTTTCTCTTAATCCACTTGGACTCCTTGAGCACCTACTACAAAACCTAGAAACACTACTTGTGAAGTGCAAAAAGAACTATCAATTGCTCCATAAAATGTTTCCTTCCTTAGCACCTCCAAGACACTTTTTACATGCATCAAATGATCATTTAAATTGGCACTATAAACAAGAATGTCATCAAAGTACACTACCACAAACTTGCCTATAAAGTGTCTAAGAACATGGTTCATAAGTCTCATAAAGGTACTAGGTGAATTAGTCAACCCAAAAGGCATAACTAACCATTCATAAAGCCCAAATTTTGTTTTAAACGTTTTCCATTCATCCCCCTTTCCTCATCCTTATTTGATGATACTCACTCTTAAGATCAATTTTAGAGAAAATAGTGGCACTATGCAATTCATCTAAAAGATCATTAAGTCTAGGGATGAGATGTCTATACCTTATGGTGATGTTGTTGATTGCCCTACAATCCATGCACATTCTCCAAGTTCCCTCCTTCTTAGGCACTAGAATAATAGGCATAGCACAAGGGCTCATGCTCTCACGGATCCACCCTTTGTCAAGTAGCTTTTCCACTTGTGCTTGCATCTCCTTTGCTTCCATGGGGGAAGTCTTATATGTTGGCCTATTTGGAAGTGAACATCCTGGAATCAAGTCAATTTGGTGTTATATGCCTCTCAAAGGAGGCAAGCCATTAGACACTTCTTTTGGAAAAACCTCATGAAATTCCTCCAAAAGAGATTGAATAGCTTTTGGCAATTTTTTACCTTCTTTTTCAACATGTAAACAAAGAGAGTTAGGAAACATAAAATAAAGAGGTTGTTGTGCCAATAACACTCTCTTAATTTGCTTTTCACTCAATAACAAGCTCTCTTTAATCTCATGAATTTTTTTGCTCTCATTTTCTTTCTTTTTTCTTTTCTTCTCACTAGTTTTTCTCTTTACTAGCTCACTTCTTTCTCTTTTTTTTAGGTGCAGTATTTTTCTTCAACTCTTCAATTCTCTTTTCTTTCATCTTTATTTGATCCTCACACACTTGTCTAGGAGTCAAAGGCCTCAAAATAATTTTCTTGCCTAAGAGCTCAAATTCAAAAGTGTTCTCCATGCCATTGTGTATCACTTTTCTATCATATTGCTATGGTCTACCAAGAAGGATATGACCATCCTCCATAGGTACAATATCACAAAGAACATTATCATTATAAGCATTAATAGAAAAAGGAATGAGCACTTGAGAATTTACCAGTACTTCTCCACTTTCACTAAGCCATTGTAGCTTGTATGACCGTGGATGCTTTGTGGTTGGCAAGTGTAATTTCTCCACAAGTCTTGTGCTAGCCACATTGGTGCAAATCCCTCCATCAATGATAAGTGAGCACACTTTCTTTTCAACTAAACACCTTGTGTGAAAAATATTTTCTCTTTGACTTTCCTCTTTTTCTAGGCAAAAATTACTTAACATTCTCCTTACCATTAAGAGATCACCTTCTTCGACCTCTATTAGTGTGAGTTCTTCTTCTTCTTCACTTGAAGAACTATTTGAGTCCCTTGAACTCTTTATGCCTCCATCTTCAAGCAAAATCATAGTTCTCTTGTTGGGACATTGGGAAGCAATGTGACCCTTACCAAGGCACTTAAAACACTTGATATTGCTTGATATTGTTGGAGTTGGTTCCACTGTTTTTCTACTTGAGCTCTCCACCTTCTCTTCTTTATTTTTCACATGAGAAACCTCCCTTTTAGGCTTGTCCTTACAACTAGAAGTTGCAGCCCCATTGGTCTTGGAAAAGGAAGCTTTTCTCCTTTTTATTTGTTGCTCCACCCTTTGAGCTTTGTGGACTAGCTCCTCAATAGTTGCATATAAGTGTAGCTCCATCACATCTTGAATTTCTCTATTCAAGCCATGAAGGAACTAGCCATTGTTGCTTCTTGGCTCTCCACAATTTCAACCCTTATCATCATCAATTTCCTTTCCTTGTAGTAGTCATCAACACTTTTATAGCCTTGGAAATGTCTTTGAAGCTTGTTGTGGACTTCCCTTGCATAATTAGTGGGGACAAATCTTCCTCTCAAGCATGCCTTCAATGCATCCCAAGAATTTACTCTTTGCCTCCTGCCTCCCCCTATATCCATTTGAATTTGGTTCCACCATGTCAAAGCATAACCACCAAACTTTAGAGTTGCTAGAGTAACTTTCTTTTCTGCCTCAAATTGTTGGCATGAGAAAATTTGTTCTACTTTCATCTCCCACTCAAAATATTCTTCGGGATCATTATTGCCAAGGAATTTTGGAACTTTTACTTTCACTCCACCCAATCCTCCATTCCTTCTCTTTCTTCTCTCCTCACCTTCCAATCTTCCTCAATTCTATTTTCCCTCCTAGGATTATATCTCCTATGTTCTCTTCTATTATTTTCTTTCCTATTCTCCCTCTCACTCTTTTCATCATAATAATTTCCTCCATGAGAGGAAGCATACTCACTCAACCTCCTACTACCATGAGCCTCTCCATCTACACTACCATTTGGACTACTCCTTCTTTGATTCTTCTTTTAGAACTGCTCAAATTTTGCATCCATTTTAGTTTGGAAGTCTTCTATTGTTTTCATCAACCTAGAGGTCCTAGGTGACAAAGCCTCATCTCCTATTGAGCTCATCCTTCAAAAGAAATGGTTAGCAAAAACACAAGTATAGAAGAAAATTCTCACCCCTCTCGAAGTGTTTATCACTCTCACTCGTGTTTGCACACTTTCTAGGTTTTTTCTATAATGTTCTCTCTTGGCTTTTTCCACTCTTATTCCTCTCAATAGTTCTTAAGAAAAATCTTCAAATCAAATCAAGCTTTTTTACTATAGTGAAATAGGAAACAATTCTAGGCTAGGCTCAAGAGTCCAAGAACAAGAAAACTCTAAGACAAAACTTTGGAATTTTAAGAGACAAGCAATAAAAGAAAAAAAAAAATTGGAAAAGCACCACTCAAATGGAATTTAATGAGACAATTCAAGGAACTATGGAATGTACCAAACTGCACAAAGGAATATGCCAAGTAAATTCAATTGCTAAAACCTAAATTTCATCTACTTTGCATGTCATACAAGTTTACTTGATTTTGTGGTTCAATGGAAATTTGAACTTATAGCCTTTGTAATTTTGATTTGCTTCTAAATTCTGTTTTTCTTTCACTTTTTCCAGCCACCAATGAATAATTTCTTTGGCTGAAAACTAAAATGTTTCTCTTGATGTATTTTTCTTTTACTTTTGATTGTTTCTTAACAAGATTTTTGTAAGTTTTTGTTTTTTCTTTTGCACAAGTTCAATAATCTTTAAAGAAAAGATGAATCACCAAAATATGTTGTATAACAATTGTAAAATTTGCTTCTAATAATTCAATTCAGTTTAGGCATGAGAGTAGAATCAAAACAAGTGGTCATACAACACAACACTACAAACAAACAAAAATTGACAAGAATCAAGACTAGAAAATTAGAAAAAATATCAAGAACACATGAAGAACATGAAGACATGAAATCACATGGAACTTGAAGAAAGACACTAGGGTTATGTGGTAGATCAATAAACAAGACTAACCCACCAAATATTTTCATAAAAACACAAGAACATAAGGAAAAAAGAAAGGATTCCAGATTTTCAAAATTTTGCAGAAAATTACCTTTGAAGACTTTTAAAGCTGAATCTTGAAAAAGAATTCCACAAGGATTAGGCTCTAGATACCACTTGATGTATGATTGAACCCATCAATCATGAGTTTTCCCAAATCTTCCTTGCATTGAAACTCAAACTTCAAGTTTTCTTCAAGGACACAAGGTTGTCCAGAATTCAGAAATGGAAAGTGGGAAAAAGGTAAGGGATAAAGGTGAATGGTACCATGGAAAAGCTTTCCAATAAGCCTAGGAAGAATCACCATAATAGCTTGAAGCTATTGATAAGAAACATGAGGTTCTTACACAAGAACAAGAGAGAAATCTCTTTTACATGAACTCTGCTTTCATTCACTTAGAAAAATGGAGTTTCCCTTTAACATTTCAGTTGACAGCTTTATATACAAAACGAAAATAACTAACTGTAATCGATTATTTCGTCCAAGTAATCGATTATTTTTAACACGATAATTGATTATTCCGACCAAGTAATCGATTATTTTGTTCTTGATCTTTTGGAAACAGATGACGAACGCAATAATCGATTATTTCGACCAAGTAATCGATTATTTTGTTCTTGATCTTTTGGAAACAGATGATGAACACAATAATCGATTATTTCAACCAAGTAATCGATTATTTTGTTCTTGTTTTTCTGGAAACAGATGACGAACCAAATAATCAATTATTTCGATAGGTAATCGATTAACACAGAGAGTTTTCATTTTTTCAAATAGTTGTGTAATCGATTACAGACAAATAATAATCGATTAAAACAGATCATCTTTGTTTCTGTGTGCAACTAAACTCCTTGTAATCGATTACAGGCTTAAGGTAATCGATTAAAACAGAAAGTATGTGCTTTTGAATTTTACAGAATTGCTTCTAACAAGTGCTGGAATTTATTGAATTAAATTGAACTTGAGACATCAAAATCCAACCCTTGTAATCCTTGAGTTGGTGTGCCTCTTCTTACTTGTCCAAGTTTGCTTGGATGTGATCTTGAAGTGCTTGAATCCTAGATCTTGTCATTGATCCTTTAAAGCTTACCAAAGGAAGTACTTCAAGCTCTCCTTCTAGACCGTCGGCTTGGAATGGACCTCCATCACTTAGGATTCTCGAATGTGAGGGATCAATTCGGGGTGATTTAATGTGTGCATCAATGATGTTAGAAAATGATTCATATGTGTTAATGTTAATTGGATACTGAGGGTATGAAAAATAAAATCCAATCCTACCTTTTTCTTGAATTTATTAAATTCGTTTTAATTGTTTCCGTAATTTTCCATATTTCGATGCATTAAATCCATTATTTCAGTATTTTCGTTAATTCTATAATTCTGTTACTTTTACAAACCCATGATATTCCAATCAACTTTATTGTTCATAACTATTAAACTGTTACTTTTATCTAGAATAACTGAGTAGCTCAAGTCCCTATGGAGACGATCTCTTTATAAATTTTGTAACCTGCGACAACATTGATATACTTACCAAAAGTCTAACATATAGTAATTGCAGTGCAATTTTTTTTTTTGTAGAAGCCGTATCTCCAAAAAATGATACACTGCATCAATTTTTATTTTTACCTTATTTGCCTTCCGAAAAAGGTAAAAAGACACTAAAAAGGGACAAATGTGAATTGGCTTTTCAAGATCATTCATTAAAATACAACTCATTTTGTTTAGACGATACTAAAATTTGGTACCAACAAGCGGTACTTTTGCTATCTTATTCCCATGGACGTTTGAAAATTGGCATAACAAATGAATTTGACCATAACATTACAAGGCATAAAAAACCACAACTCAAATGCAATTTGCAATCATACAATAAGAAAAATCCCAACATTTGATGATATAAGATTATATCCTCACTTAACAGTTGCTACACTAACCAATTCTTCATTTCTCTAAAGTAGTACAATATAGAAACCCTAAATTTAATCGGTTAAGTTCTAACCTATGAAATTCCAAAGTACAAATATCAAGTATTGACTAAGAGATATAGCAATAATGTAACACTATTTAAAAAGAGAAAGTATATATGGTAGATGTAAAGAAAATCATTGGTTAATAGTATAGATGTGTGTAACATTAATACAACAAACAACATAAAAGATTATGATCATATCTTAAAGGATAACAATTTTCGACCCTTTGCTAAATATAACATTTTCCATGACATCTCTGTTAGAGAAAGGTTGCTTTAGGGGCTCAAAACATTCATGCATCACTGAAAGAGCAAGATTCAAATTACTGCCAATTTTAATTCTATTAAGATCACAACTATCAAGTTTCATAAACTTCAACCATGTCCAAGTTAGATTTTTCACACCTACTGAAACTAACTTTCCTAATACTTGATGAAGGCCCTTGTGTGTCTGCAAAAAGAAAATAGACACCAATATATGTGTGTGTGTCCTAAAAGACCCTCAATGAATACACACAACTTAAATTTTTACTCTAGAACTAAACTTACACCTTATCCTCTTGTGAAAATAAAAAGTAACGTCACCAAAATTAAACATAATAATTCTATGAAATTTAATGAGTAATTGTTGACTATATTCACAAATGCAAGAGTATTGGTAATAAATATAATTTTGTTTAAAAAAAAGCTAAAATAATTATTCTAGTGAAAGTAAGAGCAAAATAAATGGAACATGGAGTGTGTAAGAGAAAACTTGAAGGTATACAAATAGGAACAAGTAATTTTTATGCAAATTATTGGAATCTTTTTCTAAAATAAAAAGGAAAAAAGGAGATGGATTTAATGTACATTTTATATAGCTTTTTCACAAAAAACCTGGTTTTTGGATATATTGATATATCTGAAGCTTCATTTTTTAGACACCTAAAATGATCTACACAAGTTTGACATAGTTGACACCAAATTTACACATGTAAACAAATACACACTCAAAACATATCGAGGCATGGATGAAATATTAAAATAAAAATATATAATAGCTTGCTTACATTTATGTCCATATTGAACACAAGTAACGACATGTCCATCCTCCACTCCATCAATGCTCTGGCCATAATTTTCACAACAACTTGATGGACAAAACTAGTCACCATTAGAGATATCCTATACAAAAAAACATAAACAAATTGAAGGAAACAACTCAAATCCAAGACCAATTACTCATATGAATGTATCAAGTTGAAGTTATAAATTAAGCAAAAACAAGAAGATAACAGTAATGATTGAAAAGGAAAATTGTTAATCTACCTCCAGATCAAGACACATATTATGAAATAAAGATGGGAAATGATACATAAAATAAGTTCACCACCATAGTTGCAAACTAAACAAATGTCCTCATTCTTTTCAAAACCTTTGGGGTTAATTTCTACATGAAATTCGGGTAAGATCTCTTTGGTAGGAATAACATGTTCTTTTTATACTAAAATTTCCTTAACAGGAAAGATCATATTTAAGTCAATATTCACCATAGGTTTAACATATTCCTGCTCTAGTCTTTCATTTAATAAACTCCCTTGAAGGTTTAAGACTGAGAAAAGTTCTTTTAATGGAAGAGTTACATAGTCATTGACTACCTTTATCATCGTATTTTTGCACAAGTCCTTCACATTATATGTCCACTATCCAACCATGACAAATTTTTCCTATACATCATACTAGATTTTCCTAGTTGAAACTACACCAAATGATACCCTTTAGCACTCCTCAACCAATTTAAGAAACACCCATTTCCCCTCATGGAAAGCCCGTGCACAAACATGGAAAGCCAATTAAATCAAATAATTATTAACACAATAAGGGTGCAACAATAGTTATCCACAAGGTTTTTCAAAACACTACATAAATTCCAATAACAAAAAAATTATATATTCATAAAAAATTTAACATTATTGTTACCTCTTCTCAAAGCTTCTTTTGTAAGTTTTTTACAGTTGTTGCTCTTAGGATTCTAAAAAACCCTCCATCGCCATTGGAGATAAGGTTAAGATATAACATTGCAATAAGAAAAAAGGAAGTTAAGAGATAATATTGTATTAATGACAAGAAAGAAGATCAAGTGACAACTAGCTTTTCGGACCTACTAACTCAAGCTCAAAGTCTGTAACACAACAACATACATTTTCTCACTTAAATATTTTTAATTTTAGTTAAAGTTAAATAGTTTTTTCATATAATGTTTTGGACTAAAAAGCATCAAGAAAGACAAATAGCATCTCAACTATGTTGACACCCCACCCCCTAACCATCCTTTACTTAAGACTAAAATATTATTCAAAAATAGAAAAGACGAACAAGAACATAAGGGAGACTCTACTAGCTTTGAGTCACGTTTTGACAGTAAATTACACCAGCCTATACTAGCACAATACTCAATAGCAATTGTAACAACAAACAACTCAACATAGAATACAAAGTGAACGCCAATCTAAGCAGAGAAATCATGAATAAAAACATCACTGCTATCACAAAATATCCCTCCAGAAGTAGCATGCCTAGGGGATCCTCTTGTTGCACCGTCCGTATTTCATTTGATATAGGCACAAATTGGAGGATGCCAATATACTTTTTTAATGCTCAATGACTTAGGCGGATGGATGGGAACCAACAGAGGCTTTAACAAGCTAAACTCCTTCATAGAGTTGGAAGCATGCCATTTAGAGAGTGACCCAGATAAAGATACATCCGTAATAACCATATTAATAGCCTGCTACACTAAATGAATGTATTGCAAAATCTTTTACTATTGTGCCCATAAAAAATAACCCATATGACATGAACCAACCCAAAACAAACCACATGTAATACCTGGCTACTCCAAGGACAATTTTATATTTAACTTTCATATTAATTTATTTTATATATTTGGTCATTGTTAAATCAACCTTGCATACTTAATAAATGTCTCTCCTCTATGTTTTTCTCAAATATACTCCTTTCCAAAAAATGTATTTCTCGTAGTGTGAAGGCTTTGGCAGGGCACATCTTATTTTGAACTGAGGACTTGAGACTTGAAATTTAAACTCGAAACAAACAAATCACTCAAGAAACCAAATGCAAGGCCACATATAGTACACATAATTCTTAACAATTATAATCATAAACATAATAAGCTTTCTAATTAATAAAACAAAAATAGGACAACAACAATGTTGTCCATAATTTCATCAATTTTGCATTCAAAACAATGGCCAAACATGTTGCAATTAACATCAATTCTTCACCAAAATTTACCTACAATTAATACATCATTGAAAATCATTTTCTATGCTTCCAAGCTTCCAAAAATTGATTTTTAAAACATAAAATTACTAAAACCCGTAATAGTGAATAAAAACCCACAAAGCATGTTTAAAATGACACATTTTGCACTCCAATTGTTGATAATTAAATACCTAAGGTAGGGGAATCAAAACCCAAACATTTCCAATCATTAAAACAATATTTTAAAGACAAACCGGTAATATTGAAAGATTGTTATAAGAACATGGTCAAAATGATATTTTTAGTTCTCAAATTATTATGAAATAAATACTTAAGGAACGCAGATAAACACCATCCAACATTTTCAATCATTAAATGACATTTTAAGGCACTTTATGTAACCAAAAATCTCATTTTACAATCAATCTTTTAACAGAGAGTTATCTTCCCAAAAACATGTTTAAAACCATAATTTTAGCATTCCAAATAGAAAAATATAATTACCCAGTGATAGGTAATTAAAACCCTAACTTTTCCCAATCACCATTTTCTATTCAAAGCCACACAAACTAATTGTCAAAGACAATCAAGGCTGGATCAAAATCAAACATAACAAAAATTTAGGTTTTAAATTTCTGGAAGCATGACAATGGGTCTATCAACACATACAATTGAGGCTTACACCTCCAAGCACAAATAAAATCTATAGAAGATGAAAGAACACCTCTCGTAGATTAAGAGAATTTAGAAATTCTCAATGGATTTCAAATGCATTTGGTTTATTTTAAAGCTTTCGTTTTGTAGAGCAAGCTCCTTGATTTTGGGGTCAAAAAGCTACGAACTTGGGGGTAAAAGGTGGAGACTCGAATGAGGTATGGTTATGGAGTTTTAGGAAATACACAAGGGTAGAAGAAGAAGCTCTCTTCTCTCTCCCAGGACACAACATTTTGGCTTGCAGCTTATGGAGGAGTTTGGTCCTTGTTTTGATTTTATGTTGCCCTAAAATACATGTGCCACAGACCCACATGGGCTCCACAAGCTTAAGGTCCACTAATTGGGTGTTTAGTCCTCAACCCCCCTTCATAAATCTAAGGTGCAACTTTGGTCTTGCTATAATTTTTAATCCACAATTTTAGTCCCCTTATTTTTAAATCCATAATTTTGGTCCTCAATTTTTAAAATTACGTAATTTTAGTCCTTCTATTCCTTGATCAGAAAATTTATGATGATCTGCACGAATAACATGACAATTATGTGGACTAGTAATGTGGGAGTGGCTTATTATTTAGAAAATATTATAAAAATGATAGAGATGTAACCAAAAATCAATTCCATTCCTTTTCAACCACCCAAATCACTAAATCATTTCAATTACTTGAATTATATTCTTTTTTTTACAGCAGAGTTATATTCTAAACATTATTATACATTTCTATATGAGTTAATTCCCTTTTTTTGAAATATTTATTTTATGTTAAATTTGATTTATAAACAATAAATTTCACCAATAAATACAATTATAAAAGTATTCAATAAATAAATTATATTATATATTAGTTAAAATATTTTTTCATACAATCACTTTTGACTTTCATATTTTTTATGGCTAAAATATGTTTTCAGCATAATAAAATTGATCCTTCAAAAACATCCTCATAAAATTGAAAATGTTCGAATTTCGTCCCCGCAAAATATTTAGTATGTTTTTCATCCTTATAAAATTGAAATGTGTCAAATTTGGGCTGGAGCTAGGTTCGAATATATCCAAGCCTACATTTTGAAATTTGGGGTGGTTGGATTTTGCCTGGGGTTACAAATCGTGACAAATTATAGAAAAACTATCACAATTTATGATGATTTTTAACAGCTAAAAAATGAAATGTAATAAAATAATAATAAAAATATATCATCATGGTTTAACTAGCAAAATTGACAAAAGGACCAAACTTTAGGATGAAAAGAAAAAGTTGAAAGGTTTTGATTAGTCAACAAAAAGTTTAAGAATCAAAATAAAAAATGACAAAAAATTTAAGGACTAACAATATAATTTATCCTATAATTAAAAATTATTATATACAAACTCAAAAAAAATCCAGTGTATGTAAACATGGTATCTATAATAACAAAAGTAATACTTAAATTTCAATAATTATAAATTTATATTTATATTTTTTTTAAATTATACATTGCATATAAACATTACATATCACTATTACTTGGAGTAAAAAATTGATAATCAATTTTAATAAAGTTAACATTTTTGAAGATAAAATCACTTCATTATAAATATAACTAGTAAGAGACCAATGCATTCATACATATCATTCATGTTTTAACGTATGTTTGAAATATATGTGTTTATAGAATTAAATGTT
>PYAF01001989.1:117124-131280 GCA_007407185.1 Glycine tomentella
TTTGTGATAATGATTATGTTATGTTGAGGCCAGTAGGCCATGTATGAGATGTATATACCTGTTTATGTGCTGTGAATCTGTGGGCCAGGGTGGGAATGATTTCCCAAGAACCCTGAGCTTACTGAGATATGTTATCTCACCCCGTGTGGGGCTTACATGATTTCAGGTGATGTTTCTGGCAGAGAAGAGCAGTCTCAGGGCAGGAGGCCCAACTGAGACTAGGCTACTTGCACTAGGAGCTGGATGGCTCTATTTTGATTATTTTGATGCTGTATAAGTTCTGTACTCCCTCATGAAGGGTTGATATTCTTTTGTATCACCACGGGTTGTGTGGTGTGGACTGTAGATACTCATATGTATATGTACAGAACTTTGTTATATATGATACGTACCATTTCCCTAGAAATAAGTGCCTTATATCTGTTATTTGCCTGTATAATTAAGTGGTCTGGCTTGTTGATATATGATTTGAAAAACTGGATCAGTATGAGATTGTAGGGTGATTTTGTATCGTTGTGATTTACAATTTTGTTATTCCATACATAATGAATCAAGAAAAACGATTCTGCACTACCGTTGACTACTATTTTATGATAATTGCGCACTAAACTGATATTATTAATATTAACGCACCGGAGGCCTACGGGGTGTTACATTATTCATTACCATCTGCTTTATCTTTCCCACCTTTTATCTGTAAGTTCTACTATCTATCATTAGTATCCTGAAATTGGCCTCTGGAAACGATCCAATCCAAGTATTCATGCCTTGGTAGTCATCAACTCTTTATAACTAAATAGATACCTAAGGCGTTTATGATCGCTAAACACTTCAAACTTAGAGTCGAACAAGTAATCCCTCCACATGTTAAGAGAAAAAACTACAGTAGCTAACTCTAGATCATGTGTAGGATAATTCCTCTCATGAGTCTTGAGTTATCTAGAAGCATAGGCCACTACCTGGCCATTCTGCATCAACACTCCCCCTAAAACCATCTTTGAGGCATCACAATACACCACAAAAGGTTGTTTTGGGTTAAGCAAAACTAACACGGGTGCGATCGTCAAATTTTCATTAAGGTTTGGAAACTATGCTCTCACTGGGCATCCCACACAAAAGCTTGATCCTTACGAGGCAACTTGGTCAAAGGCAAGACTAATTTGGAGAAACCTTCTACGAATCTTTGGTAATATCCCGTTAAACCCAGAAAACTTCTAATCTCAAACACAGAATTAGGGTTTCCATTTTGTTGTAACCATCAGCTTCTTCATCAAACCTCTTTTCTCCATCAAAACAGATCTTAACAACTTCATGCCAAATTTCTGGAGTAATCTCCATAGCGACTCCACTCAGTTGGGTGAGGATGGTTCCATGCATAGAGAGTTTGGAACTTGTATAAAAGACTTTTACTAGGTCAGGGTAAAAAGTGCCTTGCATTTCAACAAATTTTGTTAGACCTTGTTGTTCTAACATTTGAGGAAAATGAAATCCTTGTTCAGTAAACCAAGCAAGGTTTAAGAACTTTGGAGGGCAGAGTAACTTAGTAGCATTGAACTGAAGGTAGTTAATTTTGTCAACTTCCTTGGAGAACCAATGATCAAGTCTGCTGACTACAAGGTTTGAAGGTTGGGCTTGAGCTTTTCTCTTTGAAGTTTTAGTTCTTTTGGAGGTAGACATGTTGGGTGAGTGATTGAGCACGAATTTGAGAAATAGGAAGAGAAAAAAATTTCTGCTAAGAACTTATAAAGCAAGATGATTTTAGAGCTAAGAATATTGAGACAGAGAATAGAAGATAGCAAGGCTTGAAGGTGTGAGTTTTCAAGTCTCAAAGGTCTCTATTTATAGGTAATTTTGATATAATGGGCAGTTGAAATTTTGAAAATATAGCTGTTTTGACCATTAACCATGACCATTAAGACTTAGATTCTATCAAATCATGGTTTATTGCAATCGGGCAGTTTCAAAACTGTCAGATTTTTGCATTAACCACTTAAATAATCAATTATTTCGTTATGTAATTGATTATTTCATTCAAAATTACAATTCTGAGAAATGAGGTAATCGATTAACATACAGGGTAATCGATTATTTTAGCACATGTTGCTTATAGAAGAAGAAGTGTAATCGATTATAATTGGAGATAATCGATTAAAACAGAGTGAAACAGAGTTTACAGGCATACATGACTCAAATAATCAATTAATTTGTTCAAGTAATTGATTATTCCAGACAAGTTCAAAATTTGGAACCATATAGGAATCCATGTAATTGATTTAATCGATTATTCCAGAGTGAACTTGATTTTCCAGAAACTCGAGTAGGGAATAATTGATTATTTCGATGGTTTAATTGATGACGACAACTTTGATTCAATTATATAGAAGCATCAGATGAGCAAATAATCGATTAAGGTTTTGTGGTAATCGATTATATCAGCTTTTTAATAAACAAAAGATCAGATTTTAGCAGCATCTAGTATGTATTCAATTTCCAATTGAGTTAATGTCTTTCAAGCAATATTTAAGCCAATTATTTACAGAGTAACAAGCACAGGAATGTCAATCAACATATGCTAGATTCATCTAATATACCAAGCATGTTTCTTAGAGTAAAAAATCTATCTCTATCTAAGGGTTTGGTAAATATATTAGCCAATTGTTTGTTACTTTCAACAAATTCAATTTTTATATTACCTTTTTGCACATGGTCTCTGATGAAATGATGTCTGATTTCTATGTGTTTTGTCCTGGAATGCATGATTGGATTCTTGGAGACATTGATAGCACTTGTATTATCACATAGAAGTGGAATGTGTTGAAGTTCCACACCAAAATCTTGGAGTTGTTGCTTCAACAATAAGCTTTGAGCACAACAACTTCTAGCTGATATGTACTTAGCTTCAGCTGTTGACAAGGCTACACATGATTGATTTTTGCAATGCCAAGAGATTAAAGAGCTTCCTAATAGATGACAAGTACCACTTGTGCTCTTTCTATCCAATTTGCATCCTGCAAAATCAGAGTCAGTAAATCCTATTAAGTTGATTGTTGTGCCTTTTGGATACCAATGCCCAACTTTTGGAGTAGACTTTAGATACTTTAAGATCCTTTTTATTGCAGTTAGATGAGACTCTTTAGGATTGGCTTGATATCTAGCACACAAGCAAACACTTAGCATAATGTCAGGTCTACTTGCTGTAAGATAAAGCAATGATCCTATCATTCCTCCATATCTTGATTCATCAACTCTTTTCCCTTTTTCATCTGAATCTAGATAGGTAGAAGTTGTCATTGGTGTTGTTGCAGCTTTACAATTCTCTATGTCAAACTTCTTTAACATTTCCATGCAATATTTTGATTGGCAAAGGAAAGTCTCATTCTTCATTTGCTTAACTTGTAGTCCTAGGAAGAATGTGAGTTCTCCCATCATTGACATTTGAAACTCTTTTTGCATGCTAACTAAAAATTCTTTACACAAAGAATGATTAATGGAACCAACATATCATCAACATAAATTTGTACCAAGAGTATGTCTTTGTCTCTTCTTTTGATGAACAAGGTTTTATCCACTTCTCCTCTTGTGAATGATTGATCAAGCAAGAACTTGCTCAACCTCTCATACCAAGACCTTGGAGCTTGTTTCAAACCATATAAAGTTTTTCTCAATCTGAAAACATGATTAGGATATTGATGATCTATAAAACCAGGAGGCTGGTCAACATATATCTCTTCATCAATATAACCATTAAGGAATGCACTTTTCACATCCATTTGAAACAATCTAAAATTTAACATACATGCATATGCAAGAAGTAACCTTATGGCCTCTAATCTAGCAACTGAAGCAAAAGTTTCATCATAATCAATGCCTTCCTCTTGGTTGTAACCCTTTTCAACCAATCTACCTTTGTTTCTTATTATGATACCACTTTCATCCAGCTTGTTCCTAAAAACCCACTTAGTGCCAATAGGTGTTTGAGTGGAAGGTCTAGGGACAAGTTCCCAAATAATATTCCTTTTAAATTGATTTAACTCATCATGCATAGCAATTAACCAATGTTCATCTAGTAAGGCTTGTTCAATATTATTTGGTTCAATTTGCGATACAAAAGCCATAGTACAACAAAGATTTCTTAGAGAAGATCTAGTAGATACTCCCTTAGATACTTCACCAATTATGTTGTCTAATGATAAATCTTTTGTGATCCTCCAATCTTTGTGTTTAGGTGTGGCTGCTTCTTGATTGGACTCTAGTTGTGCTTCATCTTCTTCTTATTTACTAACTTCAATAGGCTGTTGTTTTTCCTCTTTACTTTCTGCATCATTATCACTTAAAACTTCTTCTAAAGAAGGGTTGGATTCATCAAATACAATATGTAATAATTCTTCAACACACAAGGTTCTCTTGTTAAAGACAAGAAAGATGGCTTCATCAACTTTTGAAACAAACTTGCCAAGATTATCTTTACCATTGTTTAAAACAAAACATTTACAGCCAAATGCTTTAAAGTGAGAAATGTTTGGTTTCCTTCCTTTATAGATTTCATAAGGAGTTTTCTTCAAACAAGGCCTTATGAGAATTCTATTAAGGTGTAACAAACAGTGTTCACTGCATCAGTCTAAAAATGCTTAGGTAATTTTGTTTCATTTAGAAGAATTCTTGCTCCTTCTTCAAGTGATCTGTTTTTCCTCTCCACAACACCATTTTGTTGAGGTGTTCTTGGAGCTGAAAAATTGTGGTTAATTCCAAAATCTTCACAAAACTTTTCAAAATGTTCATTTTGGAATTCACCTCCATGGTCACTTCTAATTGAAACAATATTACAGCCCTTTTCATTTTGAATTAATTTGGCTAGTTTCTTAAAAGCTGTGAATGCTTGGCTTTTAGATCTAATAAACAATGTCCAAGTGTATCTAGAATAGTCCTCTACAAAAACAAAAGCATAATAATTTTAACATATGCTCATAGTTCTTGAAGGACCAAATAAGTCCATGTGAAGCAACTCAAGAGGTCTAGAAGTAGAAACTATGTTCTTACTTTGGAAAGAATTTTTAGTTTGCTTTCCTCTTTGACATGCTTCACAAATTTTAACCTTCTCAAACTTAAGCTTAGGTAGACCAATTACTAAGTCCTTTCTTACTAACTTGTTGAGATGATGCATGTTAATATGAGATGTTCTTCTATGCCATAACCATGTCTCATCTACTTTACTCATTAAGCAATCAGTTTTATTTATGAATGCATGGCCAATGGATAAAACATAGATGTTACCCTTCCTTTTGCCAATATGTGCGACTTTTCCAGTTTTGCCTTCATGTATCAAGCAAGTTTCATTGTTGAAGGTGACTTTGAAACCCTTGTCACACAACTGACTAATGCTTAGTAGATTGTGCTTTAGCCCTTCAACATAAAGCACATCCTTGATTTTGGTGGTTAAGCTGTCTTCTATGTTGCCTTGCCCAATAATTCTGTCTTTATTGTTGTCCCCATAGGTAACATATCCTCTTTCTTTAAGTACTACATCCGTGAGCATGGATATGTCCCCTATTATGTATCTAGAGCATCCACTATCTATGTACCATATTGATGATTTTGCTCTAAGACACATCTGCACAAATCAAATTAAGTAGAGAAAAAAGGTTCCTAATTTAAGTTGGATCCAAAGGGGTTAGTTGCTTTCTTTCTTTTCTCAACCCATATGCATTCTCCATTTGGAACATAAAACCTTCTAGCAAAGCACTTATATGATGTATGACCTTTTAACATACAATAATTGCAAGTAGGAGATTTAGATGAATTAGCATGAGAAAATCTATGATAGGCATTTGGTTGATTGTGCTGCCTATGGTACTTATGTTTTAGAGGTACAAACACAAGTTTACCTTGAGTTTTAGCTTCATGTTTATATCCCAAACCATAAGTATCAACAGCAAATTTTTGGACACTTAGCAATTCATCTAAGTTACATTTGCCTTTGTAATATTTCCTTAGCAAATCAACCAAATAACTATTTTCAGTTTACAAAATCATATTTTCTTTTTCTTTACTCAGCTTATTATCATCAAATTCTTTCTGCAATTCATTGCATTTATCAACCTTAGAGATGACTAAGGAGCATGTACATCCATTTTTCTTGTAACTTGAAAGAAGTTTATCATGTTCCTCATTCAATTTACAAAGTTTTTCTTGCAATTCAGCAAGTTTGGAAACATGTCATCTTAAGTCACCCTTAAGCTTGTTGTTTGCTTTAGCTAGTTTTTGAGCTTCACAATACATCTCATGAAAAGCATCAACTACATTATCAAATTCAGAATTTACCTCAGATTCTGTACTTGATGTTTCTTCTTCTTCACAAATGGTAGATGTAAGGCATATGTGAGCTTCAACTTCTTTTTTCTGAAAAGGATTCAGAACTTGTGGATTCATTATCCGCCCAATCAATGTAGGCTTTTCTAGGCTTTCCATCTGATAAGTGCCCTAATTCAATTAAATTCAAGTTTCAAATGCAGGCACTTATCTTTTGATTTCAATAACTTTGCTTATAAACTTGCCCTAAACCTAGTTAAATTATATTTATTACTTGAATGAATGTAGTTTTTATATTTTGGAAGATTAATCCAATCGTGCTTTGTATTTTGATAGATTCCGTGGATTTCCGAATAAGCAAAGCAAGCAAGGAGGGCTTACATAGCAGACCTGGGAGTTGAGAAAGCAAATCAGACCCAAAAATGACTCATAACAGCAAAACTGGGGGTGCAGAAAGCAAATCAGGCCCAAAGACCCTTCTGGAAACACTTTAACTCGCCCAGACGAGTGAATATAGTGTATTTTGCTCACCTGGGCGAGCAGAAACAGCAAATGGGCCACTTGAAGGCCAATTGGACGTGTAAGTGGGCTGCAAGTTGCATTTAACTCGCCCAAGCGAGTATTTCATGAAGGAATTGGTCGCTTGGGCGACCAAACTCGACCAGGCCACCCCCTATAAATACCCAAGCACCCCCAAGGCCAAAATTCATTCCTCTCAACCTCCATTTTTCTCTTTCCTTTGTTTCTTAAGCTTTTTCTTTAGTTTAGGCTCTTAAATATTAGTATTAGGTAGGTTAGGAAAGTGAGAGAAGTGAGATTTAGTATGGAGACTCTGCCGGAAAGAAGCGGTGATGGGGACCTTCATCAATTCTTCTCTTAAGGAGGTTCTCTCCATGCTTGGTTAGTTTCTCTTATGGATTGGATGTGATCTTCTTACCCTTATAGTATTTCTTTTGATATTTATTTTTTGCATAAGTCTTTCTATTTATTATTGGTAAATTGATTCTGTACTTAACGCTTAATACTACTTGATCACTAGTATCACGAACTTAAACTTGAAGTGAGACTGAAAAGTAATCTTAGGGTTTGAACTGAATAAATTTACTCTTTACGTTACGTTGCTAGACATAGAGCATAACATTTAGATTGCAAACAAACACGCGAATATAGTCGTAACGCTGGGATATTTATTTCATATGCGAGAAATCGATATTTGATAAATATTCTTAGGATTCTCAAATGCGAGAGATAGATTTGGGTGATTTTATGTGTGCATCAATAATAATAGAAAATAACTTCTGCATGGTAATATTAATTGAATACTAAGGGTATGAACGATGAAATCCAATCCTACATCCTTAACTTAATCAAACTCGTTTTATTAGTTTTCGTAATCTGTCGTAACTTTCCGTAATCTTCCGTATTAAGTTTATTATTTCCGTTTCTTCTAAATTTTCATAATTTCTGTTAGTCCGCAACTACATGAAACTCCGTCACACTCATTGTATATAAACTATTAAACTGTTAAGTTTTATTTGAATTAACTGAGTAAAAATCAAGTCCCTGTGGAGACGAACTTTTATAAATCTTGTAACTTACAACGACGATTGGTACACTTGCCAAAAGTCTAACACCATCCCTTTTAGATCTCTTCTCAGCTT
This sequence comes from Glycine tomentella, assembly GCA_007407185.1. Taxonomy (NCBI): domain Eukaryota; kingdom Viridiplantae; phylum Streptophyta; class Magnoliopsida; order Fabales; family Fabaceae; genus Glycine; species Glycine tomentella. Next base: position 125,092 of record PYAF01001989.1, read on the forward strand.
GTGACTTCTTTGCTAATGAGGGGCATTCAGACTTTATATGACCTTGCTTTCCACATTCAAAGCAAGTGATGAAGGAGGGGTTGTTGTTCTTTTTGGTGCTGTCATTTCTTTTCTTTTGTTGTGGTTGCCTTCTGTTTTTATTGTTCCTCAAAAACATGGTAAGCTTCATTACAATGAGATTCATATTCTCATCATCATCATCTTCACTTGAATCTTCTTCTCTTTCAATCTTTGAAGGTGCAGCTTTTAATGCTATACTCTTATGCCTTTTATCTGCATCTTCACTATGAGTTAATTGAGACAATTCAAGTTCATACTCAAGGAGCTTATCAAACATAGCTGCCATGGACATCTTTGATAAATCCTTTGGTTCTTTGATGGCTGTGACTTTAGGCTGCCATTCCCTTGTTAAGCAATTGAGGATCTTGATGTTCAGCTCTTCTACATCAAAAATCTTCCCTAGCCCAAGCAAGTGATTCACTATGTGGGTGAACCTAGTTTGAAGCTGTGAGATATTCTCATCATCTCTCATCTTGAACATTTCATATTCATGAATGAGAGTATGTTTCCTTGATCTTTTCATATCATTTGTACCTTCATGTGTTACTTCAAGTAGTTCCCACATTTCTTTGGCGCTTTTACACCTAATATCCTGAAAAATTCATCGGAAGATAATGCAGAAGTTATCATGTTCTTTGCCTTGAAATCATATTGAGTTGACTTCTTTTCTATTTCAGACATTTCATCCCATTCCTTTGGTATTGATTTGCCATCAAAAAATTTGGTAGGAATGAAAGGGCCTTTCTCAATACAATTCCAAGCACCTTGGTCATTTGACTGGATGAAGATTTGCATTCTATTTTTCCAAAAGTTAAAATGTTCTGCTTCAAATAAAGGTGGCCTATTGAATATGGCTCCCTCCTTGAATGTTATTTGATTAGTATTCATTGTCAAAGATTTTGAAAAGATCTTGAGCAAATTACAAGAACCAACTCTTCATACCAAATGAAAATATAATGAACACTTATGCAAATAATGAAGAGATAGGTGAATTGGTTTTACCTTAGAGTTTTAAAATTTCCTTTCAAAATTTATAACAGCGAAAGACTTCAAGAGGATCGTATCAATTTAAAACCAATTAGAAATCACTTTACTTCATCAATCAAATCACTCTTGTGCAATAACCAAGTTTATATGATGAACAAATTCTATACTTCACAATTTTAAATGAAATATAAACTGAAATCTAATGCACACAAGATTTATATTGGTTCACCTCTCAACCTTGGAGCCTAAATCTAGTTTTCTTCCAACCAAATCTTGGTTAGAGTTCCACTATAACAAATATATGTTCTTTACAAGCTTACAAAATGATCTCTCTTACCCTCCCTAGGTAAAATTCAAAATCTACTCCCTATAGACTTTTCAAAAGATTAAGAACTAGAGATCCCCTCTCTGTTCTCCCTCTAGAAACCCTTTCTAGAACAAGCTTTAAAGAATACAAATGTTATATGGAAGTACAACTCAATTATACAAAAAATATTAACAAAACAAAAGCTTTAGGTACAAGAAATATATCACCTTATATTCCTCAACAATTACAATGAAATGAATGATTCAATCAACCTGAGATTATATGCATAAGATGACTACCAATCTTTCTTGAAAACTTTCTTTAAGCTCTAGCTTGAATAAATCTTCAATCCATGAGTATCAAGACTCAAAACTCTAGTAAATCAAAATGATATTCATCATATTTGATTATCTCACTAATTTCAGCCTTGGGTACACTTGAGAACTTTAGAATATATATATCACAAAGTATGCATGAATATCTCTTTCTTTCTTACTTAATCTTTCTCAGACTCAACTTCTCTATTTATAAAAACATTGTTTTAACTAATTGTAATCGATTAATCCATTAATGTAATAGATTATTTTAACTATGATAATCGATTATATTATCTATATAATTGATTAAATTGTTCATCAGAAATCTGGAAATCTGTTACGAATAGAATAATCGATTAAATAACCTTGTAATCGATTAAGCTAGACAAACTAAGTTTTACAATGCACACATGTAGTCGATTAAGTACCTATTTAATCGATTTACACAGACCATGCCTAAAACTTAACAATGCATATTTAATCGATTACTAAAATCTGGTAATCGATTAAACCAGATGAACATGCTGTGTAAAATTATGCAGAAGCTTATGTAATCAATTATTTCCCAAGATAATCGATTATCACAGGAAGTTCCCAATTCTGTGTACAGTTAATTTAATCGATTACGAGCCACTGGTAATCGATTAAAATGTTCATAAGGCATTTTCCAGAAAACATTCATACGCCTGTAATCGATTATATTACAAGATAATTGATTATCACAGTGAAAAAATGTTTTATACAATTCCTAATAGCCTTTATGAAATTCTATAGGTTTGCTAATTACCACATGATTAATTCCTATCAAATGAGTGTATGAATGCATGAATTATCAATTGCTAAAGAGGATTATAAAGCTTTATCTAATGAACCAAGCTTAAACACAATTACATATGCCATCAAATTGATTGGGCATGTGAAATATCAAAACGCATTTTCTTCAATCATCTTTGAATCCTTTGCTTCAGCTTCTTTGATTCTAACATCCTCAAATGTGGAAAAAGAAGAAGACTCAAGTGAAGATGGAGGTGATGAGAATCCGAACCTAATAGTCAAAAGATTCAGCAAATTCATAAAGAAGAACAAGAACAGAAAGTTCACAAAGTTCAACAAAAGGAGTGACAACAACAACATCACCACAAACTACAACTGCTTTCAGTGCTTTGAATGTGGTAAGCAAGGCCATATTAAATCTGAATGTCCTATATTTTTAAAGAAACAGTTAGGTAAGAAGAAAGCAAAGAAAGAAGGAAAACCAAAGAAAGCCTACATTGCATAGGAAGAAAATGCATCAAAACCTTCTGAATCTTCCAATTAGAATGAAGAAGCAAATGTATGTCTAACATCAACAATTGATGAAGATGAAGAATTCTCAAGTGCTAAATCAGATGTAAATCCTGAACTTGATCAACTTATTGATGCTTTTATTGATATGCATGAGGAGGCTAAAAAACTTGCAATCTCCAACAATAAGCTAAAAGGTAACCTAAATGACATACCACTAAACTTGCTTCAGTGCAAGCTGAACTTTGTAACTTGAAAGAAGAGAATGAAAAACTTGTTTCAAGCTACAAAGCTAATGGATGTGTGTGTGCCTCTTCTTCATCAAATGTAGATAAATGCAAATCTTTACAAAAAGAGTTTAATGATTTCAAAAGAAGTCAATCTGAAAAATATGTTATTGCTTTCAGAAAATTCTTACTGGGTTGATCTTTTGAAAAGCCTTTTTATAGAGGAAAATGCAGTTTAGGTCAAATGCTAAGTGTACAAAAGTATGCTGGAGATATACCTGAATTGGGTTACAAACATCAAACAAAACTTTTTGGAAACACCAAGTTAGTACCTCCAAAATAGATGAATCAAAAAGGCTTTTCAAAAACAAAACATACCCAAATGACTCATTTTGAAAGAGCATTAAAATCTGTAAATTGTCATTATTGTATGAAGAAAGGTCACACATCTCATAAGTGTTATGCTAGAAGATTCTATGTGCCTAATGGAGACTACATTTGGGTTCCAAAGAAAAAGAGAAAAATAGCTAACCCATATGGACCCAACCTTAATTGGGTACCTTTCTTTGCTACTTAATTTAATTGTTGCAAGTGTGTCTCAGAGCTAAATCATCATTATGGTACTTAGACAGTGAATGCTCTAGACACATGATAGGTGACAAGTTAATTCTAACAAATATGAATTTAAAGGATGGAGGATTTGACACTTATGGAGACAATAACAAAGGCAAAATAATAAGAGAAGGCAATATAGGAGACAACTTTAAAACCAAGATCAGAAATGTACTCTATGTGGAAGGTTTAAAGCACAATCTTCTAAGCATAAGTCATATATGTGATAAAGAGATAATTGCTGCTTGATATGTGACGGTCAATCCGATGAGGTGATCCATGTAAGAAAGAGTAACATCTACTTACTCTCTATAGAACATGCATTCATCCATAATATTAATTGCCTAGTTAGTAAGATTGATGAATCATGGTTGTGGCATAAAGAGCTATTCAATTAACATGCATCACATGAACAAGTTTATTAGAAAAGACTTAGTCATTGGTTTACCTAAACTTAAGTTTGAAAAGGATAAACTATGTGATGCTTGTCAAAAGGGGAAACAAACCAAGATCTCTTTTCAAAATAAAAACTTTGTTTCCACCTCAAAACCCCTTGAATTGCTTCACCTGGATTTGTTTGGTCCTTCTAGAACTATGAGCTTAGGAGACAATTACTATAGGCTTGTAATAGTTGATGATTATTCTAGATTCACATGGACTTTGTTTTTAAAATCCAAGAGTGATGCTTTCATTGCATTCAGAAAATTAGCCAAGTTTGTTCAAAATGAAAAAGGAAGAAAAATTATCTAAATAAGAAGTGATCATGGTGGTGAATTCGAAAATGAGCACTTTGAAAAGTTCTGTGAAGAAAACGGAATCAACCACAATTTGTCAGCTCCAAGAACACCTTAGCAAAATGGTGTTGTGGAGAGAAAAAAATAAATCCCTTGAACAAGGAGCAAGAACTCTTCTTAATGAGACAAATTTGCCAAAACATTTTTGGGCTGATTTCTGTTTGCTACACTTTGAATAGATTACTCATAAGGCCTATTTTAAAGAAAACTCCTTATGAACTATATAAAGGTAGAAAACCAAACATCTCTCACCTAAGAGCTTTTGGTTGCAAATGTTTTGTTTTAAATAATAGAAAGGAGTCACTTGGCAAGTTTGATGCAAAGGCTGATGAAGCTATCTTTCTTGGATATTCGTTAAAAAGAAAAGCATATAAAGTCTTCAATAAAAGAATCTTATGCATGGAAGAATCAGTTCATGTTATTTGTGATGAAAATAACTCCTCAAAAGAGGAAAAAAGTTGTGATAATGATGGAGGTCTTATAGAAGATTATGTCAAAATCAATGGACCAAATGAGAAGGAAAAGGATGAACCAAATGAAGAAATAGATCATTCAACACCTACTCAAAAGCCTAAGGACTGGAGAACAACAAGAGACCTCTCTCTTGACAACATAATTGGTGACATGACTAAGGAAGTATCTACTAGATCTTCACTCAGAAATTTATGTTGTGATATACCTTTTGTTTCTCAAATATAACCTAAGAACATTGATGAAGCTTTACTTGATGAACATTGGATGCTTGCAATGCATAAAGAACTTAATCAGTTAAAGAGAAATAAAGTTTGGGAACTTGTTCCTAGACCTTATTTTCATAAGCCTATTGGCACCAAGTGGGTTTTTAGGAACAAACTTGATGAAAGTGGCATCATAGTCAGAAACAAAGCTAGAGTGGTTGCAAAAGGTTACAACCAAGAGGAAGGTATTGACTATGAAGAGACCTACTGCTTGCATTTGCATGTTTAATGGATTTCAAACTATTCCAAATGGATGTAAAGAGTGATTTTCTTAATGGATATATTACGGAGGAAATCTATATTGATCAACCTCCAAGCTTTGTTGATTTTAAACATCCAAACTATGTTTTTAAACTAAAGAAAACTCTTTATGGATTAAAGCAAGCTCCTAGGTCCTGGTATGAAAGATTGAACAACTTCTTACTTAGCCAATCTTTCATAAGAGGACAAGTGGATAAAACATTGTTCATCAAGAAATTTGTCAATGATATCTTATTGGTTCAAATATATGTTGATGATATTGTTTTTGGTTCAACTAATCATTCCTTGTGCAAAGAATTCTCAATCTCTATGCAGAATGAATTTGAAATGTCTATGATTAACATTTTGTCTTGGACTTCAAGTGAAGCAAATGAAGAATGGAACATTTCTCAGCCAAACAGAGTACTGTAACACCCCAATATTTTTATATACGTGTTAAATGTGTAATTTAGGAAATGTTTTAGATCAATTAGTAATATGTGATTAAAGGATTTTTACCTAGAATAGAGATTAGAAAAATTTCAATACAATACTCCTAGGTAATAAATTACTAATAGGTGACAAGAAAATCTAGAATAGAATTTCTAGGAACTTTACTACACA
>PYAF01001990.1:3867-29370 GCA_007407185.1 Glycine tomentella
AAAGTAAACTGGTGGGTTTTTTGAAAGGCTAATGATATATCTGGATAATTTGTTGTAGTGAATTGATGAAACAAATTATGTGTAGTATTGAGTTTTATGGGTACATCTTATGAGCAATTGTGAATTATCAGTGTAAACCAACTTAGTGGATTGGAGAAGTCCTGAATTTCATGGAAAATTCAACGAAACTCAAAAAGTGCAAATCTAGTTTAAGATTTGCTGATGTAATCCGGCTGGTGACATTTTTATATGTGTCTCATAGATTTTCCTCTACATGCCATTGAACTAAGATGTGTTGACAAGTAAAGGAAATGAAAATGAAAGGAGAGGGATGGTTTTTTATTTTATTTTCTTTGCTTTCTACATCTTGTCAAAATGTTGAAAGACGAAGACTAAATCAATTTTAATGTTTGCATATAATAGCCTTTTCATATGGCATATAAGTGTGAACCTAAGGATTCTTTTGGAAATTTGAGGTGCAAGTCTTGAGAATGTGTTCTTTGAAATAGTGTGTGCTGTGCGTGCTGCAGTAGCACTGTTTACAGGATTTTTATTAAATACCGGTTTCCTGTAACAAAGTATAAAAACTTAAAACTAGTGTCCAGTAACCTGAGCATTGCTTAGCAATTTGCATTGTTGGTTGTGACATTTTTTTTTTTTTTTACTGAATCAGTCTTCTGATTTAAGCTTGTGTTGTTATTGGTTGCAGATGGCGGGTATATTGTTACTGTCTCCCATGATCGCACCATAAAGCTGTGGTCCAGCAATACGACTGATGAACAAGCTATGGATGTTGACTAAGCTATTTTGAGGGGTTGGAATTTATCAAATGACTTTGGTGGTGCAAATTAGACTAATCATTTTTGTTAGAAACAAAAGCGTAGCAGCATGACTCTGCTTGGATTTTTAGTAATTATACATGACATTGAAAACATGTTATTTGGCGCCTGATGTATCACTTATCTAGTCGCTCTACTAAATACTTAATTGATGAACTGGATTACTGCTAAAATATCTTTCTCGCTTGATGTAGCACGAGTAAATATCTTTTAAATTTTTATATAGCTCTTCCCTTGCTGCTGCTTCGTTATTTGTTTTTTCCTTTTTGTTTTTATTTACTAGAGTTAAAGATTGGATTTTGGTGAAATGCTCGGAGTGTAAAAGCATTCGGCAGCTTTAGTATTTTTAATTGTTGAATTCTATTAATAATTGTATTTTATAGGGATATTATCTTTGATGTAGAGAAAACGGGATATGTACAATTAATGGAGTCATTACTCCACTTGTCCTATGTTTTTGTGTACCTGTTTTTGCTCTCGGGGTGCAGTCATTACTCCACTGTATCCGGTTTGGGAATAAATGTTGTGGGGTTTACTGGTTGTCATCATCAGTATTATTTTTATAACGTGGGTGCGGGTGTTATTGTGTATCAGCATTGGGAGGGTGGCCCTACTTATCCCATGCACGTATGTGTATCCCTTTTGGTACTTCTTGTACCTAATATCATTTGGCTGTTTCCAAAGAAAAATTGTACAATGTAATTATCCTATATTTCATGCATCCTTCTACTTTAATACACGGTTTTTCCTTAATTTTCCTCGGTTATCCCTATCTTTCAGAATTAATTATATTTAAGAGTAATAAAGATAGAAATGTAATTTCCTAGGAAAATAATAAGTTGCCATGCATTCTTTAAAAACAAAAAGTTGCCATACATGAATCTGTCCATGTAGCTATCTAGACATCAGTTCCCCCTATGAATAGAAATTGTTTCCAACACTCTCATGTTGGAGACTATAATAATCCAAGTTTTGTAAAAAAAAAAAATCTCAAGTCAGTAGCGTGGGAGTGGCGCTGATGGCGTGACACTGTAGCATATGTTGGCGCTGATGACGTGACACTGTAGCTGTAGGCCATTTTTTCACTGGAATCTAGCGCCAGTAGCGCTAGAGTGGCGCCACCAGCGCCAGATGCACTGGAAGATAGCGCCGATAGCGCCATTAGCGGCGTCGGTAGCGTGGGAGGCACGGCAAAGGCCAATTTTCTCTGTAATCTGGCGCTGATAGCACCAGAACGGCGTCGTTAGCACCAGGACTCGTGCTGAGGGCCTATAAAAGGTCATTTCACGCGTTTTGAAGGCCAAAACTTGGTTTTCTTCTTCCTCTGAGCTCTTTCTGCCATTAACAACTTAGGAAAGCTTCATATCTCCTCCATACTTCATCTAAACGCTTCTTATCCTTCAGGAAAGTTGTAAACCCTAAACCCTAAACCCTCAACCCTAAACCCTGAACCCTAAACCTTAAACCCTAAGCCCTTAACCCTAAACCCTAAGCCCTCTGTATTTCACAATAGTTAAATATGTTGTAGTTCTGGCTTCCTTCGACTCCTCTCGTCGGTACTGGGTATCAACTACATAGAAGGTTTTATTTATGGATTCATTTTCTTGAACAGTCACGACAGATTAGTACGCTAAATTCCTCCTCCTTTATTCCAAAAAGCATATTACAGTAAACACAGTTCATGGTTCATAGCAAAATACATAGAACATATAACACGGAACATATTACGGAGAAACACAACAAACACATAAGACACAGTCCTAAGGAACTGTTGTGCGATTACGCAATAATACGGTAAGTGCATTGATCGTTAACAAGTAATAAAAGTGAGTAAATAGAGTATCGTCTCCACAGGGATTGGGGTAATTTTCACAGTAATATTAATTCTAAATGATTGGAATTGAAAACAGAAAATAATGAAGAAATAGTTATTGGATAGATTTGTGTTTGAATAAAAATAGAAATTAAATGCAGTAAAAATATAAAAAAAGTTACCAATGGAAGAAACAATTGTGGTCAAGCGCAATTCCCTTTGTTCCTACCTCCTTCACTTGATTGGTTTATTATCTTAGGTCACACACATGATAAATCTTTCCTAAATTCGTAAATCCTAGACTCCGGGAGCATAACCAGCGATTTAACCCTTTAATTCGATCGAGAAACCTAAACCCTTAGTGAATCTGTCAAACTAAGTATTCAAAGACTATATCTCATGTGATCTTGTTAAGATTATTCGGAGAATAAGCCTTTCCTAAGTTAGTTAACCCTTAATGCCTTAGTGAATTAACCCTTTAACCTAATTCAAAAACCCAATTCCTTGGTGAATTCTATCAAGTTAAGCATGCAAAAGATCATATTATAAAATCCGTAGTCACGCATCCCTATTCCTAGGTGAAGAACGACTATTATTCTAAACAGGTCAGAAATTAGAACCCCAACGTTCCCATTGCGAATCCTAACCCTCAATACTTAAATAGAATGACCAGTTCCAAATAAGAATAACATTAATAAGTACAGAATAGAATAAAATAATCAAAACAACATTAGAATCAATACCAAATCAAGTTACAGAGGAGTTACATCAGTTCATGGCCTTCCCACAATGCAAGTTCAGCCTGTCATAGGCTTCAAGAAGGAAGGTTGTCAAATATAACATTCTTGATGACCTTGCCTTGATCCTTGACCTCAAAAGGTTTAGAATGAGAAAGAGAAAGTGTAGAGAAGGTGTTCTAGGATTTCCTGGATGTCTAGAGTCAGTCCCAGAGGCCTTTATTTATAGATAGATTTAATTAGAGTAACTAAGCAACCTTCTGGGCTAATTTTCGAGCTCAATCTTCTTAATTAAGGAAACAGCGTCCTCGCGGCGCGGCTGGCGCGGGTTACGGCGCTACTCGCGCCATCCATTCGAATTAACGGCGCTGATCGCGTGGATCCCGCGCTGGTAGCGCGGGATAGCCGAAAGGAAAAATGCCTCCAGGCCTATTGGCGCGGATCGCGCGACTTCTGGCGGGAGCTTCGATCAAGTGGCGCTGTTAGCGTGGGCTACCGCGCTGATAGCGCGGGACTGCAGACTTGGTTTTCTCTTTATTTGGCCCTTATTCTCCTCTTTTGACCTGAAATTGCACAATTGATACTGAAATAAGATAAAATAAAATAATATTAATAAACTAACTAAAACTAATCTAAATCCTAATTATTTAATCCAAATATAAGCTAAAACTATCCTAAAAATAAGATGTGTTTGCAACACATCAAACAATTCCCAGATTTATTAGTTGCTGTCCTCAGCAACAGATAGAACTCTAAGATAAGAACAAGGATCAACAATCAAACTGAACCACAATTTACAATCCTAGAATTATCATGCTGAGTATAATCAATTCATACTAAAGCTTCTGTGGTACTTTCAAATCTGTCAATTAGTGAGAGTACTTGAGTATTCCTCACAGCAATATATGTATTCACTCATGCACTCAAGTGTATCAGGCTGTAATAATCTCTCACTCAATCATAATCAAAGCACTACCATAAGCTTGAAAATATTCTCAACATATGCAAGCATAATTTGATCAAAAGGTCTTTTAGACTTGTAACTTGGCTGGGCTAAGGGTAGAAAAATCTTTGGAAAAGTAGCTAATATGAGACTAAATCCAGTCCCTTAAGTCCAATCATGTGGTCTTCCATCTTCCTTGTATATTTTCTTCAAACCTGGTACTTTATTCAACAATTTATTCTTAAAAATAAAGCAATAATTTTCTTTTTGGATTTTCTTTTTCTTTTCTTTCACAATACAGCAACTTTCAGACTTTCAACTAAACTTTCCAAGCTTATTCTTTTTCAACTGGCCTGTGCTTGTTTATTCTTTGTTCTTTCATACCAATTGAGTTCAACTTGTTTTCCTTCATGCCTTGATGGAGGATTCCCTGTTTTCTGTTGTCATGGACTTAATTTATACCTTTTCTAGCCTCAGGGAAGTTTGGTCAATGGATATAGCTTAATTTTGGGTAGTAGAAATGAAAGGCTAAAGCTCAAAAATAGGTACAAATGGAAAATTAATTGAAGTTAAGGCAGTTTTTGGCCCTGGTTTTCAGAAGAAGAAAATTGCCTTAATCATGTCAATTTACACCTGCATCCAGAGAAACAATTCAAGTTCTAGAATACAATGAAAATGGAGTCTCTCAGGAAAGAAATTTATCACTGTTTGGCTCAAAAATCTCACAGGTGTTTAATCTCAAGTCAATCACTGTTGACTTCATTTCAAGCAACATTTCAACTTCAACATGTATATCATATAACAACAATTAAATTCCATTCATGTATCATGTAATTCATGCTATATTTCATTTCACACAAGCTTTCATCATAGAAATTCTATCCATTACTGTGTCCATTAACTTTTAATTCTGAAAAATCTGATGTGCTGTCCAATTTTATTGAAATAATTAACTAAAAATTTAACTAATAATTAAAACAAAAATTTTCTGTTGGATATCCTTTGTGATTTGGCAAATAATGCATATACAACCATTCCCAGATTTAGAAAATTGTTGTCCTCAACAATAAGTGAAAAGGATTAACATATTAAATCATGTATGCATTATTTGCACATCTCTACCAGAACCAAACATTAATCCAAACAGGACTTATTTAAAATAGTTAACTAACATAACAGTTAAACTAAAAACATACTGAAAATTAAAAATAAAAATAGTAAAAATAAAACAAAATAAATGGTCCTGTTGTTATCATTTTTCTGCCGGATGCAGCAGCACTTTGCTGGCTTGTCTATCTTCAATGTAGAAAATTTCAGATTATACCTGATGCAGTGGCTGAATTCCCAGATTTAATCCTTTCGTTATAGCTCAGAACAACACTCAGTCCAGGAAAACTGTGCATTAATGAATAACATTCAAACAAATAATAGCACAGTTGTTAAAAACAACAATTATGTGTGCAAGTGGTTGGGAATTTAAACTGCTCAGAATTTCGCAGTGCCTATGATTCCCAGATTTATTTCATTCCATAGTTTCACATAATCATCTGTTTGTTATTGGGGCTACCAATTGTAATTAGTTAATAAACAAGCCCCAAACAGGTCTCAGACACCTGTAATTTTAAAATCGAACATGTAAGCCAAGCTACAAATATCAGAAAGTAATTAGCAAATTATGTATGGCTTACCACTGTGGATTCCCAGATTTAGAATCATTCATCAATTCAGATTCAGATAAATTGTGCATTACTGAGTAATATTCAAAATAAACAACACAGTTTTTAATACAGCAAGTATGTGTAAAAGCAGTTGGGAAATAAGGTTGCTCAGAATTCCGCAAGATACCTATGAATCCCAAATTTATTGCACTACACAGTTTCACATGACCAGCTGTTTATTGTTCACTTGGGGTCACAATTTTGCAATGTTATCATTCAATTATACATAAACCCCAAACAGGTCTCAGACACCTGTAATTTCATATCAAAATTGCAAGCCAAGCTACAAATATGAAGAGCAATTTAGCATTTATCAAGACTTACTAATGTGGATTCCCAGATTTAATTTCAGGCATATTACAATTTAACATAATCAATACAAATGGGAACCACACAATTAAACATACTCCACAGATGTGCCTAGCAACAATTCCCAGATTTGATACATTGTATGTGCTCAACCAGTTATAATGCAAAAATCTTATGCAGACACATTTCAAATTCATTAGAAAAAATCTTGCCAAGATAACCATGGATTCAAACAGTCCACAATTAAAGTACTTAGGTTACTTGCAAGTTTAAAAATCTCAATCCAACACAAACAGATATCAGATCCCGTTTTAATCATATCGTGAAATTAGCCTCAATGATTTCCAAATTTGGGTCCTGACATATTCAAGGCTCATTCCAATCCTAATTGAATAAACCAATTAATTCAACTTTAAAAACAAATTTCACGACCCCACGCTGACCGCGTGGCATTTGGCGCGATTAGCGTCGATCTTGGCGCTGTCAGCGCGAATGTTACAGTTCTCAGACTTGAATTCGAACTCATCACGCGATTAGCGCGATATGCCGCGCTGTTAGCGTGCTTTAGCCGAGGCCTTGGCGCGAGTAGCGCCACATTTGGCGCGGTTAGCGCCACACTTTTATCAGGCTCTGTTCTTTTTAAATTTTTGAATGTTTTTTATGCTTAACTAACAATGCAATAATCCTAAATGCCTAAAATGCAAACAAGCATAATTATAAACTACTGCTATCAAATTAAAACAGAATTTAAATACATGTATTTACATAAAAAGATTGCTCGTTCAATGCACAGAGTGTATTCATCAATCAATATAGCATTTCTACACTATTCCAATTTAATCATAGCTTTTAAACACCTTTGACCATTATGCATAGTAGAAGTTTGACTGCAACAATACTTCAATTTAGTATAGCAAGGCCCAATAGATGTTACTTCAGATTAAGCAAGCTTCAACTAGTCTCAGGTGATCTCATTTTAACATTTTCTTTTAACAATTGTCATGAAACTTACCTTGTTGCTCGATTAAAATAGTTTGTGGACAGCCAATAATAGGGTCTTATTCATATTCAATAAATCACCTAGACCTTGCAAAATGGCTTTTCAATTGTGCTCCTTATGCGCACATCATACAAGAATTACCAATACACTAAAATTGGGTTCATTTAGAATGTGATGTAGCATATTCAAGGCATAAACATACATATATAACCACTATTAATCTATATGCCTTATCCAACCAGCATTCAAAGTGTCAAACAATCAGTGGGGTCGAATATGATCAAACAATATCAAGTTCATCCTCATGCCCAAGTAATAATAAATCATGAAAATTCAATTCATTCCCACACAGGCAATTTATCAAACATTTTATGAGTGTAGTTTCAGAATTTACCAATCTCACCCACATTCTCATTGCTCATCAACATTAAAACTCAAAATAATAGTATTATCAGTGGACAGCAGCAATTAAGTCCCTTATCTTAAGGTTTGTTCATGAAAAAGCATTTTAAGTTCGGAACATTACCTTTTCACTAGCCATTATGCAGCTTGAGTGCATATAAATTGGGAATGAGAATGCAAGAATGAAAGTAGTGAAGGGAGGTGAGAGGTTGACAGAAAATATTTTTTTTTTAATTTTTTTATTTTTATTTTTATTTTTTATTTTTTATTTATTTTTTTATTTTAAATAACCAACCGTCAGCTTCTCTTCTTCTTCTTTGTATGACTAGTCTCCTTCGGATGGTTCTCTCTTTTTCTGGATCGAACTGCAAATCCTCAGTGTTAACTGAACCTCGCATAAAACTTGGAGAAGTGGTTAGTAAAAAAATAAATAAATTCCAATCACAAAGATTAAAAATTACTGCAAAAATCCGTTAACCAATCCCCGGCAACGGCGCCAAAAACTTGTTGTGCGATTACGGCAAGTACACCGATCGTTTACAAGTAATAAAGTTAAGGTAAGTTAGAGTATCGTCTCCACAGGGATTGGGGTAATTTTCATAATAAGATTAATTCTAAATGATTGGAAAATAAAAACAGGAAATAAAAGAGATAATTGTTGTGAATTGATTGTTTGAATAAAAACAGAAATTAAAATAAGTGCAGTAAAATAAAATAAAAAGATTACCAATGGAAGAAACAATTGTGGTCAGGCGCAATCCCCTTTGTTCCTACCTCCTTCACTTGATTGGTTTATTATCTTAGGTCACACACATGATAAATCTTTCCTAAATTCGTAAATCCTAGACTCCGAGAGCATAACCAGCGATTTAACCCTTTAATTCGATCGAGAAACCTAAACCCTTAGTGAATCTGTCAAACTAAGTATTCAAAGACTATATCTCATGTGATCTTGTTAAGATTATTCGGAGAATAAGCCTTTCCTAAGTTAGTTAACCCCTAATGCCTTAGTGAATTAACCCTTTAACCTAATTCAAAAACCCAATTCCTTGGTGAATTCTATCAAGTTAAGCATGCAAAAGATCATATTATAAAATCCGTAGTCACGCATCCCTATTCCTAGGTGAAGAACGACTATTATTCTAAACAGGTCAGAAATTAGAACTCCAACATTCCCATTGCGAATCTTAACCCTCAATACTTAAATAGAATGGCCAGTTCCAAATAAGAATAACATTAATAAGTACAAAATAGAATAAAATAATCAAAACAGCATTAGAATCAATACCAAATCAAGTTACAGAGGAGTTACATCAGTTCATGGCCTTCCCACAATGCAAGTTCAGCCTGTCATAGGCTTCAAGAAGGAAGGTTGTCAAATATAACATTCTTGATGACCTTGCCTTGATCCTTGACCTCAAAAGGTTTAGAATGAGAAAGAGAAAGTGTAGAGAAGGTGTTCCAGGATTTCCTGGATGTCTAGAATCAGTCCCAGAGGCCTTTATTTATAGATAGATTTAATTAGAGTAACTAAGCAACCTTCTGGGCTAATTTTCGAGCTCAATCTTCTTAATTAAGGAAACAGCGTCCTCGCGGCGCGGCTGGCGCGGGTTACGGCGCTACTCGCGCCATCCATTCGAATTAACGGCACTGATCGCGTGGATCCCGCGCTGGTACCACGGGATAGCCGAAAGGAAAAATGCCTCCAGGCCTATTGGCGCGGATCGCGCGACTTCTGGCGCTGATAGCGCGGGAGCTCATTCTCTATGTTACCAATTCACCTCTGAGCAAGTCTATAATTTCTGGACTCCATTTATTTTGTGGAGATTGAGAGATAGGAATTTAGTGAATATATTTTGGTTTAATTACTCATTCGGTCACACTTGCACTCTTAATTCCATTTTGTTTCATTTTTTTGAACCAAACAGACTTTCAAACATGTAGACAACATTTTCCACTAAGTTATGGAACATAGTGCTGCATTCTTAGTGATGATAAAACTTGAAGCTTGGTTTCATAAAATTTGATACTAGCTGTTGATCTTGATCCTGTTAGTTGGGCACTTGTCTGGTCTTAAGTCCTGATTTTATGGATGTATGTTTTTGTAGGTGCAACATATCAGAGCTAAATATGGTGACTACTTTGGCATTACAATCGCTGGTTATCCAGGTTTCTTGCTTTTGTTATTATTATTTTTAACTTCATTATCACTTTCTGTCAGAGTGTTTTTCTGCTCCTTTTCCACCATCATTTTCTCTTATAATCCATTTTCTTTCTCTTCAGAGGCACATCCAGATGTTATAGAAAGTGATGGGTTGGCTACACCGGAGGGTTATCAAAATGATCTTGCTTACTTGAAGAGCAAGGTCTTGTCATCCAATTAGAATCCACCCCATTTTATGTGTTTTTTTAATCAGTTCTAGAACATAATTTGAGGGAATTCTTTTAATCTGTGACTTGCATGCTTAAACAAGAAGGAAAAAGTATTAATGAGAAATGCTGCATTTTTTGATAAACATGGCTATTCTTCTTCTAAATGTAAATGAAAAGTAAACAGTGAGGGGTGGGCAGCAGAGAAGGAATTTGTTGTTCATCTTTCTACCTGTATTTCAGGCCTCCTTTTCTGAGTTTCTGTTCTTTTCATAGGTTGATGCTGGAGCAGATCTGATTGTCACCCAGTTATTTTATGATACGGATATATTCCTCAAATTTGTGAACGACTGTCGCCAAATTGGAATAACGTGTCCTATTGTACCTGGAATTATGCCCATTAATAATTACAATAGCTTTAACCGCATGACTGAGCTTTGCAAAACAAAGGTAAGAAAAAATTGTGTAGTTCTAGTATTAAATATTCTAAATGTTTAATGATCACGAGGACCTTGGGGGAGGGGGGTTCTCAAAGGAAGCATAAAAAGTCAGTTGAATGTTAAATATAGATATCTCTTTATACATGTATACTGGAAGAAAAAATCAGTTGTGCCCTTTGGAACTTGAGAATAATAAAAATTAGACTTCAGGAAGTGTATAGAAATTACATTGGTAGGTAAAAAGTTACTTGCAATTAGCTAGATAGTTAAATACTAGAGTATTAACCCAACATGCATTGATGTCTGTTATGCATTCTGGTCATGCCTAAACTATGACTTATGAGGTTTTAGGAAAATGCTGGAAGAGTGGAGGAGCTGTTCTCTAATCCTTATTTATAAGAGCAAGGGAGACATACAAAATTGTGCAAATTATAAGGGAATAAAGCTAATGTCATATATGAAGTTATGGGGAAGGTTAATTTAGTGGAGATTAAGAAGAGAATCACATTACTAAAAACCAAATTAGTTTTATGCTTGGGAGGTCAATAATGAAAGCAATATACTTGCTATGACATTTAATGGAACTGAATGTTAGGTGGTAAAAATCTATCCGGAGAATAAACTTAGTCTAGCAGGGAGAATAATGATGCATGGATGAGTGAACATATTATATTTCTTAGTTATGTCATAAGCAGGGAGAAGAATGATGCATGGATGAGTGAACATATTATATTTCTTAGTTATGTCATATGCGTTTACTTTTTAGTTTTTACCAATTTTTTATATTTGTCAAGTGTCATCGGCTCTAATGCAATGTTTTATTTTCAATGACAATCTAGATTCCAGCTGACATTATGGCTGCTTTAGAGCCTATCAAGGACAACGAAGAAGCTGTCAAGGCTTATGGAATTCACCTGGGAACTGAAATGTGCAAAAAGATTTTAGCTCATGGAATTAAGACATTGCATCTTTATACACTAAATATGGAGAAATCAGCATTAGCAATACTAATGGTGGTCTCCTATTGCATGTGATGTGTATATTTTTAATGTTATTTTTGAAAGACTTCACTTAATTGAAAGTTGATATTAATGTTATTGCTGGCAGAACCTTGGCCTAATTGAAGAGTCCAAAGTTTCTAGGTCCTTACCTTGGAGACGTCCTGCAAATGTTTTCCGTGTTAAAGAAGATGTCCGTCCAATCTTTTGGTATGTTACCTTTGCAATTTCTATGTCTTGTTCCAAAATATAAGAAGGGAGTTTCTGTCTGAAGGATTTCTTACTTTCTTTATGCAACTATCATAGGGCAAATCGTCCAAAGCTACATATCAAGGACCATAGGATGGGATCAATACCCACACGGGCGTTGGGGTGATTCCTGTAATCCATCATATGGTGCATTATCTGATTATCAGGTGCACATGGTTACTTAGTTATTTTAATTTGCATAATCGGAAAACAAGACAGAAGAATGAAACACTACATTGAAGCTTTTAGAAATTGGTAAGTCTTGTAATTTGCTGGTCCTATAATTGATAATTTATCTCTTGCAGTTCATGCGGCCACGTGCACGGGACAAGAAGCTTGTTGAAGAATGGGCAGTTCCCTTGAAAAGTGTTCAATATATATATATGAGGTGGAGTTACTGAACTTGGAACATTGCTAGAGTACTCTTACTAAAACTCCAACATCATCTAAATTTATGCCTTTTGTTACATATCAGAGGTTTCAACTGTATTGCCTTGGAAAGTTGAGAAGCAATCCTTGGTCAGAACTTGATGGTCGACAAAGGGCTTCCTCACCATCAATAGCCAGCCAGCTGTCAATGGGGAAAAGTCAGATTCTCTTACTGTAGGTGGGTGTAAAAGAAGTTAATTTTTATCTATGCATGATATTTTCTGGATGTAGGTTTAGAGCATTCTAGTTTCTACTAGCTATAGATAGATGACTAACTTTCTGATACAAGTTAGATGGTTGAATATTTCTAAAGGTTTCTATTTTGGAATGAGGTAGAAGCAGGGGCTAGATAGTCATAGGCTCATAGCAGGATGGAACCACATACAGCCACAGTTATTTTTATCTTGAACAATGGTGGTCAAGTGTATGCCATGATATAGGAGGCTTTCTCCCTTCTGGCCTGATCCTGACTTATGCATATTGTTAAGATGTCCCACATTGGTTAGGAATATGATCAGAATGCCCGTTACAAAAACACTCTGGTAATCGTCTGCTTTTTAACTATGTTAGGTTACCTGCAGATGTCCAGTTCTGGGATTAAGGTGTATCTGTTAAGATGTCTAGCTAAGAATATGGCCAAAATATTCCCTATAAGGCTTGCACAATCCTCTTCCTTTGAGTTAGCTTTTAAGGTTGAGTTCGGTTTAGTCCATTTCTAATACATATATTAATAATGGTGAATATTCATTCCCTTCCCAAAATCTAAATTTTGATAATTTTTACTATTTCTATCATTTACTTACAACTCGTTTTAAAGAGGTTACTTACAGTTAGGTTGATTACACTTTGACATGGTCTTCCGGTAGGGTATCTTTGGTTTGAAATATTTCCACCAATGAAAAGTAGGCATGTTAACCTTAGCACTGGCTGTCTGATTTGAGCTTTGTCTTTAATTACCTGAATATTGAAGCATGTGACTGGATTAAATAAGGAATTCTATAGAAGCAAATCTCAATTCAAAGCATTGAAACCAGCCTTTTTAATTTCATTATTTGTCTCTGTAGTTCTGTTTTTTTAAATTCCTACCAATTTCTTTTTCCATGTTTCTTGTTGGTTTGTTCATGCTGGCCTGCTGAATCTGATGTTGTGCTAATGGATAACATGTTAATAAGGTGCCACAATTCAGCACACAACCACAAGCGGGCAATTTTAGTTCCGTTTTATTTCCAATTTCTTTTTCCTTGTATTTTGTTGGTAAAAATTACACTATGTCAAATGTGATACATATCCTTTTGAACATATACAGATCACTGATCTGGTGTCTTACAGATCAATTCAAATTGTTGATTGTCTAAACTACTTTTAAGCTGATTAGGAAAGATATTATTTTTAACTTACTGAACTTCTGGTGTCCAGATGACTGGAAGGCTTTTTTTTTTTTATAAAAAATATTGGATCAGTATTGGGTGAGATATATGGCTGTAAAACAAAAAATGAAGATTGAAAAATACTCAAAAGAGGGATCCAGAACATTAAGATTTTCCTGATGAAAATGTCCAGTGCAATTTATGACTGAGGGTATTGATATCTTGTCCATATTGGTTGGTGGATATGAGATACACTAAATCATTTATTTTTGTTTGAAATTTGGCCTAGGCTGGGGTGGATCTGGTGGGTATGTTTATCAGAAGGCATATGTAGAGTTCTTCTGCTCTAAGGAAAAGCTGGATGCACTTGTTGATAAATGCAAGGATCGAACATCTTTAACTTACATGGCTGTGAATAAAGACGGGAGCTGGATCTAATGTGGGTCAAACTGATGTTAATGCTGTGACATGGGGTGTCTTCCCAGTTAAGGAGATAATTCAACCAACCATTGTAGATCCTGTCAGCTTCAATGTATGGAAGGATGGGCAAGCTCCTGTCAGCTTCAATGTATGGAAGGATGGGCAAGCTTGTACCCTGAGGGTGATGCATCCAGGAAATTGGTTGAAGAGGTTGGTTTCTAAATCTATGGTCCTGTTAAACCTTGCACACTGCCTTATAAAGGGAAATACTGTGTATTTGATGGCAATGCTGTATTTTTTGTTTTCTGCTAGATGATAGAGTTTTGATAATTCTCTCTATTCGTGTCACAGGTTGGGGGCAGCCACTTCTTGGTTAGTTTGGTCGACAATGATTACATCAATGGTGATCTTTTCGCTGTCTTTGCAGATTTCTGACATGAGCTTATTATTTATTAGTACTTTAGCTATGTCACTTCTGTTGGTTGTCATGTTCTTTTCCTTTCTTTTGTTTTCTTCTCAGTATGATGATCCATATTACACATGGTTCTAAGTTTAAGTGCCAAATTATTTTTCTGGGCTATGTCCCAAACATCTTTATGTTTTCATTCTTCAGAGTCGCATGAGTAGCCTGTACGTTGACTTAAGGACAAGTTACTCCTTCCTCTGAATTCTATGTTTCTTAATATATACACACACAGATATATATATACACACACATACATATATATATATATATATATATATGAACTGTGAAAGTAGAATATTGAAGTCTTGTGCCTTGTATTTTGCTTTTATTTCTTTATCACCAGTTTCTTTTTCTGAGAACATTGTCCTATATTGACATTTGAGAAAAAAGAAAATTCATGTATATTGCAATGGCTTCTAATTACTACCCTCGCTTTAGCAACTGCGGTTGGCTTCGTCTATTAGAAAAATTTAATAATCCGATGTTAAATTTAGGAAAAGAAACTAAATGAAGATTTTCATACACAAGGGTATTGGGGTTGACATTTGAAATTGAACTTATCAAGTGAAGAAAAATTACTTGTGTTTTGGTCTAAGAAACCTTTCATAGAGATTGCTTCATGAAGGACTAAGTTTGTTAGCAAGTTAATTGCTATGAAAGGATGAATCTGTTCAAACGATGATAACTTTAAGAATTAATTTGTATAATCCAAAATCTTTAGGGTAAAATCTACGACGATGCCATTGGAAATGCTGAATAGGACATAGAGGACTAACACCCTGCACCCCGATCCAAGAATAGCATTTTGCATGTCTTTAGTGTCCAAACAGAATTTAAACCCTAGTGAAAGAACAGTTCCCAGTAGTGGTGACCCTCAGCAAACAGTGGTCAGGGTGGATGACCATTAAGGATCCATATTTAGAGGAATATCAAATTTTTTATTTAGTTTATATAAGTATTAAATTTTTATATAATACAACCATTTTGTTAGCACTATTACAAACCCTACATCTTAATGCCAAAGTTATCGCTCACAAATCCAGCACCACAAACCAATACCTCTTAATCGATTCTCGAAGCACGAAAGAAAATAACAGTAAGATTGTGTGTAGTGTAGTGAATTGAAAAAGGGGGAAACATAAGAGGTACATATCATATAAAAAAAAGCGGCTTGGTTCTTGCTAAAAGTGAAACACTACTTGAGTACTTTACAAAGTTGGTAAAAATTACAAGTATAATCTTTAGTTTTTCAGTATATTTTGGTTAAATTAGTTTTTTAATCTTCTAATTTATTTTTAGATTTAATTTAATTTTTTTAATTTTAATTTGATTTTTTTAATTTTTTAAAATAGATTAATTTAATTATTCAATCTAAATTATAAAAAAAAATCATATTTTATGGGATTCAAAATTACCACTAAGTGATTATAAAATGTTAAAAAATGTAATTTTTTTAAGAAATACATCGATTTTAAAAATTGAAAAATTAAATTAAACAAAAATACTAAAAAAAACTAAACAAAATCAATTTTAAAAATTAAAGAAACAAATTATATCAAAAAAAAAAAACTAAATTGAACTTAAATAGTAATAAATTAAAGGACAAAAATTAATTTATCCTACCATTTTTTACAATACCAAAATGTCAAATGAATAATTTTTCCAAAAAATTAAAAGTAGAAACATCTATTTAAAGTGTGATGGAGAAAGCCAATGGGTGGGGACAAGGAATTTTTCCGACATTGTTGCCATCTGTTTATTGGTTTCTTCACCTTGCTTATTGTCTCAATATAACAAGTTCTAATAAACGATTACCATAAACGAATTTAGAGACAACTAATATTGAAGATTCACGACATGGATTGTAGCCTAATTTCTCACAAAGCCTCAAAATAATGGTGAAAGCCGAAAGGAGGCCCACCATTCAGGAGTGTATTGTTCGCAGACGAGGTAGATACCAAAGGCGACCGGGCCGATGCCAAGGCCACGGTGGTGTGACGGAGCTGATCCGCAACCAGAACCGCTCGCTCGCTCGCTCTCTCTCTCAGACACAAACATCAAATGGGTAAAGGGGAGGAAAAGAGGTTGTGATGGTGGCGGCGGCGACGGAGCAGAGTGACGTAGAGGCTGGAGAGGAGGGTGGTTGTCGGGGTCCGTGAAGGTGAAGGGGCTGGAAAGGGAGGGTGGTTTACATGGTGGTACATTGTAGCCAATCAGAGCATTGCACGTGTCGTTGATATGCATAGTCAGTACACGTAGGACTCGGATTTACTCTTAAACTTTGTTTTTCGGGGGAAAAATATATTAATTAAAAAAAGTTAAATATTTAAATATTTATAAGAAAAAAAAACATATTTTAACATAAAATATATGAAAATACATTCTTATAGTTAAAGTTATTCCATCTCTTATAATTCAAGTGCAACTTAACATAATCAACAATCAACAACATCTTTAACTCAAGTTAATTAGGATCGATAATAGATGAATTTAATGATAAATCGTAAATTAAACAGAAAGAGAAAGGGAGAGTGGAAGAAAAAAAAATGGGTGAAAGGAAGAAGCGAGAAAAGAAAAGAAAAATAATTAAAACAAATGAATGACTAGAACATAGAACTACTAATGGGTTTAACCTTCTATCAAGCTTATAGTTTTTCTCCACTTCGTCCTAAGACATACAGTCCGTCAATCTATATCTCACTTCATTAGGTCTTGTTTAACTACATTGTCTCAGGTAAGTTTCGGTCGACCTCTACCTCTCTTTGTGAGGTCGAGCTCTTGGCAACAAACCTTTGTTCTTATGGGGGCATCCAGTGGCCGTCTCATATCGTGTTTAAACCACCTCAATCTATGCTCCTTCATTTTTTCACATACCGGTACCACTGATACCTTTCTTTGAATATTCTCATTTTTTATCTTATCCATATTCGTATATTAATGCATCTACCTTAACATCCTCATTTCTGCAATCTCTATTTTATGCTCATGTTGTCTATGTGGTGGCCAACATTCTACTTCATATAGCATTGTCGGTCTTACAGCTGTTATATAGAATTTTCCTTTTAGTTTAAGGGGAAGTTTGCGATCACACAAGAACCCCGATGCACTCCGCTATTTCATCCACCGTGCTCTAATTCTATAATTTACATCTTTATCAATCTCACCACCTTTTGCAACATTGATTCCAAGTATCTAAAAATATTTTTCTTGCGTACCTCTTGACTAAGTAGATATATTATGTCTTCATCACTATCTCTTACTATCGAAAACTCATACGTCATATATTCCGTTTTACTTTTGTTTATCGTGAATCCTTTAAACTCCAAAGTGTTTATCCACTATTCTAATTTTCTATTAGCATCATCTTTGGTCTCATCAATAAGTATAATATCATATGCAAAAAGTATACACCACAATACTTCCTCTTGAATATCTTTTATTAGTTCATCCATCACTAAGACAAAGAGATAAGGACTAAGAGTTAAACCTTGATGAACACCTACCTGATTAAACAAATAACGTTTTATCAAAATAAAAAAGTGCAACTTACCTTATTAAACAAATGTAAGAACTTAGAAAACCTTAATGTTTTTATATATTTTTTTGTTAGTAGTGGATTCAATCTTAGGTGATATACTCCTAAAAGATTTCAAATTGAATGGCACAACCTTTCCCTAATTGATACCTAGATAGCCCAACTAGCTACTTGATTTAATGATTCCATAAGTATGCATTAACATGAATTTATCTTTTATTCAAAA
Source organism: Glycine tomentella (assembly GCA_007407185.1). Lineage (NCBI taxonomy): Eukaryota > Viridiplantae > Streptophyta > Magnoliopsida > Fabales > Fabaceae > Glycine > Glycine tomentella. The sequence goes on from PYAF01001990.1 coordinate 22,129, forward strand.
AAAAAAAACTGCTACTGTTTTAAAAACAGAATAATTGAAGCTATCATTTATATTTAAATCATTAGAAAAATTATTATTATTGTTATTATTACATTTTATATTATGACGTTAAATGGTGAAATAAGAGAACTATTTTTTAATAAAATTAAATTAAATATTTGTTCTAAAAGTATATATGATTTACTAACATCATATTTTTATTAAAATAATAATTTTTATATATTTTACTTATTTATTTAAAATGCGGACGCATAGCAAGATGAGTATCTAATGAAAACTTCATCCCCACCTCCAAAAGATAAAATTATTTATTTTTCTTGTTTATTTAATATTTTTATGAAATTTGACAATTTTTTATTATAATGATGAGTTGAGTTTATAATATATTTTTATTGTTTTTTTAATTTGATGACGTTTAAAATTAGTTTTAAATTTAAAATTACACAAAATTTGTATAAATATATTGTTATAAAATAGTAGTCATTTTTAGACGACAGATACAAGAAATATATATTTGACCTTAACCTAAACGATAAGGAATATAAAATTTTATATATAACAAAGATCAAAGACAAAAATAAAAGTAAGGACGAGAAATAATATATATGATCTATGTCTTTCCTATTGTTATATTTATTTAGAATAATCACTTATATATTTCATGGGTCTGAATTGAGTTGGGCCTAACCCAACTAGATTATCTCCTTGATTATTTTTTCAAATGTTGCACTTTAATTCTTGTAAAATATTTCATCGGGTGAAGAAAAAAAATTGATTTACCTTAATTAAGAAAGTTAATTAATCAAATTATATAAATTTTAATTAAAACTAATATGATACCGTGCTTGTTTTATGTATTCTTCTAGATTGTTGTGTGTATATTAATATAATGTTATATGATTAATTGATCTAATAAAAACATATGAACTAATCAAAGTGATTTTAAAATATAGAAAATAAAGTTAAAACCAAAAAATAAAATATATTCTAATATCATTTAAATATATAATTATGTTAATCCATATAATATTTATGAATTATAATCAATATGAGTCATGTAAATTATCACTTAATATTTATATAAATTATCAATCCATATAACTCATATTAAATAATGTATTATAAAGGATAATTTTAGAAATTAACTATATAATAGTAAGTGTATTAGAAATATGTAAGTGTAGGAAAGATAACCCAAAACGTGTTGATTCCAATACCGTTACCTTATTCTATTTTCCACTGACACTTTGGTAGCCCTGAATGGTATGCCTGAGACTGAGAGCGATAGCAATGGCAAAAAATTAAATTTAATATAAATTAAATAAATAATTAGTAAAATGGTGTAAAATTTTAAATAATTAGCAAAATGGGGCAGCCATTCACGCCCAATTGGGGCGTGTTTAAACACGCCCAATTGGGATGTGTTTGGCCTGGTGATGACACGTGGCAGCATAAATAGGGGGTACAAGGTTTTCGCGTTTTTTTCGTAAATTACGGAAGGACATAACTTTTGACTGGGACGTCCGATTGACGCGAAACCGGCGGCCACGCGCTCGAAATCGAGAGGAGAAGGTCTGGGCAAGTTTTCACTTTTTAACGTTTTCACTTTTTAGGGTTCACGTTTTAGGGTTTAAGATTTTCGGTTTTGGGTATCAGATTTAGGGCTTCGGATTTAGGGTTTCAGATTTAGGGTTTATGGTTTAGGGCCCTGATTTTCATGATTACTAGTAATGAATGGTGCTAGTGTGGTGTGGTGTGACGGGTGATTGAGAAAAGAGAGAAACGTTTGGTTTTGGGGGATTTGGAAGGACAGTAATAAGACCAATGTCCTCGCTGATCACAATTGTAACAAGTACTTTGCTGCATTAGTTTCACAAGTTCTAGAGATTAGTTTGCGGGGATTAAAGGATTACTCTGAGGACTATGAGCATGAGATGATGAAGAAGGTGAATGGGAGAATGACATATCAGACGTTTTCTTTCTTGCTCTGTTTTGCTTCTTTTCTCAGTGCAGAGTTAGAAGTGAACATCCTAAATCCTAAACAATAAGCCCTACATCCTAAATCGTCAACCTAAGCCGTAAGCCCTAAGCCCTACACCATAAACCCTAAATCTGAAACCCTAAATCCGAAACCCTAAATCCGATACCCAAAACCGAAAATCTTAAACCCTAAAACGTAAACCCTAAAAAGTGAAAACGTGTGTGGTCGCAAAAATAATTTAAAAAATTGAACAAAATTAGACTATAAAATGGAGGTTGCATATAACTTTGAACAGTCGTAATTTCTCGTAGTAATGTCCGATGAAGACGTATTTTATGTCAAAACGCTCGAAATTAAGAGAATTTATTAGATAAATAAAGAATAGCTTGCAATTCACTGATTGAGTGGATAAAATATCAGAAAACAAAAAAATTTTTGGGACTCTGAAGCTTAAATCGCAATTTTCAGGCACTTTGAGGCCTCGTTTGGGAAAAATTTTTGGACAAGTCCCCTGTGGGAACTTGCCTAGGCCTTCTCCTCTCGATTTTGAGCACATGGCCGCCGGTTTCGCGTTAATCGGACGTCTCAGTCAAAAATTATGCCCTTCCGTAATTTACGAAAAAAACGCGAAAACCCTGCACCCCCTATTTATGCACGTGTCATCACCAGGCCAAACACGTCCCAATTGGGCGTGTTTAAACATGCCCCAATTGGGCGTGAATCGCTGCCCCATTTTACTAATTATTTAAAATTTTGCACCATTTTACTAATTATTTATTTAATTTATATTAAATTTAATTTTTTGGCCGATAGCAATATCTTCTTCCCCTAAGCCTAAAATATCTTCTTCCTCCAAGTCTAAAATATCTTCTTCTCATTCTCGTTTAATTCCAGCCACATTCGCACTCTCACACTCCATATCTTCTTCTCCCATGGCCGCCACCGCCACCGCCACCGACAAATCCCTCCGCAAATCCCTCGCCGAGAAGCATGCCGCGGTGGAAGCCCAAGGCAACGCCGTCCGCGCCTTGAAGGCCTCGAAAGCCCCCAAACCCGAAATTGACGCCGCAATCGAAGCCCTAAACGCCCTCAAGCTTGAAAAAAACTCCATCGAGCGCTCCCTCCTCGGCGGGTCCGACAGCCGCGAGGCCTTCCGTCAGTCCGTGGTGAATACCCTCGAGCGTCGCCTCTTCTATATTCCCTCCTTCAAGATCTACCGAGGCGTCGCCGGCCTCTTCGACTACGGTCCTCCCGGCTGCGCCGTCAAATCCAACGTCCTCTCCTTCTGGCGCCAACACTTCGTGCTGGAAGAGAACATGCTTGAAGTGGATTGCCCCTGCGTCACTCCCGAAATCGTTCTCAAAGCCTCTGGCCACGTGGACAAGTTCACCGATCTCATGGTCAAAGACGATAAGACCGGCACGTGCTACCGCGCCGACCATTTGCTCAAGGACTTCTGCAATGACAAGCTCCAGCGTGACCTTGCACTCTCTTCTGATAAGGTTGCGGAGCTTAAGCATGTGGTTGCCACGTTGGATGATTTCTCTGCTGAAGAGCTTGGTGCCAAGATTAAGGAGTATGGGATTGTTTCTCCTGAGACAAAGAACGCGCTCTCTGATCCTTACCCTTTCAATTTGATGTTTCAGACCTCCATTGGTCCCTCTGGGTTGAACCCTGGGTTTATGAGACCCGAGACCGCGCAGGGCATTTTCGTCAATTTTAAGGACTTGTATTATTACAATGGCAACAAGCTTCCTTTTGCTGCGGCGCAGATTGGACAGGCGTTTAGGAATGAGGTGAGTTCATGATTTACGTGGCAATTAAGAGTTTAGTTATCATGCATTCTAGATTAAGATATTAACCAATTACAAATAGCTTTAGATATAGACTTTTTGCATTGATAAACTTCTTTAAATAAGAAAGAAAGAAAAATAAAATTTGCTTTTCTCCTAAACTCAAGGATAAGTTATCCAAACAGGGTCATCTCTTTTAATTATGAACAATTAATAGTATATATGACTTTTAGTGTACTTATTATGAAAGTCAAACAAGTACTAATAATTTTTTTATTAGCATTTATAATTGCATGAGAGGATGAAAGTCTAAAAATCTTTATACTGATAGTGAATGGAATGAATTGGGTTTGATCTGGTTTGTGTTTTGGTGTTTAGATATCTCCACGGCAAGGGCTTCTCAGAGTGAGGGAGTTCACGTTGGCAGAGATTGAGCACTTTGTTGACCCTCAAGATAAGTCTCATCCAAAGTACCCCGAGGTTGCTAACTTGGAGTTCTTGATGTTCCCGAGGGAGGAGCAGATGGCGGGTCAGTCTGCCAAGAGGATTCGTCTTTGTGATGCTGTTTCCAAGGTTGGTTTTGTTTTGAGTTTGAACTTGTCATGATAGTTTTTGATATGTTTTTTTTCTTATTGTTTGTGCTTTTGTGTTTTGGTCAGGGAATTGTCAACAATGAGACACTTGGTTATTTCATTGGGAGAGTGTATCTTTTCTTGACGCATCTTGGTATAGACAAGGAGCGATTGAGGTTTAGGCAACATCTTGCCAATGAAATGGCCCACTATGCTGCTGACTGTTGGGATGCCGAGATTGCGTGCTCCTATGGTTGGATTGAGTGTGTTGGCATTGCCGATCGATCTGCATATGATTTGCGTGCTCACTCGGTAACCACTTTGTTTAACTCTAAATAATGGCTTCTTTGTTGTATCTTTGATAAATTGTTTGTTTGGTTGGGATACTGTAATTTACAATGTTTTCCTTGCATCATTACTCAGGAAACTTGCTCTGAATACTATCTGTTGCTATAATTCAATTGATGATGTTATAGTCTAAAATACATTCACCTCCTTGAAGATAGTACTATCTCAGCCTACCATCATCCTTGCCATTTTGGCTTTGAGCAGAAAATGTAATTCTTTTTAATTAAATCAAGCGGAAAATATAAGGCATGTGCACAACTATTAGCCTTTACAAAAAATGAAGTTTTTCTTTGTCATTAAACTCCCCTTGCACTTGTTTCTTTGTCACTTGTCCATCTCTAAATTTGGAGTCTAACTCACATTTGATTTGACTCAATTAAAATTTTACTTAAAATGTATCTTACATAACTTACATTGGAGTTGAGGAATGACTATACCTGGATGGGAAATGTATATTGTATAATATAGCATTAAAATAAGTAAAGAAATTCTAGACTTATACAATGTTAGAATTTATGCATTCTCATAATGCCTGTATTTCATGTCGCAGGATAAAAGTGGTGTTCCACTAGTGGCTCATGAAAAATTTGCAGAACCTAAGGAAGTGGAGGTACTGTTTAATGCTGACGGTGTGGATTTGTTTATGAATATACATGACTCATCCGTTCCCTTCAACTTCATGCTCAAGCACAACTCTAAAAAAATCTTTGGACAACATTGATTGACTTGTTTTGCACATTGTTTCAGAAATTGGTTATAACTCCAGTAAAGAAAGAGCTGGGTCTGGCATTCAAGGGGAACCAGAGGATGGTGGTTGAAGCACTTGAGGTAATTCATGGTGTTATTTTATTTGTGTGTGTTTTTAGTAGTACCATGAGTCTTTGCCAAGAGCTGATTGCATTACTTTACACACTGAATCTTCTCTGCAGGCAATGCCTGAGAAAGAAGCTTTGGATATGAAGGCTGCTCTGGAGTCAAAAGGGGAGGTGGAGTTTCAAGTGTGTACACTTGGGAAAAATGTGACCATTAAGAAAAATATGCTGACCATTCAAAAGGAGATAAAGAAAGAGCACCAGCGAGTTTTTACACCGTCTGTGATTGAGCCATCATTTGGAATTGGACGGATAATTTATTGCCTCTTTGAGCACACATTCTACACGAGGCCAAGCAAAGCTGGGGATGAAGAACTAAATGTATTTCGCTTCCCTTCACTTGTAGCTCCTATTAAGTGTACAGTTTTCCCACTGGTTCAAAATCAGAAGTATGAGGAGGTTGCTAAACTCATTTCCAAGTCATTGACTGCTGTTGGAATTTCCCACAAGATTGACACTACAGGTATGTGGATAAAGTTCTCTTTAATATGTAAAATACACCTGTTGATGATAATGTTAAAATTTTATAGGCTTACAGTTTACACTGATTGATTGCACAAATACTTGTGATCCTTAATGTTAAAATTTTTGGTCTTTTGGCTCTTTTGTTCAAATTTTTTTTTTTTTTCTTGATAAGACTGATTAAAAGGATTAAACTCTGTCCTAAGGTATTAAATGTGTCTTGCATTCATAATTTTGTTTTAGGGATCGATTTATCCCAAATTTTGTAGTTATAATACCCAAATACTAATGTTATATTTTTATTAACTCGTTTATATCTTTAAAATGTTATACAGGTACATCAATAGGAAAACGATATGCAAGAACAGATGAACTTGGCGTGCCCTTTGCTATCACAGTAGATTCAACATCATCAGTGACTATTCGCGAGAGGGACAGCAAGGATCAAGTGCGTGTTGATGTGGATAAAGCTGCCTCTGTTGTTAGGGAGGTGACTGAAGGCCAAAGGACATGGGAAGATGTGTGGTCAACTTTTCCTCAGCATTCCTCTACATCTGCAGATGATTGAGTTTTAATTGTCACCATTTAGGTTGACTCATCATAGTTTTTTGTTGCAAAATTGTGTTTTTTGAGCAGTGAATCAAACTACAGGGATATTTCTAGTTGTCAACTAGTATATATTAATTTTTTGTGTGTAACATATGTAGTTGTTTGTAGTCATAGATATTTTATTTTGAGAAATTTCTGGCTTGCCAATTGCTTCTCCAGGTTTTCTCATGGATTGGGGGGTTTTTGTGGGGTTTGGAGTTTTTAGGGGTGTTGCCCTAAGAGGATCTCCTTTATTTTGACTTTCTTTTTTTTAAAAAAATTAATTTAGTTATTTTTTTTGTTTGCATGTTTGATTTGGGATATAAAAAATTAAGTGAAGTTGTTTAATTACAATATAATTGTGTCTATGGTTTGTACTTATGTTTTTGTATTTTACTTGTGTAGTTAATTGCATAATTTCAATGTTTTAAATATATCACAATTGATTAAATAAAAGATTTTATTTATTATAAAAGATTTAATGATTTAATAAAACAAAATATATATTCATGATAGTTTTCTTAATTGTTTATATAATTTTGTCAAATTTTTAATGGATAATTTTTTTTGAAAGCAATTCAAATTGAAACAAAAAGGGAGGAAAAAAAGTCATAGAATGATAAAAG
>PYAF01001990.1:38354-84915 GCA_007407185.1 Glycine tomentella
AAAATTTAATGTTGTATTGTAAAAGAATTATTTTTTCTTTTTTTTATTAATATAAAATACACTCTATATAAAAAAAAATATCATTTAATATTAAGACGTATCGGGAACATATCGAAATATTAGAATTTTTTAAGAACGTATCAAAGTTACGTATCGGAAACGTATCGAAAATACCGTGTCGGTATCGGTGCTACATAGTATGCTAACATTATGCACATTAGATTAATCCAAGGGTGGTAAACAATCGTACATAATGGACCATTTATGATGGTGGTTCACTATAGATTTTGACGGCCATTTCTTTGGTGGATCACCTTATAAGTGATCTATTACAGATCATTATTACTCACTTTTAGATTTATAAGGTGCATAGTTTTAATATACATCCTCCCTCACTGAAACTTCTATTTTCGTTTTCTTTGTAATCTTTATCTCCTTTTTTTTCTCCTTCTTGGATCTGAATCACAAGCACTAAGTACCTAATAATTCATTCTTCAATTTTTATCAGAACACTACCACTGTCTAATCACTATATGTATAACAACACTGATTCATTATTCATAAACAAACAAGGTGAAATAATATTCAAATGGAAGATGAATCGATTTAACCCACCCAAACGAAGCAAGGCAAAACAATTACGTGACAGGTTTGAGCAAATGACGGAAATATTCAGCCTGGAACACAGAAATTAACAATTATTGAATGTGTTAGTTTGCAGATCACAAAATGTGCACAAATAATATAACAAAAAAATGTTGGCCATTGGAAGGAGGACCACATCACAAACCTGGCATTCTCTGAGAGGTTGAAGACATGCTATAACTCTAACTATAATGGTGGAGCTCCCGGCGATTCCATTTTCATGTTTCAATGCCCGAAATCTCGTTTGACTCGCTGCTTGGCACACCATAACTACTTTTCCCAACCCTCTTCAAATTGGTATAAAAATGAAAACAGAATCAACAATGGCTTTCATGAAATCCATGGTTCAGATCTGAATAGACGTCGCGTGGGATGGAATCTTGAAAACAAGATTCATCGCGCACGCTGCCAACAACTAGATCCACATCGCATGCCACCGTGCACCGACAACCATATTCACCGCAGTGTTGCCTTGCCTTTCACGGGAACTAGATCGATGAGATTCGCTGAGTATGCTGCAGCAACCAGATTTGTCGTGCACGTCGCCGACAATCATATCCACCTTTGGGAGTCTGTGTGCAGTGGGAGGTCCGAGAAAGGGAGATGTTGCGGGACGATGAAAGGTGGGAATGGTAGCAAATGGACAGCTGCGAAGGCACAGTTGGAAGGCTGTGGAGTGGATGAAGATTACAAGGAAGAGGAAAATGGAAGAAGTTTCAAAAAGGAAGGGTGTATATTAAAATTGTACACCTTTATTAATCTAAGGGAGAGTAATAATGGTATGTAATGGACCACTTACAAAGTAGTCCACCATACCCTTTGCCTAAAATTAAGTTTAAAGGTAACTCATCACACGTAAATGTATGTGAAATTAGCCTTATTAATTTTGTAATGTCAAACCATATGGTTTGCTATATATCATATATGTATTGTAAACAGTTAAAAAAGCATGAGGCCTCAGGCATTGGCCTTAATTGTCTAGCCATATACACAACCCTGACTTGCCATTGTCCTTTATCTGCAACACAGTAGGGAAACTAAGGACACTCTCTCAACATATAATGCCTCAACATGTCAGCTCGAAACCTTCTGAGGTTGGTTACATCAAAGTCCATTTTGATGCGTCCATAAGACATAATGTTGGATTTAGTATGGGAAGGATTTGTAGCGTGTGTGATGCGGTGTGGGGAGACAAGGAAGATGAGTACTTGGTGGATAGAGACTTGGCTGCACCAGATGGAACTCTATGGACCTACGCGCATGAGTATCTACAATGGTTTTATCAGGTTTCCCTTCCATACCCGATTCCACCAGCGGAGGGAGGGGCGCCACGTAGCCCTATACATATCACTTAGCCTCAACACTAGCCCTTGCCTGAGGAGTATGTAGCTAGTGCAGATTATTCATGTAAGGTAATTAGTCACCCGTTTCTCATTTCATTTGCTTAATTATGGCAATAAAATTAAGTAATTATATTTTCATTCCTTGCCCTTATGTAGGCTCGGTGACAAATTGTTATTGCAAACTTGGAGCCTGTGTTGCACCTGAGGGTGATACCCAAGGGCACACAGACAATTAGGATATCCAGCAACTGACATTAACGGTTGAACAGGAAGGTGTGACATCTAGTTGCATCTCTCAGGAGCTGAGACAAAGAAAAAGGACCATTGGTAGTAGAGGCGGATGAATTTTTATATATTTGATTTGTAATTTTACGTACTTAGTATTTTTTTGTCGTATGAAGGGACTTATTATTCCATGTTGTATCAACATGCATGAAATGTTTGGCATTTATCTTGAGCCAATTCTTAAGTGAATAAAATAACACAAGAAAGAAGATATATATTGTTCATGTGTCAGACAATTATTACAAGCTCTGCCTTGTGCGCCATAAAAAGAACCGTTTCAGATTGATTGAATAAATAAGCATTTTAGACTGCACCAATTTAAAAGAGGCTACTATTCATGCATCAGTTCATCATTAAATTTTTTGTCTTGTGTGTTAGAAAAAGAAACGATCCATATTAGCACCCACTAAATCAACAATGCAACTCACATCGATCCATATACGTGCACTGATCATATGCTAGAATACAATTCTGTTGTGATTATTATGGGAATCGCATTTTCGTGAAAAGGGTATTTTTAGAACAAGAAAAGTTCCAAAACGTTATGGGATGAGAATAGCAGAAAAGGAGTTGAGAATAGCGGTTCCTTGAAGGATACAGGACGTGGCCTCTTCACCGAAAAAGCCCAGATAAGAAAACAAAACACAACCCACCCGAGTCCCAAAGCATATATATTTGGGATGGTCTTTATACGCCAGCGGAAAATCTAATACACCATTCTAAATTTGAAAATGACAAAATTAACCTCATTGTTATAAACTGCTGCAAGTCAATACACCGGTGATGAGACGTATGCTTTTGTTGGTTTTTTGAAGAAGGATTGTTGGTGGTGTTGTGTTCGTTGGTCGTGCATGGTGGTGGGTGGTTTTGGCTGGTCGTGGAAGCTGGTATCGTCGTTGGGTGCGTCGGAAGGCGGTCTGGTGGTGGAGCTGTGTGGCAGAGGTAAGTTTCGTAGTATTTATGGATTAGGTAATCCGTATCGATTATACGGATTACACAATCCGCACTTTTCACATGATCCGTAAAGAAAATACGGATTGCATGTTTCGTATGATCATTACAGATTGGTTAATCCGTATGTATTTCACGAATTACTGAATGCGTAATATACATATGGATTAACCAATCCGTATTGATCATACGAACTATGCAATCCGTATTGTATAATCCGAATAACCAATACGGATTGGTTAATCCGTATGTATATTACGCATTCAGTAATTCGTGAAATACATACGGATTAACCAATCCGTATTGAATAAATAAAAATAAAATAAATATTAAAAAATATAAAAAAATTAATTTAATTATTAACAATATAAGGTGGTGAAAATAGGTTTTTAGTTGTAGTTTATGAATGCAGTATTGTGTTGGTTTGGTTTCGTATACAATTTGTGTGTTGATTTGCATAAAAAAAGTTAATCAAAATGATGAAATGTGTATTTAAAAAGTTTTTGTTTTATTGTTAAAATTTAAATTAGCTATATATTGAAAAGCATTTGTAGGGTATTTAAATTTTTGTATTGAACATTGTATTTTATTGATTTAATTTGTAATATATAGGATTTGTTTATAATATGCATGTAATGTGGTTAAATATTATTATAATGTGTTTAATTTGTTACTGATTTAAATTTATTCTAATTTGTTAAGATGGACAACGATGAGTGGATGTATGACGCTATTTTGTCTGATGAAATTAATATCAACGAAGATATCAGAGATGAACTAAATGCGTATGAAAATAATGAATGTTTAGTAGATTGTTCTGAAGCATTTATGACTTCTGAGGTATGTATAGTAATTTTGCTTTGGTAAAAGTTGTGAAATGCATAATTTTATGGATGTTAAACATTTGTTGTTAGTTTTTGTAGGTGTTTCCTTCCCGTGAGGATGTATTAAAATGGGCTCGAACTGTTGCATATCAGAACGGTTTTGTAGCTGTCATAATGAGGTCGGACATGTCAAATGGAAAGAAGGGAAGAACATCATTTGTTTTAATGGGTTGTGAAAGAAGTGGAAAGTACCGAGCATTCAATAAAGGTATGGTACCTATTGTCACTAGCACTAGAAAATGTAATTGTCCGTTTAAGCTACGAGCCAAACCAGTGCCTGGAGGTGAAGGGTGGATGGTCAAATTAATATGTGGCACTCATAATCATGGTATGACAAATTCATTATGTGGACACCCATATGCTGGACGACTAACAGAGGAGGAGGAGATTATTGTTGCTGACATGACTAGGTCAATGGTGAAACCGAAAAATATTCTTCTAACCTTGAAGGAACACAATCCCAATAATTGTACATCTATGAGGCAAGTAGTCAATGCAAGATATACATACCGTACCCGTATGAGAGAAGGTAAATCTGAATTACAACATTTAATGAAACTTCTTGAATGCGGCATGTATATCCATTGACATAGAGTGAAGGAGGAAAATGTGATACGTGACTTGTTTTGGGCACATCCGGATGCAGTATATCATGTTATTTTTTTGATAGACAGCACTTACAAAACAAACAGGTATAGACTTCCGTTACTTGACATTGTTGGCGTGACTCCTACTGGGATGACCTTCTTAGCTGCATTTGCTTATTTAGAAGCGGAGCGCGTTAACAATGTTGTTTGGGCCTTAGAAAGATTTAGAGGAATTTTTTTGAAGAGTGAATTTTTTCCACATGTCATTGTCACTGATAGAGATGCAGCATTGATGCATGCAGTGAAACATGTATTCCCTGAGGCAACCAATTTACTGTGTCGATTCCACATTGATAAGAATGTGAAGGTAAAATGTAAAACATATGTCCGATAGAGTAACGCATGGGAGTATGTGATGGAAGCTTGGGGGAGTGTTGTGGATTGTGATAAGGAGTCTCAGTATGATGATTGTCTTACGAAGTTTGAAGTTGCATGTTCGCCATGGCCAACTTTTGTTGATTACGTTAAAGACACATGGTTGAATCCACACAAAGAAAAATTTGTACAAGCATGGACAAGACGGGTGATGCATTTGGGTAATACGACAACTAACAGGTACAAAACTCTTTGAACTTTTTCAAATTGTTAGGTGGATAACGATATATTGTGGGGCATTGTTGCTTACTTTATTCATAAACTGCAGGGTAGAGTCTGCCCATTGGGCCTTAAAGAGACTACTGCAAAATAGCGTTGGAGATCTTTGTAGTGTTTGGGAAGCAATGGACAACATGTTGAGCTTGCAACATACTGAGATAAAGGCCTCTTTGGAGAGAAGCACGCATGTGGTTGGTCATGTGTTTAAAGTAACGTTGTACAATAGACTTATTGGGAAAATTTCAAGGTATGCATTAAATCAAATTGCTGTGGAGTATGAGCGAGTTCATTATGCAAGTAAAAGCAAAAATCGTTGTGGATGCTTGATGAGAACTGCGCATGGGCTACCTTGTGCATGTGAGTTAGCAAAGTATGACCTTGGGAGCATACCACTTGAGTCAGTTCATGTGTTTTGGCGGAGGTTAAGTTTTGAAGATCAAGGTGTTGGTGACTGTGAGGTTGATATAAGTAATGAGATGGAAGCCATAAATTTGCGTTTTCAAAAGCTTGACTTGTGTGGCAAAGTGACTTTAAAGACCAAACTGAAAGAACTTGCATATCCTGACAAAAATTCAATGTGTTCGCCTCCTGAGAAGGTTAAAACAAAAGGTGCTCAAAAGAAGCAAGTATCGCAACATGACAGATCCACCAAGCGGGACCCATCTTACTAGGAGTATGTGGACGAATTACATTCTCAGCAAAATAGTTGTTCCACCCCAAAACAGACAGCTTCATCGTCTCAGCAGCACACTAGGACAAAGAGGAGCATGCCTATGCTGGATCAATTCCATACATCTATGCATGATTTCATTGCTGACATTATTGATGTTAAAGCTGATGGTAATTGTGGCTTTCGTGTAATTACTGCCTTGCTAGGATATGGTGAAAATTGTTGGTCTTTGGTAATCAATCATTTGCTGAAGGAACTGTCACAATGGTCAGTCGAATACATAGCTTTGTTTGGTGGCTTTGATAGATTCGAGCACGTGAAACGGTCCCTGCTTGTTGATGGGTTGTCAAAGGTAAACTCTTTGTTATGTCAGTTGTTTGAAGTTTTATTTTAATTTACTTATGGCTAGTAGTGTTGTCTATTACGTACAGGTAACCATGGACAAATGGATGGATATTACCGATTTGGGATACGTAATTGCATCAAGGTATAACGCCATCCTCGTTTCTCTGTCAGTGCAACAAAGCATGACATTTTTTCCTTTGAGAAGCCAACCGCCTAGAGATCTTGCTATGCATCGCATTTTATGTATTGGGCATATTTACAGCAACCATTTTGTGCAGGTACATAATTCAACAATTTTGACATTTACTACGATGTCGAAATAAATGTATAATTGATCATATTGTTGTAATTATTTCAGGTTGTATTAGCAGATGGGTGTCCTATGTCGCCAACTACTTTGTTATGGCCAAGACACTGCTACAGTGTAGCAAGAGAATGGATGTTGCCATATACAGGTCGAATGCAAGCATATCAAAATTTAAGGAAATTTCGTACAACCCATGTCGACCTATCTGATGACTTTACATGATTTGTTTATCGACATTAAAGGATTGGTGGTTAACATTTTGTATACCCATTTGTAACAGTTGATTTGTTTATCGACATTAAAGGATTGGTGGTTAACATTTTGTATACCCATTTGTAACAGTTGATTTGTGTTATATACATTTAAAAAGACTTATTCATGACGCGTTAACTATGTTATATTGTCATTTATATATTAATAAGTACTTTTATATATTAAGAAGTACTTCTTTATCATCAATTTGTTTTATAAAGTCACAAAGGAAGATAGTAGGTAATTATAATTGCCATTCATGCAAAACACAATTGTAATAGAAATAAAATAGTCTAATTAATCAACTGACGAAATGTCAAAGAAAATGTCTGTGACAAAGTAAATGTCAATACATCAAAGTTTTCAAGTCAAAATGTGCGTGAAATAAAATCACAAGTCATGGTCTCCACTATCATGTGTGTCCTACCTCCGTCTAGTCCGTCTGTGCCGCACATAGACAAATCCTGAGTCAGTCACTGAACGTGCTATACGCAATAGCCGCTCAATTGCGCTGTATGCATCGCTTCCTTCAGCCACCATGTGCATGTCTATCATTTCTTGCAGTCCTTCTGCCAACCATTCGCACGTAGCCTGAGACAATTGATTCAAAACCATTATACATGAGTCTAGTTAATAACTTCAAAGGAATAGCAACAAAGTATTATACCACAGCATGTAGCGGGTCCTCAGGTGAAGGTGGAATATGTGATGGGTCCTGAGTATGTGGAGGTGGAGGATCTGGAACAACTTCAGGTTGAGCTGGAGGGTGCCTCACAGGATCACCTATCTGTGAAGGTGTCATATAGGGATGAGACACACGATAAAACCAAGGAAGATACCCAGGGACCGCCTCACTGGGATAAGTAACCTCCTGTGTGGTCGAGGCTAGATGGTCTCCAAAGTGTATCCACTGCTCATCGACTTCATCGGGCGACGGGGATGCAATCATCTGGGTTTCTGGAATGTCCTGAACAAACCAAAACTGTCTAGCTACCCTCTCTGGTGAAAATCTGACCACTATCCGTCCACATCGAAGATATCCAGAGAATAATGATATTATGTCGAACTCTCTATGCGCACGGTGATCGGCATATGGAGCCCAGCATACATCGTCCATGACTAACCTATTGAGTCTCCGACGGTAGGTGGTCAGCGGTAATGCCTTCTCAACCCTCCAGTGGCACGCCCGTGGTTGCCTCTCCTGGTAGAAATGAGCTGGTGAGACATTTCCAACTGTGGGGAAATGCTCATAAATCCAACACTGCAAATTATGTTATTCATTGACAAGGCGTCAGTATGAAAGTCATATCAAATGTAATGTTTGTATTAAGCATCAATGAGTTACCTGTAACAACGTCACATAACCGGCAAGATTCTTCCTGTCATGCAAGCATGCATAATTAAGATTAGCATACATATGAACTAGAGCAGCCGCACCCCAAGCATATCCGCCTGCACGATCCAGATCGTGAAAGGCCTCCAAGAATGCCACACTGATATGTGTGGCACTCTTGTTGGCAAACAGGGTGCCCAACCAAGTGAAGCAAGTACGCTCTGGCCGCTAGTACCCACTGTTGTGATGCAACCTTCACCGCGTATAAGTCTCGAAGCCAGGACAAACATACATATGCCCCATGGCATTGCTCAGTCTCTGCCCCAGCTTCGTCTGCAGAAACTTCAAGTAGTTCAACAAGCATGTGTATGGCCTGCCCAACATCGATAGTCTCCAAGGATAACAAATCTCCTACTATGGGTAGATGCAAGATGGATGCGACATCATCCAATGTGATACTCAACTCACCCACAGGTAAATGGAAGCTGCTAGTCTCTGAGTGCCACCTTTCAACGAAAGCCGATAGCAATCCCCTGTCTCCGGTGTCGACAGAGCAGCTAACCAGAGGGGCCAAACCCATGGCAGCAACCAAGCCTTCAAGCTGTGGTGCAGGTCATCCAAATTTCTGGACTTTCCTTCCATGAGAGGCCAGTTTCAATTCAGCCCGTTCCTGCAAACATATATGTGAGTCACACAGTCTGATATGACTAAAAATTAACTTGAGTTTGTTTGTAAATAACAAATATACCTGTCCTTCCCACACTAGAAGCGCAATATGCTGAGCGTACTCCGTAAGGACTGAACAGTCCTTCGGACCTCCTGGAAAGGATGGAACCTCATCACCTCCATCATCCATGGTAGGAATAGCTTCCTCAAGAACATGGTCCTCAACAGCAGCCACCTCATCAATAGCATCCCCTACATGTCGGTTCGGTGCCGGTGCCGGTGCTGGTGGAGGTGGATCGTCATTTACAATTGCCCTTGCATGTCGTCTTCTGGCTGATGCCATAGGCCTTCAATGTTCAGGGACGACCTCTTCATTCCCACTGACCCTGGAAATCCCTCTATCTCCATGTCGCCCTGAACCGCGAAGCAAACCACCTCTTGTTCTAGCCATAACCTGTGGTACCATTTGTTAACTTCTTAGTTTAACAACATACATATCAAAGCAAGCATTCAACATATCCAAATAATCAATATATTAGCATTGAAATAAACTTAGGTATCACAAATTTCAATTAAAGAAAATAAAAGTCACATGTCAATACCAATTATAAATAACATCTAGAAAAAAACCCACATTTCAAAACCTGCACAAACATGCTCACCAAATCCATTACCAAAGACATGCAGTTGGTTGACTCTACCATAATCATCAACGAATAATGAAACTTTGACCAAATCCAAAAGTTATCCACAATGTCATGCATGACCAACTAAAACATCAATACCTTGTTTCTAAAAATTACGCAATTTCTATGTATGAAACCATGGGTTTAATCCACACTAAAAGCAAACCAACTTATTACAATGTTGTAGCTGCAAACCTCTTGTCCTTAAATTGGCTTTTGTAACATTCGATTGTCCCACTACAACTAGCATCTTCTCCAAATCAATGTCCATATCCACCCCTCATTCACTACTTAACCTATATTTGGTATAAACCATTGATGGTGTTCACAATTTGCAAATAAGCAGGGGTACTTGTGAGCCAAAATTTCCACACCCACCCATTATCCAACCAAAAAAAGTGTGTCCCTAGGTCCAACCAATAACTTATACTGTAGTTCCCATACAACAAAAGTATTATTAAGCCACAATGTTTTCTAGCAACTAAAACAAACATAAATTATCTGTAACGCCCCCTCAATTATTAGGGTCATTACCAAACATAATCCACAATCAAACACATAATCAATCAGAGTTTAAGCAGTTTGGAAGCATATACTAAAAGTGACATCATCAAATGTCCTCATCATGCTCACTGTACATATAATATGGTGAATATACATATATCTCTGTTTAAGTACAAAACTGTACAAATATCCCCTCAAGGTACAACAAAATCAAAACCAAAGGCTAAGTACAAAAGTATCAGACCCACACGCTTCTATCATCTAGCCTAAGGTGTACAAACAACAGCTATCCCTGCATAGGCTTCTTGCCTTGGGATCTATCTGCTCCTCCAGAAGAATCACCTGCAAAACATAAGTCCCACACAAGGGGTGAGATATAAAATCCCAGTAAATTCAGGGCCCTTGGAGGTATTTCCTTCCCCTGGTTCACTGACAACCACATATATATATATATATATAATAACATAACCACAGCAGTCAATCATTCAAACCATCAACAATCATTATCAATACACATCCATCTGTCAAAACCAGGGTATACTAATGGCATACAGCCATTCATCATATCCATAACTGTCATGCAGAGGCTACATCTAGATATATAGGAACATCTCCACTCAGGGAGGCTACCTCTATATACTAGGTACATCTCCTGCCTGTATATACATATCGGAGGCTTCCTCTGTATATATAGGAACATCTCTATCACGACGCTTCATCTATATATCAGGTACATCTCCTTCTGATGAGGCTACCTCTGTATATATAGGTACATCTCTACTCACGAGGCTACATCTATATATCACAGGAACATCTCATCCTCTATCACAATACAATTGCCTGAGGAGGCTACCTCTGTGTATATGGGAACATCTCCATGCAGGAGGCTACCTCCATATCACAGGTACATCTCTCACCAGGTCTTTCTCAATCTCAAATCATTTATCCTACTACCATAGGATACCAGTCAAGTACAGCATGCATATTCAAGTTTCTTATTCAACTAGACATGCTATAAATCAAGCAACTCATAGCCATACACATCAGTTCCCCATCTCAGGGTTCAGTATGCGCATCAACAAGCAATCACATCAATTTCCCTCTCACAGGGATCAGATCATCATTCAACAGTCATTCACAGCATTCTACACACCCATATACATGCATACACGCATATCAGAACCATCACCCTATTTGGTGTATGGTGGAACACAGCAAAGGATACACAAACAAGAACCAAGAGCTTACCTGCTCTAGGCAAATCACCGGCTCTCCCGGCCTCGTGGTCAACATCACCAGAGCTATCAAGCTCACGTCCTACATAAGAACAAGCACATAACTCATCAAATACGGTCCTAAGCCATTAAAACGAAAGGAAACTGAAATCCTTTCTACATAACATATATCAAATCACTATACAAGTGATTCTCAGACCCTCAACAGGATCCCTCTCGGCCTATACAAGGCTACAGAGCCTCTACTAAGACTCTGATCAGGCTAACATAAAGCATATCCTTGCTTTAGCCTTCTCAATTCCAAGCTTTCAATACAACCTTTTTCAGTTGACAAACAACACCTATGCTATCTCATGAGCAACTTTGTCAACTGTCCTAAGGTTCATAATAGCCATATCACTAGCCTTTTACCTCTGCTCATACATACTCAGAGCCAAAATCAAACTTCATCAATAATGATGATTCAAGGCTCTAACCTCCTCAGAACAACCCCCAGAGTATAAAACTCTACAGGGTCCAAGCCTAATAACAGCTCCAACACGTCCAAAAACACCCCTCTAGATATCCAAAATCTACAAAGACCCAATACACAGAACCAACGGCTAGAGCTCGAGTTTCTTACCTCTGTGAAGTCAAGAAACACCAGGGAATCACTTTCCCTAAGGTAGATCGCTCAGACAAGGCCTCCTCTGGTCCTGGTTCCTCGATTCCAAGGACGCTCTGACCAAACTCGATCTCGCCGTTTACCGCCTCTTCTCAAGAATAAAGCCGGGGCTCTAACTTATCTCGAGGCTCTGAATACTTTCTCAGTTGGGTCAGAGGTGTTTAGATGGAATATGGAGAAGATATGAAGCTCTTAAGGTCATTAATGGCTGCTCTCCCTCTTTTCTCTCTTTTTCTTCCTCCATTTCGTCCAGCCCAAGCTTTATATATAAGGCTGCCCGAAGGTCCCCCGCGGATCGCGCTGTGTGCCCCGCGGATCGCGCCATCTATTCGAGACTAATGCCCTGATTTGAACTTCCCGCGCTGATCGCGCCATAACCGCGCTAATCGCGTCACAGGTTCGAACAACCCACGCTATTAGCGTCACATCCACGCTGATGGCGTGAGATGGCCGAAAGCATAGCTCTGATTTAGGCATCCCGCGCGGATCGCGCCAGATCCCACGCGGATCGCGCGAGATGGCTGCTTCAACCACTAAATTCTCTTTAGCTGCTCTCTTGGATTTCTAAAGCATGATTATAGTTTCTAATCACAAGCTTAATCTCATGCTCAATTTTAAGACATTACATTATCAAAAACATATATTTTTTTTTACATTCTACAAAACATATAATTCAAAATTAAATCTAACTGGATTTTAAATTTTCAAAAAAGACACCGTACGGATTTGTTAATCCGTGAGCAACGTACGAATTCATCAATCCGTGAGCACAATACGGATTATACAATCCGTCACCACAATACGGATTAAACAATCCTTGACTGCCATACGGATTTGTGAATCCGTTTAAATGCGAATCCGTTTGCTTCTCTCTGATTACTTAATCCGCACACACTTTACGGATTGTGTAATCCGTATCATCCACAATCCCTAGCAGGAGAAGAAACACTCACGGCGGAGGACGGAAGACACCACCGATCAACCACCACGAATGCCTGGATGACCACCGACCACCAATCAACCACCAACCTCAACCAAATTGCCAACGAGTGAGGTGCACCAAAACGAGAGAAAATCGCAACACAGCAGCGGCCGCACCAGTGAGGGAAGGATGAGGAAAAGTTAAAATGCCTCTACTATATAAAGGAGGGCAATTTCGGAAATTGACTGTTGATGAATGGGTGTATTAGATTTTCCACTTGTGTATAAAGACCATCCCTATATATTTTCAGAACAAGCATGGGCTGGGGGAAGAAGAAAACCCAGAATCAAATCAAAAGGTAAAAAAAGAAGAAGAAAAAAGTAGAAGTATACGCAGAAGAGGGGGTTCAAGTTCAATGGCTGAGAAGAAGGAAATGATTCCCCAACAATATGACATCGATGCCAAATGGGACACCTGCATTGATCTCACCGTCCGTCGCTTCGTCTACTCCGCATCTGCCGGTGCATTTGGCGGTCTCCTATTTTTTAGTCAGTACTTTCTTTCTCTAGTATTGTTTGTTGCTCTTTGTTTTAGTTTTCGCTTTTTTATCTTAGATGTAAAAAAGAGGATGTGGTGCATCTGTGCTGAAGAAATTCCTACATCCTTTTCTTGTTTCCGATAGATGAATTCGCAACAGATATTCTTATTAGATACTTGGTCTTGCCTATTATGTTAACCCTAGATGAGAATGAGTCTCCCAAATTCCTCGCACACATTATTCAGTAATCAATTTCTCATTATTTTGAAAACCAGAAAACAGAAAAGGGATGTTTTCTCAACATCTGCTTCTGTTTTCTTCATGTACTCCATCCAAGTGCTCAAGGAACAAACTTTTAGGGAACATAATATGCTCAGACTCGACTTGTAAACTCATAAAAGTTTGCCTAATACAAAAATAAATATTTAAAACGCCTATCATAATGTCCTAGGGCAATGACCTCTGGCTTGAGCAGAGGAGATTCGGGCGAGATCTTTGATGTTTTGGTGTGTTCTGTTCTGGTTCTTAGCCGAGTCTAATTTTTATGCGAACATCAGTAGATTCTGGGTTGGGCAGAGATCATTCCACTATCATCTAAACTTATGATGATTTTGGAGGCTTCTGCTGCAGACAGCGTTTCTGGCAACTAGGGATCTTATAGGTCTGTGAGCAGCGGTTGTCTTAGTGCATGTTTGGTTTCACATTACAGAATTGATTCTGAGTTTAGAGTGGATTTTAGATAGTTTTTTCACATGTTTGGTATCGCGTTGGTGAAGAGATCATAATTGATTATGTGTCCAAAATTGATTCTGAATTGAAGCAACTTTAAGTAACTTTTGTGTTGGATCAAAAAATTTATATTGAATTTTACTTCGAAATCAATTCTAATCAAAATCATCCAAACATGAATCACATTATATGAAAATCAATTCTAACCAAAATCAATTTTACGAAATCAATTTTGCCTACACTCATCCAAACTCACATGTGGTTTCAGTCCTCCAAAAAGGAACAATCAAGGGTGAGCAGTGTTGCAAGTTTGAAAGCCAGAGTCATTCTAGGATTTCCTTTTGTCCTTGGACATTGGATTGTCTGGCTTTGCTCTTATTTTTCTTCTTTATGCTGGCTGCCCTTGGGCCAAGTTTCTCTTCTCTTTTAGGTGATAGCTTTTGGTTAAGATGGATTGTGTGTGTTATTTCACTTATTTGTCTTAGGCCTTGGCTTGTGGGAGAGTGTTGGAATATATTTATTATATCTTTAGATTTTGTTTGAATATCTTTTGAGTATGTTGTAAAATCAGTTAGTCACCTAATTGAGCTAGCAACTTTAGAGTTGTTTACTGATTTTTTCGGCTATGTTTGGTTTGAGAAATGTTTTCTGTTTTTACTTTGTATAGGAAAAAGTGAAAATGGAAAATAAAAATAGAAAACAAAAAAAAAAAGGTGTTTTCACTATCTCCTGTACAAACTTTTGAAAACAGGAAACAAAGTGAAAACAGAAAACATTTTTTTCAAACCAAATGACTCCTTATATTTCTTGATTTTGTTTCCTTATTTTATTTTATTTGATTACTTGGTCTCTTTCTTAGTTGACCTGGGATTGTGCTAGTGGTACTAGTATTTATCTAATTATTAGTATAAATAGGAGTATTACGTTAGGGTAATGTATACATTACATCCTATCAAGAAAATATTCACTAGTATTATTGTTTGACATCTTTCTCTTGTTTCCTTCTTCCCTAACCCTAAACCTATACTTTTTTTTATTAGAATTATACTTTACTTGATTTGTTGCAAACGTTGAGGTGCAAACCACTCAACATCAATGTTTTGTTTACTTAGTCTATCATACTCTATCAACTAGCATATTAATGGAGCTTCTACAAAATAACATTTTTTGTACTTAAATATGTTCAAGGTCCCTACAAATATAGTGATATTTTTAGTCCTTTCAATGTTCTTTTTCTTGGTTTTTAATTGTTGTAATGTCTGTTGCTACTTGTTTTGGTTCCTGCCATGAACTTGCTGTAGCAACATGTTTCATGTCCCTGCAAATATAGGAATTTTGTTTCTACGTTCTTGCAAAATATAACAATTTATGGTCTGTCTCAAAAAATATTGTGGTTTTTGTTTATAGTTCATGCCATTACATCCCTGCAAAATATAGTGGTTTCTGTTTTTATTCTGCTGTGATGACAAGGACTTAAAACAAGTTATGATGAACATTGGAAGGATCAAAAACCAATTTTTTTACAGGGGCTAAAAAACAAAAGATACTATATTTGCATGAACGAATAACATTTTAAAGCCTTTTTCTCTTAATTTTAGTATGATGATAATATTGTCTGATAACTTCAATGCTTTACCATGGTTTTGCACATGCAGATTTGGATGAAAACTGTTTAAAACTATATTTTCTGCAATCCCGTGCATTTTGTTTTGTTAGTATATCTTTTTGCGTGCATTGAGAAAATAAATTTTGAAACTCTTATTTGTCTTGCTAAATTGAATTTATGCTGTTGCATAGTACTGCCTCTAAGCCAGTTATGGTTGCATTGAAGGCCAATGTCAGTTTGAAAAAAAGAATATATGGTTAGTGTGCAGCCACTTGAATTACCCCATGAAGGCATTTATGCCAAGGATTACTGTTCAATTTTCTAAGTATGTGTTCAATGATGATAACCTATTTTTGCAAAGTTTGCTGAGCATACATTTATGAGTCTATCACATATAAGTCAATTTGTTGGATGAGTGTCATGATTAGTCTCATCATTAATAGTAATCTTTTAATTTGGTATTTATAATCAATTTAAGCTACTGATTCTGTTTATATTATAAAACGCAAGGTTTAGTTATTTATATATGTTGGTGGTTTAGATTGGTGTTTATTATATCTTTTATTATACAATACAATCATCCTGTAAGTATCATATGCCTTTACGCCCTCCCCACCCCTGAATATAATTGGCTATATTTGCGTTGCATTGAATGACGACTTGAATTTTTGTGGTCGATACCTCCCCTAATTGTTAATATTATTGGTTTTCTCCAATTCTGATTGTTGTACTAGGGAGTCCTGTGACTCGATGGGCATCTATTGCTTTTGGTGCTGGAGTTGGAATTGGATCTGCATATGCAGAATGTTCTCGTCTGTTTGATGGACCTCCAACAAATTTACCCATACCTAAGGTCTCTGAAACTGCTACTCAGGTAAGATTTATCTTTTATTTTCTTGTTTATATACTCCCTCCATCCCTAATTATAAGACATTTTTAACTAATTCACACATATTAAGAAAGTTGGTTAATTTAGTAATTAACATTAAATTTGTTTTTAATTGTAATATTTACTCAAAACTACCCTTAAATAATTAATGTGTGGAGAGAGAATAATAGTAGTGGAGTTTTAATTTTAAAACTGAACTCTTCAATTCTCAAATCCTCATAAGAGAGAGAAAGAGACAAACATTTATTATTGTTGGACTAAAATAATTAAAGGTATTTTGGTCAAAAAATAATTAATGCAAAGGACAATTAGAAAAGAGTCTTATAAAAAGGGACAAGGAAATTTCAAAACAATGTCTTATATTTAGGGACGGAGGGTGTATAATGCTAGGATCAAATTGCAAGGTATGGGACTTTAGTCCCACATTGGAAGTATGGGATTATGGCATTTTTAAGGCTTTGGGCTTTCCAGTGGTTAGCATATGCCTATGGTGTGGTTCTCCTAAGGTTCTTATCATATAATCATTTAGCATGATTGTCCAAAGCATATGTGATATGTCAAAAGCTATTAGTAGGCAGGGTTAGTGTTAAGATTTAACATATACTTACTGGAAATGGAACAAAGCTATAAATCATGGACAATGGCAGTGATATAGTACCCTTTCATCGAGTCGTGTTGCAGCAGGTGATAGCTATAGGTTCTCATTTGCATCATAGTAGTCAATCTAAAATAATGGCGTGGAGCAGCCCAAAAATGCTATATTGCATGACTATTATGATTTGCATCTTGGTTAAGATCACGACTATCACATTCAAAATCGTGACCACTATAGCAAGAAAATGTAGTTGTCGCAGGCACTGTTGTGAACAAGGGTTGAAAACCCACATTTACCCTTGACTTTTTGAGGGAGATATAAGGTGGGTTGGATGGTTAAGGGAGAAAGGAAGAAGGGGAATGTCCCGGGTTTGATCCTTCCTGCTAACAAAACTAACATTCTAACAACTAACATTTTCCAATAAAAAAAAAAAAACTTGACTTTTGAGTTCTCCTTTTTTGTTGTTGTTGATAGTCTCACGATTTCTAGTTAGTCTTTTGCTTTAGAAACATCATTGGATTTGAAACTGTTCTCCAATCATTCAGGAAAATGTTACTTCTGTTTTGAACTCTGTTATCTGACCCAGTGAACCCCACTACCAGTCGGCATCTGTTTCTGGCCCACCCATGTACCCAGCCATTGATCCATTGCTTATAGGTCTCTGTTCTTCCTTTGGTCTCCGCTCACCCATCAGAGCTTAGTGTTTGTTTACACATAACTGCTCACAAATGTTTGTTCTTTTTATCTATTGCAAATGCTAACCAGTGCACTTGTTAAGGGGAAGTAAAAGGGGAAAGGAATTTTTATTGGGATGCAGAAAAAATAAGATCCCCTATGATTTTAAAGTGCGCTCCTTGATAAAAACTTTCCCCTTTTAATTCCTTAACAAGACACTGGTTAGCAAGACCTTTTATTTTGTGTTCTGTTTGTTTTAACAAAAAAAAAAAGAGAGAAATGCTGGGAGCACGTTGTCTAACACACTCTTTTGAACAAACTCTCTCATTGGTTGAATTTATTGGAAATCACAAAAACTTTGTGGGTCTCACGCTTATTTAATGAACCTCTCTCCTGATTTGTAGTTTTTTAATAAATTTTAACCAATAAAAGAGTTCATTAGAAAGAGTGTGTTCCTAACACTCCTTAAAAATAATATTATGTTTGTTCTTCCTTCTTTCATACTTAACAACAATTCACATGCTCTTATCTAATATGTTTTGTTTTTTCTTTTACTTTGAATTTCACCATCTTTTATTTTTTTTACTTCATTCCTATGTTCTTATTGCTCCTAGATTGATGGTGGTTGTTTGTGTAGACCATGACAATATTTATGATGAATTTCTTTAGTTTTGGGTAAATTTTGAGTATTTTTATATGTATGTACTATAATATTTGAAATAGCAGTAATATTAGTACCTCTGTATAGCATTTACTAGGCTAGCTGCTATGTGTTGCTATCAGGATTGATAACTATGAATATGAAATTGATAATGGTAAAAATGAGAGAAAAAATTTAAGATGAGAGAAAGCTTGTAGCAAAGTTGTTGTGATCAAAGAAACAGGTTGTTTGTGTGTTTTACATGTGGAAGTGAAGTAGTCTAAATTGGCTCATTAGCCTTTAGAACTTGGATATTTGAAATTTATGACACACTCGTATAATAACATTGCCATCCCTTTCGAGGGTCAACATTGAGCTACTCTATCTTTATACCTTGATATCGAATGTGAGGCTGAGTATATGTATATCCAAGAACTAGTGCCTTGGATCCATCATACAATTGAAGTATCTTGGATCCATCATACAGAATGACCTAAATAAAAGGGAATATAATGACATATAAATAAAATGGAATATAAATCACATGATTCAAGCAGGGTGAATAAAATGGAAAATTTCCTTGAGTGTTATTTGTAACAAAAAAGGTATCACTCAAGTTTAAGAGCACATTTTACTTTACAGCTATAAACTTGTGATATTGTTCGAAACTGAGTTTTTTAAAGATAATTTGTGTTGGATAAGTGGGCATACTAGACAAGATAGGAGTAGCAATGAATACATTGGAGAGAATGTTGTGATAGCACCTATTGTATAAAAAATGGTAGAATCTCGCCTTAAGTGGTTTCAGCATATATGAAGACCAGTAGAAACCAAAGTAATAGATATAATGCCGGATTGAAGGGAGATTAGAAAACTATAAGCCACATTATTAAGGATTGAGGTCAATGGTTTGTGTATGAACATGATTTATAATAAAACATTATGGCATCAGTTGATCTATATAGCCAACGCTACCTAATGGGTAAAAGCATGGTTGTTTTTTAATTTTTGCATGGCATGGCAGCTGAAAAAATGTCTATTATTTGATTAAATATTGATTGAAAAACTAAATTGCTACAAGTTAGGACTTAGGATGATTTAGGAAGTTTAAGTATTTAACTGCTATCTTTCTTTGAGAAGATATTCTTATATACTTAGTATATTACTCTCAGCAGTTCTTATCATATATATTATGAATTTAGTCCAATTGCGTGTAATCGTGTTCAGTGCCATGTGTTTGTTTTTTATTGGATTATTTGTTTTTTATTTGATTAACGTATTTCTTGCTTTTCTTTCCAGAATGTGCAGGACTCTCAGTAGAAGCTATAACAGATCCTGTTTCCTGGAAAGTGGTGAATCAGAATTTTCTTCTGATTGTTGATGGTTCCTTACAGCATTATTGCTCTTCAAAATGTTGCCCTACCATAATTTCATAAATGAACATGACGTATATTTTATTCCTAAGCTTTTACGCTTTTGATCTCCTGTGATCTCACGCAAAGTTTATGTTGAGATGGATTGGAAAAGCAAATGAAGCTTTCTTCATATGTGGTTTTCTATTCGCTCTACTTTGAATCCGATTTAAGTATATTCTAAAATCGGATTGGTGAGTTAACTGACAATATTCAGGCGACGATGTAATGTATACAAATTAACTAACATAAATTAAATTATGTAAGTAGATAAAATTATCTTAAAATTTTTCACCTAAATCAACTTTCCAACTTCTCAAGTTTCTCTATTTATTTCTTTTTTTTTTCTTCTCTCAAATTATTTATCTTCACAAATAGTAAACTCAACTTTCTCCATTTTTGTCTCTCCCTTTCATCCTTTTCTCTTTCTTCTTCTTCTTCTTCTCTATTCAATTATTCTCTTCCCTCACAGGAAACCATTCCCTTTTCATTCTTTCATCCATTATTAAAAGCTTCTTTCTTTCATTTTCATGTTCTGCATTTTGTTTTTCATTTCAGAAATTAGTAACTTCTTCATGTTTAGTTGATATGATATTTGGCTCATAACCCCTTATAACCTCCCACAATTGAATGGACCTGGCAATAACAGTTTTTCCTTGAGTATTTGACTCTTCATTGTTGCTAACACTTGAAGAAGTTACAATTCTTGATTGAGATATTATATCAAACATTTAGCTATCAAAAATAAATATTTCAATAAAAGGAGTTAAAAACATAAATGTAGGAACAAAACACTAAAATTTGAAGCAATAGGTATTATTGGGCACACGTCCAACAAAAAAATGCAGGGTGTTAGTATCAACAAGGTGAGTTCACATTCAACAAAAAGTTGAATTCAAGGAAAAAGAAGGAAGAGTGTTAAAATATTTTCAGATTGGAAAATGATAACATGTCATTTATGGAGTTAGGAGGAAGAAGATTAGGATATTTTAAATATAAACTTTTTTATTAAAAGTCATGTGACCAACATGTACTTACTATTAAATTATAAAAAGGTATTTAAGAGGAAAGGGATTTGAGTGTAATATGAACTAAACAATTAAGGAATTTTCTGTAGGATAAAAAAGGAGAGATATCAATGCAATTTAAAAAAAAAAACACAAGAGACACAAGTCTAATTTACTCTAATAATTAATGTAAGATATTAATAAATTTAATAACAGATTATAATGCACTAACAACACTATCATGTCGGATAAGTTTGTTAAATTTTATAATAATAAACTTAAAATAATATCTATCATGATTTCTAATTGGTTGAAAAATAAATAAAAATCATCAATTTTCAAGGTAAGTTGGCTTGACGATATAAAGGAGTAGATAATACTTTGAAATGGTATTTTTTGGTCAAGGTTACCTAATTATAAGCAATTGTCATGTCATGTATAGGTTAATAATATGCATTTAATTGGAAAATTTTTAAAATTACAATGACTTAGTCAATCGTTTATTAAATGATAATAACCAAATTAAAGTTTTAATAAAATTATAAAGATTTACTGATTAATTTGAAATATTTGGTAAATCATTTTTATAAAATAATTAAATTTCTAGTGTGACCTAAACTAAACGTATCTTTAATGAAGCAACCTAAAATCGCATTCACTTGAAATCTAAATGTTACTGAATAAAAAAACACTAAACGTAAAAGTAATTACATGCAACAGTAGTCTGATTTTAATGGTATACAAATCACTTAGCCTCATAAATTTCAGGTTTAAAATCTTATGATGTGTTGGTCCAAGTAAGGAATGTAATTTCTCATAAGCAAGATCTCATATTAAGTATTATAAATGAAAAAAATAGGTGTTAAAAGATCTTTATCCTCTTAAATCGGTTCACTCGCCTCAAATTTAAGATCAATGTAGCTTCCATATGTTTAGGTTGTCAAACCAAAAAAACCTATTTCTATGGACCTAAAACACCATTGAGTCATATTTTCCTAATTTCAACTATAATGCATCATCAAGTACCGGCTCTAGAATTATGATAGTACATGGGAATTTCCTTGACTGAAAAGACAATGTATTCAAAATGTTGATAGGTCACTATTAACATATTAAGACGAAAGTGTTGTATATATACAATACAATACATATAAGTTTATACAACCAAATGATCATATAGCCAGTCTCTCATAATCACATAGGCTTGTTCAGCATCCACATCTTCTTCAGGAGATCCAGGCCGGTGGGCAAATTCGTGACCTCTACCTGGGAATATCACTACTTTGGAGCCCCTACCAATTTTTTTCTGAACATTCTCAATTTCACTTACCTTGCAAAGTGGGTCATTGTCCCCTAAAATGAACAAGACAGGAGCTTTTATATCAGAAGCAACAAGGGGATCCATCCTTGTACCATAAAAGGAGATTCCAGTGCCAAAACAAGCACCTTGGTCTTTGGCCAACACCTTTAACACTTGGCCACCTCCAAAGCAGAAGCCAATAATGCCAAGTTTCTTGGAAATTCCTACAGCCATAAATTCATCAACCAGCCATTTTGTCCATCTGGTAATGTCTTCTGCTATCCGCTCTGGGTTTTGTCTAGCAATCCACTGTTCAAACACATCTGGCTGGTCCTTTGTCCACGGATATCCACGAAATAAGTCTGGAACTAGAATGCTGCAAATTTGTTTAGAAGTAATTTCACTACCAAGGGTATTATAATGTGAAAACAGCCATTATACAATGTGCATTGTGAATCTTAATACGTTGTTGATAAATAGGAGTTGAGTTGAGGAACATACTTGTAACCATTGCAAGCTACTCGATATGCAATATCTCTAGTGAAAGAATCCTCAAACCCGAAAACATCTGAAAGAAGCAATAGGCCGGTTCCATTGTTATTTTTAACTGCCTTGAACAGATAAGCACGGATATCTTCATCACCCTCCCCAAGAGAAAGCTCCACTCCACTGACTAATTCGCATGCTTCATCATCTATCCCATCTTCCACATTCAGTAAGCTGCATGATATTTTTGAGTTTGCAGCATCTTGAACTGGTTTTTGAAGATTGAAATTGCACTTTTTCTGAAAACATGCTGAGGAATTGCATTCAACAAGAGGCTATTAAGTATGTGATGTAATTCAGGAATTTTGAGTTACTAATCAAAAATAAAAAAAATAAAAAAGAAACACAATTGGATCTTAATGGCAAGATTTGGGGTCCAATGTAGGATCCAACCACTCACTGCATGCTTGAAGAGAAAGAAAAAAAAGCAGTGCCGTGCCTAATAGATTAATTCAAGCATCCAAGTAGCATTATAATATTATATGTCATTTGTCAAAGCAATGAAAACAATGTAAACAAATGTGTGAAATAAGAGATAAAGAGAATTTTCTGGATTGGCTTGAGTGAGAGACTCACCCAAAAAAAAAATTAATTTATAGGCATGAGGATTACAAGATAATAAATTAAAGTGTGAAGGATGACATGATTTCACACTCGAGAATTTTGGTACCACCAAAGGCACTGTAAGAGAACAAATTTTGAAACAGTTTCATGGTTCCCTTTAGACTGTTCATGCTGGATTTCTAAAAATCTTTTTAAGAATATAGCCTCTTTATTTCATTTTCCTGGCTTGGGGAAGGATATCCATTAGTTTGAGTCTCTCTGCTACAAATGGAAACTGGCTAAGCTCCAACAATTTCTTGGAAATAAAACTGTAAACAAATTATCATTTCAATAAGTAATAACAAAAAGAAGGACCGTACAGAAGAGAGGAGAAACAGAGCTTGGGAGGAAATGACAATGACGGCGGAGAGGCTTTGAGATGGCACACACACAAACTGATCCTATGCTTGCCCTTGCTGTTGCTGTTGACAACCCCATCTTCCCTTAATATCTGCTTCCCCACTTAACTCTAGCCTTGTAAAGGAATACACACAAATGCTTTGTTTCCTAGGTAGAGGTAGATATTTCATATTGGGTTCTATCCTTTACATTATCGTTTTCCAAATCAATTAATACTACATTATTATTTATATATGCAAAGAGGGAAATGTAAAGTAAAGGTAAACAATGGGTCCAACTCAAATAGGGAATGGACACTCGGTATATAAAGAAAAAATAGAACACGAGCAAAATCATAAATTAAAGAAATATGAATAAATTTATATTTTACAACATGAATAAATTAAATAATCTATGTGCGGCACCTCATCACAAACTGATTCTTTTTTACTAGGTGGTGATATAAATTCAGTTATGAAGATGGTTTTTATTTGATTAATGGTGTAAAAACTTTTATATTAGTAATCCATGTCCATTAAATTAATATATATATATATATATATATATATTGTCTTTCACCTTTTTTTACATGCCAACATGTTGGTCATCTATTATGCTTTTTTCTTATGGATGGTATTATGGTACAATCAAAAAGGAAATACAAAGACGGTGCACCAGAAAGGAAATGCAACCTGTGAAATATGTCTCTCCAAGTATAAACTTCTATCATTCATC
Organism: Glycine tomentella; assembly: GCA_007407185.1. Classification (NCBI taxonomy): domain Eukaryota; kingdom Viridiplantae; phylum Streptophyta; class Magnoliopsida; order Fabales; family Fabaceae; genus Glycine; species Glycine tomentella. The sequence continues at coordinate 62,902 of PYAF01001990.1, forward strand.
TTTTTTCTTTTGGTTTTACAATATGGCATAACGTTCCTTTCTTATATTTTTATAAGTTATATCAAACATGCATTGCCAATCAATATTTTGTTCTTCCATTGTAGTTTATAAATACAAGATTGAAACTTTGAAAGAAAATGAACAATTCTACGAAAAAACAAAGCGATAAACTAAGTCCTCTTCTGATAATTGCATTTCTAATTTCATTTGAATGATTATTTTGAAGGTAATTGTATTAAAATTCCGATTCTTAGACCATTTAATTGCTATTTTTGATAGTCTAGCTGTAAATAAATAAAATTTTCTTAAGTTAGTTGTTTTTAATCAAGTTTATGTTAATTTAGGTTAAATTTGGATTTTAGGATCATAATGAAGTGATGATAAATGAAGGAGCATGAAGGAAGGACAAAAAAGTTAAGATTCCAGCATCTGGCTATGGAGAAGAATGGCACTTAAGCCTAAAGTTGTTGGCGCTTAAGCGCCACAAGCAAAAGTTTGGCAGAGAGGAAAAACATATGATGCTTAAGTGCCATGTTCTCTACGCTTAAGCGTCAATCACGAAGCAGCCTGTTGATTTTCATGGCGCTTAAGCCCAATTCTAGTGCGCTTAATTTGCACATGTACCCTATTTAAGGGATTTTCGTGCTGATGTTTAGCACTTTTTCGTTCTAAATAATTCCCAAACCCTTTTGTTTTATAATAACTATGATGGTTGCCTATAAAGCTCTCTCATGGCTCTTCTCTATAATTCTTCATTTCTCCATGGAATTTCTCCAACTTAATGGCTAGGAATAACTAAATCTAGAGTGTTGGGGTTGGATCTAGTAGGACCCATTCATGCATTGCTTGTAAACCCTAACTCTATCTTCATTTAATATATTTTTTTCCTACTTCCATGCTTAAATTACTCTATGGCTTGATCACCAATGATATGTGTTGAGTTGATTTGTGGTTGGGAAACTCTTTTTAACTCTTGAATTGAAATGGAATTGTCATTGAATTCAGACCTAGGAATGAGTATAGATTTAATGACCTCCTTGTATGCTTATGATTAATGCAAATTCTTCTACTAACATCTCCTAAGGGATTAAGGGTTTAGTGGTGGAATTTGATCTCAATTGTCTAAGGAATTGGAAATTGATGAACTATGGTGCATGAAGATATATTGAATGAGTTTATGGGTTCATGTTGATTTTATTATTGTTATGATACATGAGGAATGGTGTCTCATGAAGTCCAACCCCGACGTTTCCTTGTCATTTGTTAATCAATTTTACTGCATACTACATGTTCGATAAAAAAGTATAAACTATTTTTCTTCTTTTGATTACATTTAAATTTCCTATTATTGAATCTAAGGATAGAATAGTGTTAGTTTTAATCAAACTATCTTTAATATTTCAATTCGTTATTCATTAATCTTAGTTGACAAATTGTGAACAAGTGTTTGATATTACACAAATCTTTTGGGAAAACGATACTTGGACTTTCCATTTTATGCTACTTGTGCGATTTGGTTCGTTTGCCAAATATTGCTAACATCTTCTTTGAATGATTATCTCTAAGTGTTAAAGTTTGATCCTTTGCTTAGCAAAAAATTTCTATTCATGTTGTAATTGCTTATCTTCTTTGTGAGTAAATTTCTATATAAAATTTTCAAACTTTGTTATTTGGAAAGCCATGAATGACTTAGTGAACAAAGAGTGTTTGGATTTTTAGCAATCTCAGGGAGAGATTGTGAGTGTGTCAGAAATGACCTAGAGAATACTTGTTATAACCAAAAGTAACAATGGTAGAATACTTGTTATAATCAATTATTGATTAGTTGCACCCTTCTAAGATTGAAAAAGCAATGGACGTTGTTCAAGATTAAGTGAAGTATAAAAACAAGTGTTCTTGCTTATGTTCTTGTGTGTTTTTCTTTGGACACGCAAGTTTTTGAAAACCTTGTTTTTGAAAAAACTTTCTTACGTCTACATCATTGGATGACATCTTTACAAACTCATTTTTCTAAAAAAAGTTGTAAGTTCTCATTAACACATTATTCAAACCGCCTTTTAGTGTGTTCCATTTATTTCAGTATGTCCATACAAACAACACCTCTTGCATATAAGGTGAAGTCCCTTATTCTCTACATAGAACCAGTGAACCAAACTCTTCCCACCATCGGCTAATTTAGGTTTATCTTAACACAAACTTTTATAAACTTGCCTCTCTAAGCATCAACAATCCTAATGTCCTACCTCAACTGGCCTACGAATTATTGTCGTCAACGTCAATACTAAGCTTTCCTTCATACCTAAACTAGGAAATTGTAATCAAACCAACTTAGTTTCTAATTTAACTTTCAAAGACACAAAGTCAGGAACCCAATTTTGAACAATAAGGTAGTGATCAAAGATCATCAAAAGACCTCCGCTAATCACATTTTCCTAATCTTGCAAAAGCTCAAACTTCACCTTGTAAAAATTAAAGTTGTTAAAATGGGTCAACCTGCCCTGTTGGACCCAACCCACCCTATTGGGCCCAACCCACTTTAACCCACCTTATAAATGGATTAGCCCAACCCGGCTCACTTTTTGTTAAGTCCTAAAAATGTTGGCTTGGCCTGGCCCAACACAAGTTGGTAAGTTAAACAGGCTGGTCCACTGGTCCACCTAAAACTTAAAAAATCATTTTTTTAAATAATCAATAGAAAATTATTTTTTTAGAAAAAAATTAAAATATTTAGCAGAATTTTGAATAAATGATAGCATTATTTTAAATTTCATGAGTTTAAATTTCATAAAGCTACAAAATATCAAAATACCCTGCCATTGAATGGAAAACGAGCCAAAATAGTCATAATAGTCTAGAATAAAATAGTCTTGAACAATATTACAAAACACAAATACTAAAACATTGAAGTCTAAAACTTGTTGCTTTGAAGTCTAAAACAACATTACAAATTACTAAAACAAAAATAGAAAAACATAAAAAGTAGTGGGATTGACTAGGTTAACTTTTAGGTGGGTTAGGTGGGTCGGGTTCAGATTCTGAGTTAACTGAAAATCTTTCTTCTTTTTCCAAATCGACCTGGTTCGAAACCATGGTGGGCCAAGTTGGCCCATGGGTTCTAGCCCGTTTTGACGATTCTAATAAAAATTATTTCCTACATCCACTACTTCAAAATTGCCAATCAATTTCCAAATTGCTTTCAACCGATCATGCATCATAAAGAGACTAAGGCTCTTTGAAATAAATTCCACAATAACAACTTCCTAGCAAAGCTTCTACAACTCTTGAAGAATATTTTATCCACAAAACATTTAGGCTTCTAATGATCTCCCTCTTCAAACTTAATTTTGAATATGTTATTTACTATCAAATCCACTTGTTCCCTCCTTAAAAGGGTCACTTGATGCCCCATCATTTTATCTTTAAATGAGACCTTGATTTTACCACCTTCATCCCCTATTTGACGATTTTGGAGGAGGAACGACACTTTTTTACACCAGAACGTCACAAGAGAACTTCATTGGATATAATTTTTTGTCAACTACTACCTCTAACCCTTATTGTAAGAATCTTTGGACATAATCACACAAACCAATAAAAAAAGTTAATGCAATTGATTTTGTTGATTTAAAAAATGTTACTAATGTACCAATTTTACCTTTATTAACTTGTTATGAGTGATGTGAAAATATTAAAGTCTAAGAGTATTATGTTTTATTATCAATAAAAATGCATAGTATTAATAAGGACAACTAGTGAGAAAAAAAATTAAATATCACATATAAAATGTAAAATGTTTTATTAAAAGTAGTATCAATTTCTTCATAATATGCCTTATAATAAGAGTAGTATGAAATTTATGTTATTTTGTTACTATACTCTACATTTATTCAACTTTGATGATAATATTCAAAGAGTATTTGTGATAAATATTTTTTGTGGTTATGATATTATGTTTAAATTATTTATATTTACATTTATTTATTTAATGCATGAATTTGTGAGTAATTTATTTTTTTAAAAAAATTTAATGTCACTTTTTATTCATTATATTTTGTAATTATTTTATTTTGATACATTAAATTTTAAAAATTTCATTTTGGTCATTTATATTTTCAAAACATATCATTTTGACCATTTGTTTAATTTTTCATTTAAAACATTAGTATTCAATTAATATTTAAATTTTTTAAAAAAATTTAACATAATAACAATTTTTTATCTTCATTTTATATTTTAAAATTATAACTACTTTGTATGGGGTCTTACGGACGAAGATTTTTTCTTCACAAGGACAAGGATAAATATTCCCGTGGACACAATAGAAACGAGGATGGAGATCACACCCCATGCCCCCAAAAAATGACATAATCATCCTTATATTAATAGTTATTTTATATTTTAAATTTTACAATATTAAAGATTAATTTTATATTTTTAATATATTTAATCACTTAAAGCATATAAACACTTATACAATACATCAAATAATAAAACAACATCTTTTATTTTTTATTTTTAAATTAACTTGTATTAAAATTTAAAATTAATATATTTTTTAAAAAAATTTGAGGCCCCGCTAGAATTGTGGAAACCCGTGAGGACGAAGATAGGACAAAAAAATCTAAAATCTTCCATAACAAGAATTGAAGATGGAAACAAGGGATTAGTTGGGGGCAGAGACGGGGAGTGGAGGAGTACTCCCCACCCCGTTGAGATCCCTACACTCAACCTTCATAACCACAAACACCATCGCCAGGGGTACAAGGTTGATATATATACTAAGGGATACAAGTATTTATTTAGGGGGTATAATTCATTGTATGTAGTGGGATATATGTAGTTTGGAGCAATTGTTGGCCCAGGCTCTTTGTGGGGGAGGAGCCGAATGGGTTTTGCAGTTTTACCAAACTTGGGCGAGCTCTTTGGTGGTTTTAGGTGGGTGTTGGTTTCTCTCTTGTTGTTTTTTGTTGCCGTGACCCACCACATCTGATCCTCGCTCTTCTCCTACTTTTGCTTCTCATTGTCGTTCCCCTCGTTGTGCTTGGCAGCGATATCGTTGCGGGCCACCGTACGTCATCGCTAGTGGCTGATCTAAAGCATGAGACACAGATCTGAATCGAGTTTTCGTTCAAGTTATAGATTTGGGAATGGTGAAGCATAAGACACACACACACACACACACACACATATACAGAGAGAGAGCGAAATGAGGCGGCAACAATGTAGACCATGAAAGCAGGAGATGTCATATTATTTATCTCTTGCGCGCAAACTCATCATTGTGCTGCTTCTCTTGTGTGCGCAGTTGTCATTATGTTGTTTCTCCCTTTGCACACTCATCGTAGTGCTACTTCTCTCTCACAAGCGGGGACTCAACGTCGTACTTCTTCTCTCTTGTCGTGCCGCTCGATCTAGTGCATTTTGTGGTGTTGCATCTGATGGAAATTTTATGGGATTGTCACACTGGTGTGAAATAAAGATAATGTCATTTTACTCACTATTAACATCATTAACATCAACAACATCTTTAACCCAAGTTAATTGAGGTCGATAGTAGTTGAACCCAATGATAAATCGAAAATGAAACAAAGAAAGAGAAAGAGAGCGAAAGAGAAAAAAGTGAAAATAAGACACAGGAGAGAAAAAATAATCTAAAATAAAAGAGGAAAAGAACTAAAACAAGGGAATGACTGGAACATAAAACTACTAATGGGTTTAACCCTCCACCAAGTTTATAGCTTTTCTCCACTCTGTCCTAAGACATACCGTCTGCCAATATATATCCCACTCCATTAGGTCTTGTTTAACTACCTTTCCTTAGGTAAGTTTCAATCGACCTCTACCTCTCTTTGTGTCGAGCTCTTGGTAACAAACTCTTGTTCTTATGGGAGCATCCAGTGGTCGTCTCATAACGTGTCCAAACCACCTCAATCTATGCTCCTTCATCTTTTCACATACCGATACCACTAATACCTTTCGTCGAATATCCTCATTTCTTATCTTATCCATCTTCGTATATCCACACATCCACCTTAACATCCTCATTTATGCTACCCCTATTTTATGCTCACGTTGTCTATATGCTGGCCGACATTTTGCTCCCTTGTTTTGTAAATAGGCACAATCATATTTTTCCTCCAAGCATTTGACATCTTCTTTGTTTAAAGAATCCTATTAAAAAGATTACTCAACTATTTTACTGACACATCTTCCAAGCTTCTCCACACTTCAATAGGGACGTCATCAGGTCGTAAAGCTTTATTATTCTTCATCCTCTTTAAAGTCTCCTTAACTTCATGTGTATTAATTCTGCACACAAATCTTCTATTCAGATCATAAAAAACGTCCTCCAAATCCACCTCACTCTTGTCGTCATTCCCATTAAAAAGTTTGTTAAAATAGTTTAGCTATCTTTCACTTAAATCTTTATCCCTTACCAAAAGTTTTTGTTTTTCATCCTTGATACATCTAACTTGGGTGAGGTATTTACTCTTCTTATCTCTCATTTATGCAAGTTTGTAAATACCTTTTTTCCCATCCTTGCTCCTAAGATTTTTATACAAATCATCAAAAACTTTGCCTCTAGCATCCCAAACTGCTTTCTTTACATTTTTTCTCGCTACTCTAAACTTTTGCAAATTCTTATCATTGAGACATTTATGCAAAGATCTAAAACATTCATTCTTCTGTTTAATAGCCTCTTGCACATCTCTATTCCACCATCATGTTTCCTTTGTAAGAACTTTGTTTTCTTTGCTTTCACCTAGCACCCTCCTTCCCACATTTTGACACATAGTCATCTTATTCCATATTTCATTAGCTTCTCCAATAAACTCCCACGGTCCTTCACGCAACATGTTTTCCTTAAACTCTATTTGTTTCTCCTCCTTTAGCTTCCACATCTTATCCTTGGCTTTTGAGCCTTCTTCTACAAATTAAGAATTTTATTGAACCTAACCTCTAAAACTACTAACTTATGTTGTGTCGCCACACATTCTCCAAGGTAGACCTTGCAGTCAATACACAAATTTTTATCTTCCTGTCTAGTCATAAAGAAATCAAATTGACTACAATTTTGACCTCTATGATACGTGATAAGATGAAACTCTCTTTTCCAGAAAAAAGTGTTTGCTAGTATCAAATCATAGACTAGTGCAATATTCAAGACATTTTCTCTAGTCTCATTTCTCCTCCTAGGAAAATCTTCTCCTCTTGTGGGATCCCTCTCAGGACCTCCTCCAAATCTTTCCAAAATTGCTTCTTTTCATATGATAGTAGTCCAACTTGAGGTGCATACACACTAAGGATATTTAAAATTAGATCTCCACTACAAGCTTAATCGTCATAATCATGTCGTTTTTCCTTTTGACATCAACGACTTTATCTCTGAAACTTCTATCGATCATAATTTCAACCCCATTGCGACTCTTGTTGTACTTGTATACCACAATTTGGAACCGGTACCCTCCACTTCCTTGGTCTTTTCTCCAACCAACTTAGTTTCTTGCAAACAAACAATATTCACTTTCCTTCTGGCAAAAACATTTGCTAACTCTTTTAATTTACCTGTTAATGTTCCTATATTCCAGCTTCCCAATTTCATCCTAAACCCCTGGACGGTGTTTGACCGCCACGCTCGCTCATCTGCGTGTTGGGATTCTTGCCTTTTTGTCACCAAATCCGGGTGAAGACCTGATGTCTTGCCTTTCGGCATGGACCCTAACTCACTTATCACTACATCTTAGGATCGATGTAGCGCTTTGCCTTGTGGCAAGGATCCTAACTCATTTTTCGATACACCCAAGGTCCGATGTAACGCGTCGCTATGAAGGGTACATTCCAACGAAATATCGTAAAGGTTCATCACATAAAAAATAGGTGATTTTTTACTGCCGATTTGCAACCCCTGACGCCAACCCTCCTTTTTTATCCTGGTTTGGGACATGCCATATATGCAAACACTTATAGATGAAGTTAATGCCTTACTCATTATCAAATTAATTTAAATTATTTTTAAAATCAAATATTAACGTTTTAAAATAAAATTTAAAATAATATATTTTAAAAAATACAAATAATCATTATGAAAATTTTAAAATTTAATATATCAAAACAAAATAATTATAAAAATAATAAATTAAAAAATAAAACCTGACATGTCAATGTAACTCAATTTACAAACCACCCGATTAAATTTGATGGTGTCGTATTGCCACTTCAGTTTATATCTAACTGATTCGATTGTTAAGTTGGGAGGGACGAATGGATAGGTAACTATTGGCAAGCAGAGAGATTAGTTAGCTTTTCGTAGGCGATAGTTAAGCCGCAGCGCAGGTTTAGATCACACAGGAGGTTGTGGCTAACGTACGCCAGTGCTGTATAGTATACTTTTCCAGGCTCCACACAATTTGGTTAAAATAAGCATATTCTCTCTCTTTCTTTCCAAAGCGTCGTTTTCATAATCGTAGTGTCTTTCATCCTTCTCCCTTCGTGATCGTCTTCTGTCGTGGCTCCACTCACTATCTTCTTCTTCTTTTCTTCTTCTAAAGTTGTTTTCCTTTTCTATCCTTCTATCTATCATCTATCTTTTATTTACTCTAAAAATCTTCTCGCTTCTTAGCTTAGCTGTTCTGTTCTGTTCCAGAAACGATAAAATCAATCAGTCAAAGGCAGTCAAAAAGTCAGAATGGATCTGTGTGCTGTTCATGCGAAGAACCTTTTCTACACAAATTCGTTTTGCTACAGACCCATTTCCTCCAATTTGGGAAGGACCAGAGTGTTTGAGATCACTGTTTCGAGGAGAAAGCCTTACTCTAAAGTTGGGTATCGCCCATTTGTTGTCAGCGCCACGGGGAAGAAGAATCATGGCAACTCCTCTTCTTCTGGTCTGTAATTTCCTTTCATTTCAGATTTCCATTTAAATAATCAATAACTGCTTGTTTTGGCCTTGGAACTTTCTTTCACTCTTTGAATTTTCTGTCTGCGATCACCGTTACATTAAAGAAACGGTACATGACAAGCATGTGATTTGCATTAGGTTTTCTTTGGGTGTTAGGGTTTCGAGGGGAAGGAAAGGTTGACCAAATTTGCTTTTTTTTTTTTTAATAAACTAATGCGTTAACTGTTTGTTTATTTTTATATAACTCTTAATTTAAAAATAAAATATTTGGTCTCCTTTCCTTAATTTGATTTTCTCCAGCTCAACCCCAAGTAATTCCATGTAATCCCTCTTTTCTTACTAACTACCAAACCTTACCTTGGCTGCCTAAGTTCCCAGTTATTTATTTGGGGATCTTTGTCCGTGCTGCTTTCCATCCCTCCCTTTGACCTGGAAATTCATTGAATCTAGCTTACTACTGTGCTTCCCTTCCACAGATCATAATTGAATTCTAAACATAGCTTTATCATTAGGATTTAATAATTCATTGTTCACTTTCCATTTTGTCACCTCTATTTTTCTGAAATCTCTTTCAATCTTTAACAAATAAAAAAAATGATCAGTTTTAAAATTGCCAACCTGGGTGTTATATTATGTTTTTATAATATATACAACAAGTTAATAGTTTTGCAATTGTGTCACTTAAATCTTGTGTTCTTTCTTACAAACTTGATACATATTTGCAATGTGAGAAAACATTTCATAGTAACTAGATTAAAATAATCAGTTATTAGCATTTATTTGTAGGTGGACATGTTTGGGTGATAAGATTACCTCTTTCATATTAGGCATTTCTGAAGTATGGACAGTATGGAGTTCTAAATGTGATAGTTTCTTAACTTAGTGCTATTTGTGCTACTGGATTTAATACACTGGCTATGTAAATGATTTTTACACTGTCATCCTATCATAGATTGTCATGTGTGGTAAGATTGTTGATTTTTGTAATTACCACTTTAAAAGTCATACCCATGATGATTTCTAAGTGGTTGACAGTATAAAAATCTTTACACATTCTTATGCTACTATCTTTCTTAGGGACCTAGGATATATTTTGCTTCTCTGAATTTGCTTTCTCTTCTTTCTGTTTGGGAAGGGTAGAAGTGAGGCCAAATGTTTTTGTTATCAAATTGGTTGGTGTTATTTATTTTTCTTACAATATTTGTCACAAAGGAAGTAATATTATTTATTGCTTCCCTCTCCTTGCTGCGATAATATTTTAACTTGGACCTTCATTCTCCATTAGCAATTTCAGGTCAAAGTAATATTTCTATTAAAATGGAGCAGTTTACTCACGTACAGATTGGGGGGTTATCCTGTATAATCAACAGTTCCCTTGCTTGTTTAAATTATTTGATTTGATAGACATACTTTTCTGTTATCCACTAACCAGCCATACATCACCTATCTCACAGCATTGAACAATGCTTTCCTTAATTTTATTGTTTTCTCTTGACAATAATATAATTTTACATGAGTTCCTTTTTTTTTTTTATATGGATATATTGATCATTACAGGCAATGACGAACGGTCCATTCCAGAAGGAGACGGTACTAGAGGGAACAATTCTTCTGATGGCAACAAATCAGATAACAACTCTGAGAAATGTCATCATACTAATCTGGATTGGCGCGAGTTCAGGGCAAAGCTATATAGAGATGAGCTGGTGATGCTTTCATTCCTAAATGGGATCTATATCTGTCATCTTCTCTTAATTGCTCTGTAGCTCTTGCATGCCATTTTAAGTAGAAGGGGTCAACTTCATGAATCTTGAAATAAGTTTTAAAACATCTATTAGAGTCCTACCTGTGCTTTGTTACAGTCATAGAAGCACGCTTGATAGTTGGAGAATCATCTCCTCTTGATGGATTCATCCTCAATCTAGGACACTTGATTGAGTCAGACAACTTGCCTACATCTGTTCTGTTAACCTGTTTAATGATTTATAATGGTGATCAGGTTTTAAGCCCTACAGGGTTGATTAATTTCCTTTTATTAGTATTGCATTTTCTGTATTCTGTGACTTGTTGATACTTGTAATACTTCTAATTATTGATGTGGAGGCATTCATTTATGATTGCGCATATCTAAGCAATACAGTAATTTTTGAAACATTATATTTTCATTAACCGAGTTTTCTTCACTTCATTTACAGAAAGAAATATCAGATGCTGACATGCATAATCAAGGTGGAACATTGCCCAATTCCAAACCTCTTGGAAAACAGTGGGCTCATCCTATTCCAGTACCTGAGGCTGGTTGTGTCCTTGTGGCTACCGAAAAGCTTGATGGTGTTCGCACCTTTGAAAGAACTGTTATTCTCCTTCTCAGATCTGGAACTAGACATCATCAAGGAGGGCCTTTTGGAATTGTCATCAACCGTCCTCTTAACAAAAAGATCAAACACATGAAACCTACAAATCATGATCTATTAACTACCTTCTCTGATTGTTCTCTGCATTTCGGCGGACCTCTTGAGGCAAGCATGGTTTTGTTGAAAACGGAGGAGAAGATGAAGCTTCCAGGATTTGAAGAGGTAATCCCTGGGCTATGTTTTGGATCTCGCAACAGTTTGGATGATGCTGCAGGGCTTGTGAAGAAGGGGATTCTCAAGCCTCATGACTTCAGATTCTTTGTTGGTTATGCTGGATGGCAACTGGATCAGTTGAGAGATGAGATTGAGTCAGATTATTGGTATGTAGCTGCATGTAGCTCAAGTTTGCTATGTGGGGCTTTATCAGATTCTTCAGAAAGTTTGTGGGAGGAGATTTTGCAGCTAATGGGTGGCCATTACTCAGAATTGAGCCGGAAGCCAAAGCAAGACATGTAGGTACTAATGTATGGTTTCAGATTTAGAGACAAATGAAGAACGTGTAATCAAGGTGCTGCAAAGTCAAATTTACTGATGTCCACTTTAATGCCAAATAAGTAGATAATTTATCCTCCTGTCCTACTCTATTGATATAAGAGTCGTATCTTGCTTGGTTCTTGTAATTATGCTTGTTAGTATAGTTTGATGTAAGTATGAGAATAAGCTGTGTTGGCTGCATTTTACGATTAAACTTTAAAATTTCATCTAGAGGACAAAGAGCTCCAGCACCATTGAATTGGTAATGATATCTAACCATTACTTAAACTAATTAATTTTATGAGTTTTTTTAAATAAAATTTAAATTTATGATAATATTAATTAAAATAAAATAATTTAAATATTTTTATTGGTCTTAATATATAGTAATGTTGGATTGGGATCAGTGTCGGATCCAAAAAATTAATCAAGGGGGGACACTCAATAATCCAAACACATCAAAATGACAAAAAAAAGCCTAAAGACCTTCCCTTTTTAGATTTTATGACCTTCACTTATCTTTTAGTCATTTAGTTTTAGTTTAGTTCCTTACACAAAAGTAGTGTTTCTTTGTGTGTTTTAACATATTAGAAAAAATGTTATCTCATAAGTAAGCTAAATAAGCCACATTATATTGCATTCTTACTAATAAGGTAAATCCATGTTATGTAAATACTCTTCTTTTAGAAACAACGTAAAAGGGTTTATTCTTTGAAATCTCACAATATATGTTATCCTATAAGGTTTAGAGATATTGGAGACACAAATCAACAAAAATCTTTATGGACTCCATGAATCATCCTTTAACATGAAAGAGAAGAAAATGTGCACCACTAATATATCCAAGGAAAACATGAAAGAATGTGAAGAACCTATATATCAAAATGAATGAAGAAGAAAAATATAGCATCAATACAAATAAATCAATGATATAAACAATTTCTTAATAGACAACATAAACCATACATGAATGAGAACCAAATGAGGATCAATCCGTATAAAGGAGCTACACATATAGATCTAAAAGCTATAAGTTGTTTGTAGGGTGCAGTGAGGAAATTCCTTGCTCTTTAACTAAGGCTAAAATTTCACAGCATCATTATACCTTGTCTTCAAACTGAAAGACTACTTTAAGCACTTACAAACATAATCCAAATTACACATATCAATTTTTTTGTGTTTTCTCTAGTAAAATTCCAATGATTCAAAACAATTAATCAACTTCATCTCACCCACTGAAAAAAGAATTCTTGAAGAAGGAATATGTAAAAGAAAAAATTCAAAACCTGAAATTACTAACTGTAATTGCAAGGAAGAAACTTGCAATTATGCCATTATGCAGTTAGAAAATATCAACTTCGTCCAAACCTTGAATATGACATAATACATGTGTTTCCCTTTCACTTTTACATTATGTTCTATAATAAACCCCGTAAATATGGAATTACGTGACATTAAAGGGGTAAGGTATCAAGTAGCCTATTTTAAACAGTTCTAAAATTTTGGACTCCTTTAAGATATAAGCACTGAAATATTAAGGGGTCCTCTGCTTCTAAGATTGGATGTTTGGCCCATATACATACTTTTTCTTTTATTATATAATAGACCCAAATCGATACATTTGGTCCTTGCATACACTTAGAAATCTATTAGATACCTAATATTTGTAATCATAGAGGAACAAATTGTATGATTCTATAATAGACCCAAAAAACAAATTCATTCTCAACCATGGAAAGCAGAAATGTGACATGGGATTGGTAGAGAAATCTCATGAATTTAGCAACTTAATAAGGAGAGATATGGGTTGTTACCTTGACGAAGAGAGATAGAGTACTGGCGTTGGCAAAGGCAATACGGTCCTAGCGGAGGTGTTGGCGTGTTGTGCAAGGAGGCTCTGGTGGGCGATGGTCGACGGTGGCAGTCCTAGCGGAGGAGGAGTAAAAGAGCACGACCCCACGGCAAGAGGAAGGAGAGGTCGAGGTGCTCCGTGCTTGCTGCTTGAACGAGAGAAGAGAAGGTCGAGGTATCACTGTATCAGAGGAGGTATGGAGAGTGGGTTAGGGTATTTTGTAAAAAAAATTAAAAATAAGGGTATTTTAGTATTTTCATCTGAAAATTTAAGGGGGACACTTGCTCCCCTTCCTTATAAATGTGTCCGCCCATTCGGGTCCTATGTCAATGGCTAAGTAACATTGAATTCATTTTAACAAGTGTTTTTAATTACTTAAAAAATAGTATTAAATCAATTTTTGCATATTTTATGTAATAAATATTTTTTCATATATTTTTTCTTTTGGCCTCTTTAACTCGTTAACCAGTATTCAAAGGACTATTTATCATTTTATCATGCATAACAACAATTTGCATACTCATGAATTAGGGTTGCCCTAAAAAATTTCAGAAAAAAAAAAGAAACATGTGTTGTCGATTGATTATGTTTGGTTACCTGATAAAAAATCATTGCACGTGATGCGAGGAAGAAAATGCAAAAACAAAAATTTGAGAAGATGGAGTGGAGTGCCTAGACCAAGGCAACCAAATTAGGTGGCTAGAGACAACAATTCGATAAAAGGATGTGCATTTGTGGAAATTTTCACACAAACATACAACAAATATATAAAATATACATAAACATACATATAAATTTATTATTAACAAAAAATACATAATTATTATTCACACCATAAATTTAGATTGAAAGAACTTGAATTTACACTGATTTTTCAAAAAAAAAAAAATTCAAAACCAAATTAAAAATTTGGATCTTTCCAACATGAATTCTTTTTTGTGTGTTTTTTTAAGAAAAATAATTTTTTTAAAGATAATAAAATAATATAAATAAAGGGAATTAATTCAAATAATAAAATTAAGAAATATAAATAAGGATAAATTAATTAAAAGTAGTATTTTAACATGTGTATTTGCATATAATAATAATTTATTTTATATAATTCAATTATAATACATAAATATTTTTATTATAAAATTGTAATATAATTAAAACATATAACTTGCCACATTATGTTATTTTCGTTTTATTATGTTCCATTTGTTATATTTGTCTCTTTGTCTCTCATCTCAATTATTGCAGTATTTTAATTTATCTGTATAATATAACTGAGATATAGTAACTATTTAATTATTGTGTTTTTAATCAATTTATTTATTTTTTAAATCATTTTCCCCTTTTGAATTTATTTTAAGAGTACTAATTAATTTTCTCATTTTTTAATTAATATACATAAGGGAAAAAAATCGCCAACGAAACAAAAATTGAATTTCAGAAAATTCACATGTTCAAGTTCCTTTAGAGGATTCCCTTAGAGCCACCCTTGGAGTGTCTACATATGAGAAGTGTATTGAGACATGCGACAAGTGGGAGCAACATGTGGTGTCGTTGGGTGAGGTTGTTCCACATGGGCTCCATGGGCCTGCACTGCATTCTACTTGTCTTGATATTATGAGCATTCACATTCATACCAAATTTTACCACAAAAGGGAGAGGCATCACGTAGTCATGTACCTATTCCGTCACAACCACAACCTCAGTCTCAACCACAACTTGGTGGTGGTCAGATACCAGATTATGTACACGGTGTTGTTTACTTGTGGCAGGTAATGCAAACAATATTGTCATCATCTTGTTTAAATTTTTAATGAAAAAATCATTACTAGTTGTGTTGTTAAATATTTATGTACAATTTATTTTATATGATACCAATGTCCATGAGAGTTATACTCGAAGGCACAAATAGTCATTAGGTCATATAACAACTTTTGCTGATGACACATGAGGGTCTTGCAGCTAGATGTAGCTCAGTCGAGGAGCGACCATTGAGGAAGAAACCCAATAAAGGTGACCACAGAGGCGATTGAGCATTCTTTAGGACATTTGTCATCATCATCATCATTTTATTATTATTATTGTTATTATTATGATGATGATGATGATGATGATGTTGTTTTTAAAGTTTTGTTTTTATGTTCTATGAACTTATATTTAATAGTTTATGTTTTCCTTGTTTTTATGTTTAAACAACACACGCCTGGTAATATAATAAAGAATAAAATTTTGATTAAATTCAAAAAACAAACAACAACAACAAACATAAAATTCATCAATTAAAAACATGACTACATAAAGTTATCATCTTCATTAGAGCTTGTTGTCGCCATTGATCCACGCATTAGAGCAACGATTTCTTCGAAAAATCGTGATTTTCTTGGTTTACGCATTAGGATAAGGATTTCTTCTAGGGATAGACTAACATTGCATACAACTCGATCGATCCTTTAGAACTAAACTCTGGAGAGATGAAAAACATATTCTCCACTTCATTGTGATCTTTAAGCTCCATATGATCATATTCAACACAACCATCACCTACATATACAGGTTTATGGTAAAAAAAACCACAAATAAGCTTCTTCCACCTTCGATGACATCTGTAATCATTTTCCTCAAAGCAACAAGCGACATTTTCTCACTAATTTCAATGAATTTAGGATTATTAGGACATTCAAACAATACCCCCTATGGAGTTGATACCACATCACCATCATAGTACACAACAACAACGACTCCCTCTATCTTCAACCCAATATGGTGAAATATCAACACAATGCATTGAGTTGCGTCATACCATTTGTATTTATTAGCATATTGTATTATTCTCTCGTGAGTCAATTATCAACAACAACCAAGATTGCACTAACAAAATAGACAATTCAAATTGCATCGAGCTATACAAGGGCACTGTCGACTTGTCAGACCATCATAAATATGGTTGTTAAATTACAATATAATTCATTAAATTTTACTTTTTAATAATTAAAGCACTTTGTATACAAAAGACACACAATAAAATCATGATTTCGTTGTACAGTGTGAGTAAAAATAAATAACGCAATGAAATTGTGATTTCATTGTGCAATTGAGGGTGGGAAAATAAATAAAACAAAATCATGATTTCATTATACACTTGTACAACATAATCTCAATTCTGTTGTGCAATTCGAGGTAAAAAAAAAAACAATAAAAATACAATTTTGTTGTACAAGTGTATAATAGAACTGCATTTTTGTTATTAATTTTTCACTCCCAATTATACTGCAAATCACGATTCCGTTTGTTTTTATCCAATTAAAAGTAGTAATCCCAAAGTTAGGTGCAAACCAAAGTTCCATACAACTACACTCATCTCATAAGAACATAGAACATCATTAACTTAATTTATATTTTCCAACAACATAAAATAAATTTAATTATTCTTATAATTTAATTAAAAATATTTAATCATGTAATTAAAAAAAATAGCGTTGAGGAATAACTCAAGTGTTTTAATGACCTACTATGATATGGAAAATGATGTTGTGTGTTTGTAAAATGGACATGCAGATTGCACGTGATCATCTTTAGTACTTCCTTCCAACACAACAGCAAGCTCTTTGTTTTGTTCCCCACCACCAATAACGGAATGCGAGTAGTGGTACTTCTCTCTCGCTCGCTCTTTTTTACCGACAAACACAAACCCCTTTCCCTTTTCTCGGAACTTTTTATTTTGTTTTGTAAAGAAGAAAAAAGCCCAATTTTCGCCCTTTTTTTCCCATTTCAACCACACGCACTCAAATCCAATTCAACCAATGTAATGTGTCTGTCTGGGTGGTAATTTTTTTGGCTGAAAGGAAATTGGGATCTCTCTGGTTGGTGAATCTCAAATAAAATCCTCCAATCCAAACCAAATGCATGGTTACAGCCGCCTGGGCGGAGCAGCGCGATCGCCGCCGTCGTCGCCGCGGTTCCGGCACGGCCGGAGCAAGAGCAGCAGCTGGGGTTCGTCGAAGGAGAGCAATTCCATGGAGAAGTTGGTCTTTATTCTTATGTCGGCAGTTTTTAGAAGGCGTGGTTTGCTTCTCTTCGCGCCTTTGTTGTACATTTCGGGAATGCTGTTGTATATGGGTTCCTTGAGCTTCGATGTCGTCGGTATAAAGAACGGCGTCGTTCTTGTGCACAAGCGTGCTCCTCCCGGTTCTGTTTATAGGAGTCCTCAGCTCTTCCAAAACTTGTGGCCTTTCATGGAGGCTGATAATGGAACTACTCTCAATGTGGTACTGCACTATTCCTTGATAAACAATCTGTTCTTCTGCTTTCCTATCTGGAATTAACTGAGATGGAAATCATGCAGTTGATGAAAGCATGGACTAAAAAGGAGCTTAGAGAGTGGAAGCCCTGTGCTAACAGAAGTGTTCCTGAAATAGGTCTTTTCTTCTCTGGAAAACAAATTGTCCAAACTTGAAAATTTGTTTTAGTTGGTTGTTGCATGGATTTTTTTTTTTACCTCTTTTAGTCAATTTTGTTTCTTTGTCATGTTGGCTCCCTCACGTTCGATTTATTTCCAATTTCACTTTTAGTTCTAGAATCTCGATTATTTATTTTATCTTATGTCCTTGTTGTCTTTGTTGTAGGAATTTGCTAACTATTTTTTTGTCTTCTTATAGAATTGCCAAAGTCAAATGGGTTCCTTATAATTGAAGCAAATGGTGGATTGAATCAGCAACGCTTGTCGGTATGCTTATTGATAAAACCAAAGATTTTATTGTTACTGAATTTATTTTTCTGGGATTCTTACATCATGTTCAGTATTCCATTCCATGTAATGAGGGGCTCCCATTCAATTCTCGGCCTCATTATATAGAACCATGAATGAAGTATGGAATACCATTGCCTCATAGAGAGATAGGGTTGTGATTTCATGCTCTATGAAATGAAAAAACTCATTCTATTTTACAAAATGGCCTTGCACACTTCATTTTTTCGTTACAAATATTGTTTTACACCCTTACCTTTTTCCTTTCCTCGCAAATAATAATGTTGCTCTTCTTTTCTGAACAATAGTTTGTTTTTGAGGTGTAAATAAATAAACCTGAATGTTCCTTGTTTTTATCTTTGTTTGCATGTACCAAACTGTACTGGAAAATGGAAATGGCCATTCCATTCCATTTTCATCAGTCATCACATGGAATCACCATTCTGTATATGAAACATGTGATTGAGCCCCTTCTGATTGGGTGCAAGGGAATTTGAATCATGTAGGTAGGAGGGATTGGAATGCTGTTAATGGTGATTTTCTACAACAATCATTTGTTTCGAAAATGGATACCTAATGAGTTAAATCTAGAGGGCTTTATGAGGTTGGTGCATATTTTTTTCTCCTGGTGTTTGTCCTTGTGTCATTTTGCTCTGAATGGATGTATGGTAATAGACTCTCAGGCTTACATGAATAATGAAATTAGATGGACATTGATGCTGCAAATTGCTATCTAGTATCTACATCACATATCCTTATTGTTTTGGCACTTATTATACTACTCTTTGTGCAGATATGTGATGCAGTTGCTGTGGCTGGACTACTAAATGCAACTCTTCTTATTCCTATATTTCATTTAAATAGTGTATGGCGAGACTCAAGGTAATTGCTTTTGTTATGCTTAATTTTAAAATTGATGATGTGATTATGGTGGTTGCATAATTTATTCATGTTTAATGGCTGTTAAACCTAGTGGGATAAGGCTTTCTTGTTGTTGTTGTTGTTGTAATGGTTGTTAATCCTTGCTGTGGCTCTAATACCCTTTTTTTTTAAACCATAACATTTAGATGCTAGGAGTCTGAATTTGTAAAATGGATCATGTTTCAGTATTCTACTTTTTCTATGCTTGCCATTTATATGACTTGCATGCAGGATAGGTCAGATGGGATATCAGCTCAGAAAGGTTAAGGGGTATGAAGATGGCAGATCATCTTGTGTTTGATTTCTTTTTAGATGAAATCTTTGGATTGGGCTTTAAGTTTAAGGATTGTAATTTATGCATAGGAAGATACTAATCAACTAATGCCACACATCTTAGTGAAGGGCTGAAGGCATATCTTTAACCTTAGTATGAATTTTGCTGTTGAGGTTAGCTGGTTAGGTACCATGTAGAGCATACTTTTGTTTTTCTACAATGGACAATTTCTTAATTTTACTTTTAGCCTCCATTCTCTATAATTTATCTCTGCAGACAAATTGATAAGTTTTGGACATTGGGAATCGATATGCACTGCATAAATCAGTTTGATTTTGGTCTTTTACTTTCTGACATTTTTTGTGACCATTGAAAATGTTGGTAGCACATTCACTTGGAACAGCAAACCATTTTAACCTTCTGAACTTCAGAAGTTATCTTAGTGGTATAGATGCCAAGCTCATAGTGACAGTTACAACTTACATATATGGAACTGAGAGTCCTTTACATTAGTTGCCACTTTCCAATGGCTTATTCTAAAGCATTTAAAGGAACTGCTTTTGGATAGGATTTCTTGACTCCTTTTTTGTTGATAACCGATACATCTGAAGTGCAACCATGGTAGTTTTGTATATGTAGAACAGAGTCCTTTAGTTTTATAATAATCTATATGGAATTTTCTTTTAATATATATTTGTTGTGCAATCAAAGTTAATGGGAAGGTCATTTTATAATCCATGATTCCATGCTAATGCTTAGTGATGTTTGTGTATTATAAATTTGAAAATTTATGCTTTGTCTAAATATCTGGCAGCTATTTTGGTGACATTTTTGATGAAAATTTCTTCATACAATCACTTGGAAATCGTGTGCATGTGGTGACAGAACTCCCTGATGACATACTTCAACGATTTGACAATAACATAAGTAATATTGTCAATCTTAGAGTAAAAGGTTGGTCCAGTTCAGCTCACTATCTTCAGAAGGTCCTTCCTCAGCTTTTGGAAATGGGGTGTGTGCCTATCTAATTTCTATCTTCTTCTGTTTCCTCACCATTGGTTGGCTTCCAATTCTTCTAGCATGAAAGCAGTTTCTGCTGTGTTTTTAAATATTATTATCTTTACAATTAAGTTCAATTATTCTCAATAGTCAATAGTAATTAATATATTTTTCATATGATAAAGATGTAAAATGGTAGCCAGATAAGATAGAAATATGTCATGTTCACAAATCAAAAATAATTTTCATCTCATGTCTGGCTGCTTGAGTTTCCGTAGATATAATCTCTTCATTCACTGATACTTTGATGGCTGAATACGTGCCTTCTTTAAATTGGATTAGTCATAACTGGGGGAATGAGAACTCTACAACCCATTAATGTAAATAAAATCCCAAACAATAAAAACCAGTTTAAGGAAAGGACTTAACAATCCAAAGCTTGTACATAGAACATGGACACTGCTAAATACCTGATTTTTGGTCCCCAACAAGTAACAGCTAAGTGCTGTACAATATCCCTGCCAACTTAGTAGCTGTATATAGTAATACTACTTTACTGACTTTTGCTGCATTTTTACTAACATGCTGTACACAACCCATTCTTACAGTATAAATTGTTAAGATATGATATGATAGAGATTTAGGAGATATGATTCTGTTAATGATATGGTAGATATTAAGAGATCTGATAGCTTATTTCTAGGAAAGTAGGAAACTTTTATCTTATCTAGTAGGATTATATTCTAAGATTTAGATTAGATTTTCTTTTCTTTTTTACTAGTTTATCTTTTTGTATCTATATATATACACAGTCTTTGAGTTAATGAGTAACAAGAGAAATACACAGATTTCCAGTTATGTCCTCTAATTCTAACATGGTATCAGAGCCTATAGCCCATCTTGGTTTTCGCCTGTTCTGGCAGGCATCTATGGAGAGGGGGATGTTAGGAAGTTCCACATTGTTTGCCTCAACTCTCGGGGTACAACTTATATATCTATTGGACAACTTCACTTAATGCCAATTGGTTTTAAGCTGAAATCTAACATAAATAAGAAAGAGACATAAGGGACAATACGCTTATGTATTTGCACAGCAAAATTTTCTCTTATGCTCTAATGCCAATTCTTTTTATAGATGTGCTTGAATTGTACTATAATTTTGTTCTTTGTCATCTAAATCTTACTCCGGTTTGATGAATATTTTGCTGTCATACAACAATAATTTTCTGATTACTTAGTGATAATGTCTTTAGAAATCTGGTATCACTTAGGCTTATGCAAACACACATTTAAAAAATGAAAGTGGAAATGCAGTAGGATAACATTATATGAAAGTTCGAGTAGATGGTTTGAATTTAAATATCTAAATGCCTAAAGAGTCGTTGGTTTTGTGGTGCTCACAAGAGATCCCCCCCCCCCCCCCCCCCCCCCCCCCCCCCCCCC
>PYAF01001990.1:85015-100263 GCA_007407185.1 Glycine tomentella
AATTTGCTCATGCTTGTTGCAGGGCTGTTCGCATTGCACCTTTCTCCAACAGATTAGCTCAAGCAGTACCCTCAAAAATCCAAGGGCTTAGGTGCTTTGCCAATTTTGGAGCTCTTAGATTTTCAGAACCTATACGAACACTTGCAGAAAGCATGGTTGATCGGATGGTTAAATATAGCTACCATAGTGGAGGGAAATATGTTTCAGTGCATCTTCGTTTCGAGGAGGTGTTTTTCTAATATAATTGTACTTATGATGTTGGATTTTCTAGATACAGTATTGATGCATAATGGATAAGCATAATTTTTAGAATAATAATTGTTAATTGTAATTATGATAGTTTAAGGATTTTACCTCATCCCTATTCCCTAGATAAATCATTATATTTTAGCTTTGATATTTGAAGTGAGGTTGACTATATGCTTACTTTCTGATTCTGACTTATAAATACCCTATTGATTGCCTTATGTTGGTCTCTTTTCTTGCAAAAGAGACCAAGATGTGCAAGTTATTGATAAACAGACTATTGTCAACTTTTGATTTTCCTGTGTGTTTTGGCCCCTTGGTTCTACATCAATTGCTATTCAGAGCCTAGTCCTGCAAGTTCAAACTACCCATTGCACCAAAAGACTTTTCTCCGGCAATTTTTCTGTAAATTGGGCAAGCACTAAAGTTTCTGTGTGCCAGGAATACACACAACACACTTGTTGATATTGCAAATATTCATTTCTTCATGCACTGAATGCTAATCACTGATCAAGAAAGATGAAAACAGTACCAATGTCTGCTTCTGTCATAGAAGGCTGCTGAAATGAGCTCATTCAGGGGAGGTGTTCAATGAATAAAACAAAATCAGATCCAGGAGGCACTTAGTGGTCTCCAACACCATCAAATATGAGAATAGTTGTTTGCATCTCTTGTGGATACGCTGTTCTTAACAATGGATAAGCCTGCATGAGACTTCTCTATTGCTATCTGTAAATTGCATGAGGGGATATAACATTTTCTTGTTGAGCCTCTTGGAAGAGTGATAGATATTTACCTCTGCAGAATAGAGTTTTAGCAGAGGAGGATAATGATGTGGAATAAATATAGTTTAGGATATTTAGGTTATTTTTATGATTTTCCCTCATCTATATGTTAAATTTTTGGTATTTGTTTATCTGATTGGAGTTGACTATCTGTCTATCGTATGATTTAATATCAACCAGTTTCTTTTTGCTGCTACCTTTTGCAAATTGTTAATTAAATAGGCTATTGTCAATTATGTGAGTTTTTTTTGTGCTTTGGTTCTTTAGTTTTATATTAATTATGTATTATTTATTATAATTTTTTTCCCCTTATATAAAGGATATGGTTGCGTTTTCATGCTGTGAGTATGATGGTGGGGAGGAGGAGAAACATGAAATGGATATTGCTCGTGAAAGGAGTTGGCGAGGTAAATTCAGAAGAAAGCATAGGATAATAAAGCCTGGTGCAAATCGTGTGGATGGAAGATGCCCATTGACTCCATTAGAGGTATGCGGTTACAAATTCTTGTCCTTCCTTTGTTTGGTTTCTTCATTGTTTCCATTTTTTCCCCTCATATTTGTGTTGTTTAATATCCTTAGGAAAATAAAAAAAGCAAATGCAACTTTTTGAAATTATTTGTTGCTTGTGCTTTGGCTGTACAATTATGCTTTTTTTATTTGATAGAATAAATGGAGATGCTTGATGCATTACAACAACAACAACAAAGCCTTATTCCACTAGGTGAGGCCGGCTATGTGAATCACATGACACCATTCAACACAGTCAAAAACCATAGTTTCAAAAATATTATTAAGTTTAAGATCTTCCTTGATGATTTCCACGAACGTCCTTTTTGGTCTCTCTCTTCTCCTTTTCCCCGGGCTAAGAATCATGCAATTTGCTCTTCTAACTGGCACCTCTTGTGGCCTTCTTTGTACATGACCAAACTACCTTAACTGATTTTCTGTCATCATTTTCCTGAATGGGTGCTACATCAATCTTCTCTCGTATAACGTCATTCCGTATTCTATCTTTTCTTGTATGACCACACATTCATCTTAACATTCTCATTTTTGCTACTGACTTTTCTCTCAAGTTATCCCTTTAAAGCCCAACATTCACTACCATATAGTATAGCTGTGCGATAAAACTTGCCTTTGAGTTTGGTTGGCAATTTGCGATCACAAATAATCTATGATGCTTTTTTCTATTTAAGCCATCCTGCTTGTATCCTATATGTGACATCCTTGTTAATTTCACCATCATCTTGTATGATTGATCCCACACATCCCCCTCCCCCCAAGATGCTTGATGCATTAAAACCTAAATATTCTGTTACAATTTTTTTCCTAGAAATTTGATTTGAACATACTACTTAGACACCCGAGTGTAATATATTCCAAATGATTAGTAAATAAAACTCCTCTGAATTTTAAATATTCTCTGTTTTTTCTTTTCTAAAGAGGTCAATCAGATGCTAGCATTAGAGGGGACGTTAGTGGTGATAGTAGTTGGCCAAGAAACTATACATCCCATGATATTAAATGGGCATTTGTTTTCCTGATTTTATTCCTGATAATTTAGTTAGGCTTCCCTAAGATGCAATTTGAAATTTTAATATGATCCATAGCAATCAATTTCACATGATAGGGTTACTGGAAATTATTTTGAGAAGGAGAAGAGGAGATATAAAAATTGAGCTTTAGAAATATTGAAATGCAAAATTAAAATGGAAAACACAATCTTGTAAGAAAAATGTGTCTTGGTTATGATTTTCACACCTCATTTTGTTTGATGTTGTAGGTGGGAATGATGCTTAGAGGCATGGGTTTTGATAACACAACCTCAGTATATGTTGCAGCAGGAAAGATTTATAAAGAACAAAAGTACATGGCACCACTTAAACAGATGTTTCCACGATTACAAACCAAGAATACGCTGGCAACACCAGAAGAGCTTGCTCAATTTATGGTATTTAAGTAATCCATGCTTGTTTAAAACAAGAAAAATTCATTTTATTCTTTGTAGAAAAGAAAGGTGATTCAAGGGGGGCAAAATTCTGTAATCCACATGTTTATGATGTAGGGGCATTCGACTAGGTTGGCCGCTCTTGATTATACTGTTTGCCTTCACAGTGAAGTGTTTGTTACAACCCAAGGTGGAAATTTCCCCCACTTCTTGATGGGTCACAGGCGCTATATGTATGGTGGGCATGCAAAGACAATAAAACCTGACAAAAGAAGATTGGCTCTATTATTCGATAATCCTAATATAAGGTACAACTTTGGCCATTTTTGCAGTTACTTTTTTTATTCAAGCAGTAAAATATTTATTTAGAAGATGAACTTTATTTGTCTAGAAGACAGTTATCCTAATGAGAGAAAATTACCTCTATATTTGATAATCCTAATTTAAGGTACACTTAGGAAGTACTGTATTATTCTTACGATAAACAATTATACAGACCTATATCAATAATTATTTGTCTAAAAATAGAGCTAAATCCAAGGGAATAAAGCACTGTCTCTGCAAACACTTGTAAAAAAAGAAAATAAGAAGAAAAAATGAAATAAGTTTCTCTTATAAGTTAAAATTAGCTTATACATAAGTTAAAATCAGCTTTTTGGAATAAGCTAAAATCACTTATCCAGAATAGCAATTAAACCAGATAAAAATCCTCTAATATAATTTTCAATAGCAATTAACAAATCTCTTGTGTCATAGCCCAAAATTCCACCTTAACCAAGCAACCCATTTTTTATCCTTACTCCTCCATGTTTATCACCGATCCCAATTAACTTGGGTTAAATGTGCTGTTGATGTTGATGTTGACTCCTCCATGTTTATCAAATTTCTAAAAAGCCATACAATAACCAGAGCTTGATTGCCTGATAATCATTAATTCTGCAAAATCATCATCGGTACCTTCATACACAAGTTTTCATCTCTTCTAAATGGCAATCCTCTCGTATGTGTAGTTTAAAATAGTGTAGAATTCTGTCCACAACTTGTAAGTATCTCGCCCTCAGGTCATGCATGAATTAACCAACAATTTTGACAACATATGCCAAATCTGGTCTAGTATGAGCCTGATATATCAATTTCCCTACCAGAATATTGAGTTCTATCAACCTTGGGACTTTCTAGTTTATTTTTCATTTTGTGGTTCTACTCAATGAACAACAATGACAACCCCACACCCAAGCTTTCCAATTTCCTTGAGAAGAATAAGGACATATTTCTTACTTCCTTTAAGAAATAAAAATGCCTTGTTGGTATAGGCAACTTGTATTCCTAGGAAGTATCTCAGTATTCCAAGATCTTTAATTTATTTTTTTCCTTTCAAGCTTGGACAATTTATATCAATTATTAAAAAACAAGTCTCACAATGGTAAATTAGAAATAAATAAATAAAATGTATAAGTAAACAGACTAACACACAAATTATAACAAGAGAGATATGAAATTGACATGATAGTTAGAAAAATTAAACTTAAGAGTGAAATGAGAATGAAGGGGGAAGGTCACGAATAAGAATTTCTCATTGACACATCTTTAACAAAACTAACAAATTAATATTTGTTAATTGATAAACACAAATGATAATAAGATATTAAAGTCCCTATCAAATGAAAAATTTGTAGTTTGAACAAAATAAAAAAATTCACAAAATAATAATAATTAAAAGGTCAAATTTTAAATATAAAAAAAGAGTCAAGCAAAGAAAAAGTTTAGAAAAAAATAATAACTTTTAAAACTTGATTAAATGAAAAGACCTTAAAAAATTAAAAGCCCAATTTCTCCTTTGAGAATCTTTAAAGTTTAAACATGGATTCAACCAAGATAAACTGGTTAGTTCATAAATTTTTCAAAGTGTCACTGTTATCTGTGTTTGAATAATTACTAATGAAATTGGTTCATGCTTGAACATTGAAGGAGATAAAGCTAAAACATGAATTGGTGCTAGAATTCTCTCAAATTAAGGGTTTGTTTGGATGACAAAATGGAAATTACAGTTCAGATTTTTATTTTCAATTATAATTCTTTCAAAAATAGAATTGGTTTAGAATCATAATTTCTTTGTTGGGTTGTGTAAAGAATTAAACTGTCGAACCAGAATTCTAAGTTCAATTTCTGTTCAATTGTTTGGATCTTAGATCTATAATACGTAACCGATATTGATACTCTTGGATACTTTACCAATACGTATCCATGAAGTATCCAAATCTATGAAGCACCAATTATTCAATTTGCTTCAGGTATCCAATACCGATACTCTTTGGATACTTTGCCGATACGTACCGGTGAAGTATCCAAGCTTTTAGTGTATTTTATGAAAACCCAATACAACTACATGAAACACATATGTATAATATATAAACTTAGAATCATTGTCCCTTAATGAACCAAAAATAAAATTTGTTCTCTTTATAAATGATTTCAAGAAAGGAAGGAGAAGGAGATTGATAGTACGTTTCCTATATGTAAATAATAGAAAGTAATTTATGATGACTATGAGTTATAACTTTTTTGCTTTCATTAATGTTCAATAAATACATTTTTAATTTGGGTTTGCATAATTGCAATTATATATTTAATGTTATTTTTATGATTTTTTATACATTTCTAACTACATATCTTACATGTATCATACCTTACATATATTTTTAAATAATTGTATCGCCATATTGGATATGTATCGTATCCAATACACGTATCGTATCTGTGCATCATAGGTTGCGGGGATAGTTGCATCTAGGTTAATACTTTCAAAACTAACCATCTAACAGATGGTAAACAACTTAATTATGATTGTCCCAGCTGATATCTATCAAAAATAGAGATAAAGATGGTTTATAACACAGCAGATGCATACCTTGTCAAATTTCGTCAAAGTCTTTGAATAAGCAGGAGAGGTAGGTCTTCTGTTTTTTGGATTGAACACGATGTTAATTCCCAGATGTAGAATTAACATTTTTTGGGTGTTTGCAAGAATTAGAAAAGGCTTGGGCTAGCTCAATTGAGATATAATTAGGAAAACAATTGTTGAAGAGAAAGTTTAGGTATCTCCCATTATATAAAAAAAGTAAAACCTCATTTTAGATGTGTTGTAAAATAGGTCATGATGTACCTAGAGTAGTAGCTTACATTTTATTTTTGTCTTTTGTATACCTGCTGTACCTGCTTTGTTCAGAGCTTTTGTACTTACCCTCTTCAGCTTACTGACTAAGCTAAGTTTTCTAATATAATAGAGCCTAAGTATGGAGAACACACTTGAGGATTTCCATTCAATCATCTCTAGTTACATTCAAGTTGGTATCGGGAACGATCCCGCTCTGCCTGATTATCTCTGTCGCCATCATTCGCTGTCAGTCGGCAGCCGCCAGCTATAACTCCGGTGAAACCAGGGTTTGGCGTGCCTTAGTGAGCACGGCCTATCCCTGCAAGTCACGTGCTTCGAAAGTCTGCCACGCACCGTCACGCGCAGCTTCCCCACGACGCCTCTCTTGGAGCGTGAGTTCCACGCGCTGCCTTCCACCAGTCAGAATCTTGCTCCGACAGTCCAGAAAGGTTTGCCGGACCTATCTGGGCCCAGATCTGCTCTTGAATCTTCATTATCTCTCTTCAACGTTGGTGTTTCTTCAAGTTGGGAAATTTGAATGTTCCGTTTGTGCGAATCTTCTGTCTGTCTCTTGTTGTGAGATGGCCTCCACAAATCCTTCTGGATCTTCCTCCTACGTCGGTCCCACTGTCAGTTCTACTGTGGGTCCCACTGTTTTGTTTTCTGGGACACCAGTCATAACCTCAGAAAAGCTGAATGGCAGCAAAAAACTACTTGTCTTGGTCCTCTTCTGTGGAACTTTGGTTCCTTTGCCAAGGACATCATAAGCACTTAGAGAAGCAAGTTACTGAAATACCTGCAGAAAAACAAGAACAGTGGAAACAACTTGATTTCCAGCTGTGGCAGTCAGTAGAGCCAAACATCTTAGTGACCTTAAGGTCTTTCAAAACATGTTACTCCTTTTGGAAGAAGGCCCAAAAGATTTATGCCAATGATATTCAGAGATTGTATGATGCAGTTGACAAATTGACCTCTCTTAAACAATCAGATCATGATATTACCTCGTTTGTAGCACAGTTTTAGTCTGCAGATGAAGAATTAAGAATGTTCCTAGATGTTGAGTCAGTGGAAGAAATGAGAAGAAAGCATGAATAAGTTGTGGAGAGTCTTCTTACACACCTCGTTCGTGTTCCTAATCCAAGAAAGAATGAAAATTCACTTGAGCTTACTGAATCTTCAGCAATGGTGTCCAGTCGAGGAAGAGAAAGAAGAGGAGGTCATGGAAATTGTGGATGTGGAGGACGTGGTGGTGGAACAAATGCTCAGCTTTACTACGCACATTGTAAGATAAGGGGCCACACTCGAGACTCCTGCTATGATATAGTTGGCTGGCTTGAGAAAACAGCAAATGTCTCCACATCGGAAACACATGAGCCAAAGTTTTCTGAAGAAGAGTATCAAGAGTGCCTCCGACTAAAGCCCAACAGTCAGGCTCATCCTCAGGCCCAAGTACTTCAACTTGCATCTCTCATTCTGGGGATAGTCAAGACCCATAGGTAATTGGTTCAGGTGCTTCCGACCATATTTCTGGTAATAGTTCTCTATTCATCTCTCTGTCTCCACCTAAAATTCCTCATCTAATCACACTAGCAAATGGCACCAAAGTCACTTCTAAAGGAGTCGGCAAAGTCTCTCTTTCTCCGTCCTTAAACTTGGATCCAGTCCTTTTTGTCCCTAATTGTCCTTTCAATTTAGTTTCTCTTAGTCAGCTAACAAAAGCATTAAATTGTTTTGTAACATTCAATGTTGATTCCTTTGTTATACAGGAACGTGGTACAAGTCGGTTGATTGGCGTAGGACATGAATCCTGAGGTCTCTACTATTTGGAAACGGGTTCATCAGTGTCTTGTTTTGCGTCTCTGTCTCCTAAGCTTTTGCATGATCGCTTGGGTCATTCGCACTTGTTGAAGCTGAAGAAAATGGTTCCTAGTCTCAACTAACTTCAAGTCATAGTGTGAGTCATGTCAGTTAAGAAAACATGTTAGGTCTTCTTTTCAAAAAAGAATTGAAACAAGATGTAACTCTACTTTTTCCACCATTCATTCTGATATTTGGGGTTCAAGCTGTGTCACATCCTTTGGTTTCAGATATTTTGTTACTTATATTGATGAATACTCTAGATGTACTTGTGTTTATTTAATGAAAGATCGAATCTGAACTTGTGCCTATATTTATGTCTTTCTTTAATGAAATCAAGACCCAATTTGGAAAAGTGATTAAGATTCTCACAGAGTATTTCTCCTTTAATCTCTCCATTTTTAACCACTCAAGGCATCTTACATCAATCCACATGCTCCCACACACACCACAACAAAATGGTATAGCAGAGAGAAAAAATAGACATTTAGTTGAAATTGCACGTACCTTATTGCTTGGTGCAAATGTTCCAGTTCATCATCGGGGTGATGTCATCCTTCACATCAACATCAACATCAACAACACCTTTAACCCAAATTAATTCGGGTCGGTGGTAGATGAACCCAATGATAAATCGAGAATAGAACAAAAGAGACGAACAAAGCTAAAATAAAAGAAGAGGAAAAGAATTAAACAAGAGACAACTGGAACATAGAATTACTAAAGGGTTTAACCCTCCACCAGATTTATAGCTTTTCTCCACTCCGTCCTAAGACATATCGTCCGCCAATCTATATCCCACTCCATTAGGTCTTGTTTAACTACCTTTCCCCAGGTAAGTTTTGGTCGACCTCTACCTCTCTTTGTATCTAGTTCTTGATAACAAACTCTTGTTCTGACAGGAGCATCTAATGGTCGTCTCATAACATGCCCAAACCATCTCAATCTATGCTCCCTCATCTTTTCACATGCTGGTACCACTGATACCTTTCGTCGAATATCCTCATTTCTTATCTTATCCATCTTCGTATATCCGTACATCCACCTTAACATCTTCATTTCTGCTACCCCTATTTTATGCTCATGTTGCCTATGTGCTGGTCAGCATTCCGCTCCATAAAGCATTGCCGGTCTAACAGTTGTTCTATAGAATTTTCCTTTTAGTTTAAGAGGAATCTTGCGGTCACACAAAAACCCCCGATGCACTGCGCCATCTCATCCACCCTGCTCTAATTCTATGACTTACATCCTCATCGATCTCACCACCTTTTTGCAACATTGATCCCAAGTATCTAAAAACGTCTTTCTTGGGTACCTCTTGCCCAAGTAAATGCACTGTGCCTTGATCACCGTCTTTAATCCTCGAAAACTCACACTTCATATACTCCGTCTTGATGCCATCCTTACTGCATGTTTTTTAATTAATAGAATGCCATTTTCATCTCTTGAGAATAGAGTTCCTTATTCAATTCTTTTTTCAAAAGAACCCTTGTTTCATGTCTCCCCTCATATTTTTGGTTGTACTTGTTTTGTTCATGATGATTCACCAAGGGTGGACAAGTTATCAGCAAAAGCCATTAAGTGTGTCTTTCTTGGTTACTCTCGTCTACAAAAAGGATACCGTTGCTATTCACCACACAGTAGACGATACTATATGTCAGCTAATGTCATCTTTTTTGAAGAAACTCCCTTTTTTTCTTCTTCAATGCAACATTTCAATTATGTCCAACAAGTCTTGCCTGTTCCATCTCTTACTCTATTAGTGTGACTAGTGCATGAAATCCCTAGCATGGACACAAGTCAAGCCACCTATCCAATCAGCCCTACTTGATCTCCTCACAGCATTGACCAACATTAGTCACAAAGAGAGTTGTCTAGTCCAATGTCACAAGGAGAGTCCTCTGCTTCATGTCCGTCACCTTAAACAACTCATACCGCAGTTCCAGTTGATGGTGACTTTGGGTGGCCAATTGCCCTTAGGAAAGGTATCAGATCTATTGGAAATTCTTATCCTGTTTATAAATTTTTGAGTTATCACCCGTTATCTCCTTATTTTTCCTTTTTTCATCCATATCACCTCTCACCATTCCTAAAAATATTCATGAAGCACTTGATCACCTTGGGTGGTGACAAGCCATGGTTGTTGAGATGCAGGCTCTTGAAAGCAGTGGCACATGGGAGTTAGTTCCCCTACCTCCTGGGAAGCAGACCGTCGGTTGTAGATGGTTGTATGCTATTAAGTTGGGCCTAATGGTGATGTTGATCGCCTTAAGGCTCGACTAGTGGCAAAAGGATACACGTAAATATATGGTCTAGATTATGGTGATACCTTTTGCCAAACTAACCACTGTCCGTTTATTTCTTGCTATGGTTGCCATTCGTCATTGGCCTCCCCATCAGTTGGACATAAAAAATTCTTTTCTACATGGTGACCTAGAAGAAGAGATATACATGGAGCTACCTCTTGGATTGGTTGCTCAGGGGGAATGTGGGTTAGTTTGTTAACTGCACAGATCTCTTCATGGCTTCAAACAATCGTCACGTGCTTGGTTTGGGAAATTTAGTCAAACTATACAGGCATTTGGATTAAAAAGTAGTGAAGCATATCATTCAGTCTTCTATGGTTACACCTCACCAGGAAAGTGTATTTATTTGATCGTTTATGTTGATGACATCTTTATCACAAGCAATGCTGCTGCTGCAATTCCTTAGCTGAAAAAACATCTATTCGGCCATTTTCAGACCATTGATGTCTAAAATACTTCCTTGGTATAGAGGTAGCTCAATCAAACGAAGGCATTGTTATTTCTCAAAGGGAGTACGCTTTGGATATTCTGAATGAGAATGGCATGAGTGGATGTAGGCCCATTGACAGTCCCATGGATCCAAATCAAAAGTTGATGGCAGAACAGGGTGAATCCCTCTCAGTTCTAAGAGGTACAGGAGACTAGTTGGGAAACTCATTTATCTTGCAATCACCAAACATGACATCTCTTTTGCGGTTGGAGTAATGAGTCAATTTATGCAGAATCCTTACACTGATCATTGGAATGCTGTCACTCGAATTCTTAGGTACATTAAAAAGGCTCCAGGACAAGGGTTGTTGTATGAAGATAAGGAAAACACCCATGTTACTGGGTATTGTGATGCTGACTGGGCAGGTTCTCCTATAGTATAGACAGGCGCTCTACTACTGGATATTGTGTGTTCATAAGAGGAAATTTGATTTCTTAGAAGAGCAAGAAACAAAATGTTGTTGCTCGATCTAATGCAGAAGCTGAGTATAGAGCAATGACCTCAGCTACTTGTGAACTTATGTGGATCAAGCAACTTCTTCAGAAACTTAAGTTTTGTGAAGTTCAGCACAGATGCAGCTTTATTGTGATAATCAGGTAGCGCTTCATATTGCCTCTAATCCAGTATTCCATGAAAGAACCAAACACATAGAAGTTGATTGTCACTTTGTTTGAGAGAAGCTAATGGCTAAGGAAATTAGTACAGAAAAAATTGACTCTAATGATCAACTCGCAGATATTTTGTCTAAGTCATTAAGGGGGCCTAGGATTCAATTTTTGTGTTCCAAGCTTGGTGCATATGATTTATATACTCTAGCTTGAGGGGGAATGTTGGAAAATAGGTCCTGATGTACCCTAGAGTAGTATGTTACATTTTATTTTTGTCTTTTGTATACCTGTTGTACCTGTTCTGTTCAGAGCTCTGTATTTTGTACTTACCTCTCTTCAGCTTATTGAGTAAGCTATGTTTTCTATATAATAGAGCCTAAGTGTGGATAATACACTTGAGGATTTCCATTCAATCATCACTAGTTACATTCGAGTTGATGATTTGGACATGTGCGGAGAAGACCTGTAGGTGCACCGGTGAAGAGGGTTGACCAGATGGAAGATAGTGCAATAGTTAAGAGGTAGAGGGAGACTGAGGAAAATTATATAGAGATTTAGAGGCAAATGGTCTATCTCTGTACTTAATACATAACGGAATTTTATGAAATTATATGATTCATGTAGTCAACCTTAGTGGTAAAACTCTTGGTTGTTGTTGTATATTATTATGCAAAGAAAACTTCTAATCAATCAATATCGAATACATTTCTAATCATTAAACTAAATTCTGTACACATTCTCTAAAGATTTAATTATTCAAATACCCCAGTTTTGACGGAAAAATAAAGTTTGGTTGACTTCTGGATATTCTTGCTCGTAGAGTCATCTACAATTCATACGAAATAGTCTCAAATTATAAAGCTTACCCTTAGATTTTATACTAATTTTACAGATGGGAAGTATTCAAGCAACAAATGAAAGACATGCTTCGTCATAGTGATCAAAAGGGAACTGAATTAAAAAAGGCTGGTGGGTCTCTATATACTTTTCCCATGCCAGATTGCATGTGTAGACAGGCGAAACCCAAAAGTGAAAACGGTAACACGACGAAATATATGAAACTATAAATGTAGAGGAATCTTCTTTAGGAAATCAAATTGTTCAATACCTGTAATTTACTTTGTAACATTATTTTTTTTTTTTTCAGTAAAAAGTAGCTATGAATTCATAATCATTATTATTGTATATTGTACATGTGATTCATTGTACATGATGTTCATTGTAAACTGAGATAGATTTGCACGTGATTATCATGATTCACTTCACTTTTGAACAACCCATGAACCTTGTGTGACAATTTTACCCTTCGCTTTTTTAGCGCTTTTATACACGGATACTTATTATTCATACTTACGGATTCGTCAATCCATAAGAATTTTTTTTTTACATGTACGGATTGGGCAATCCGTAAGTCCAATCCATAAGTTTTTTTTTTTTTTTTGGAAAGTTAAAATATATTTTCGAAAATAATGGTATGTGCAGGTATCGAACTTGTGACCTTTAAGTTATTAATATGATGCTCTAACCAACTGAGCTAATAGACCAATTATGTTAAAAATTAATCGATGTTGATATATATATATATATATATATATATATATATCACTAAATTTATTTAATTTAAAATAATTTATTATGTTAAAAATATATGTGTATTAAATATACATTGAAAAATTTAGTGTTATATGTAAAATTTAACATATATTTTTTAAATGTTTTTTATTTCTACACTTTTTCTAAATTTCACTTTTAATTCTTAAACAATTTTTTTTAATGTTTTTTATCCTTATTTTTGTATCTAACAATTTATTTCATATCATTAACTAATTTTACATATATGTAAATTATATGTTAAATTTTACTTATAATTTATATATATGTATGCATGCATTAATTCAACACGTAATTTTAACATATAATGTTATTATAAAATTTAACATAATAAATTATTGTAAATTAAAAAATAATAAATTAATAACTCAATTATGTTAAAAAATAATTAATGTTGATAATATAACACTAAATTTTTTAAATGATATATTTAACATATAATTTACATAGCTGTGAAATTAGTTAATGATATGAAATAAATTGTTAGCTACAAAAATAAGGATAAAAAACATTAAAAAAAATTGTTCAAGAATTAAAAGTGAAATTTATAAAAAGTGTAGAAATAAAAAAAATATTTAAAAATATATGTTAAATTTACATATAACACTAAATTTTTCAATATATATTTAATACACATATTTTTAACATAATAAATTATTTTAAATTAAATAAATTTAATGATATATATATATATATATCAACATCGATTAATTTTTAACATAATTGGTCTATTAGCTTAGTTGGTTAGAGCATTGTATTAATAACTTAAAGGTCACAAGTTCGATACCTGCACACACCATTATTTTCGAAAATATATTTTAACTTTCCAAAAAAAAAAAAAAAACCTTACGGATTGGACTTACGGATTGCCCAAATCCGTATATAAAAAAAAAACAAATGGATTGGGCTTACGGATTGCCTAATCCGTATTCACTGATCCGTAAGATTCTTACGGATTCGTCAATCCGTAAGTATGAATAATACGTATCTGTGTATAAAAGCGCTAAAAAAGCGAAGGGTAATTTTGGAAAGGCATTGTTCATGAATGGTGTATAAGAAAAAGTAATGGTGTATGTAGCTCATCCCAACATCTAATTGGTTGCAATTTTATAGCCCAAACGGCTAGTTTGCATGTTCAAAAATATTATATCTAGTTTGTATTGTATAATAAATACTTTTCATTGAAAGTTATTTATTGAAATATAAATAAGTAAATAAAATGTAGAATGTTAATATAATAATTTATATCTTCATTATTAAAAGTGATATTTATATTTTGGACCAAAAGTTTATTGATTTTTTTTTATCATATCCTCTATCATCATGCTTGAGTGTTGTTTGATATTATAGTTTTTTAGGTATAAGAAAACAAAAGTAGTAAAATAAATCACATGTTTGATTTAGAACAAAATATAAAGTAACATCATAAATGAAAATACATTAAATGGTTATAAATTTATTATATCCAAATAAATATTTAATAGGATTTGTCTATAATTAAATAAAGAAATATTGATTATTAATATTGTCAAATTATCATAAATTACTAAATTTTATATTCATGCTATACACCAGTTTAATTAAATTATAAATTTTAAAATTTGTACTCAATATTATTTGTGTTTAGCATTATTTAAATATATATATATATATATAATTTAATCATCTTTTTAAATATTTAGTATCATTAAATATAATTACATTAAAATTGAGTAAAAAGATTAATTATATTTTTAAAGCTTAAATATTTTTTTATCGACCCAGATTTAGACGCTCAAGTAGAATTTGGAGCATTCCAAAAACTTAGAGATCCAACTACAAAAAAACAGGTAGTCTAACATTCTTTTGTTCTTTTTTGACTTTTTTTATGATTTTTAATTTTACATAGAGAACTAGATAAATCTAATCCATGTAATTTAGAGTACTTTTTTTTCATTTTCATCTTTAAAACAAAAAAAAAAATTGTTTTAGTCTCGTAAAATGTGTTTGTTCTTTTTGTTGTCCTTAAAGCTTTCTAGATAACACTTTTTTATTATTCAAATCATTTTTTTACTATTCAAAGAGTAAAGTTTATTAAGAATGAAAAATAAAATAAATACATCTTAAAAGGACCAAAGAAAGCAATAAATTATAGAGACAAAAAAGTAACAAAAAATATTTAAGTGTATTTTTAATTACACAAAAATGATCTTTAAATATATTTAAGGCTATTGAAATTTATCTTGATTTGTTCTTTTTCCAAG
>PYAF01001990.1:100363-111073 GCA_007407185.1 Glycine tomentella
ATTAAATAGATATAATTGTTAATTATTTTAAAAATTTCTTTTCATGATTTTAAAAACATTAATTTTAATTATGTGCTATTATTAAAATTTTGAATTGATTAACTTCACTGTTTCATAAATTGAGCATTCTTATTTAATATAATCAAAATTGTATATTATTATTGTTGTTGTTGAGAGAAGTAAAAGCAATATAACAATACGTGATAATGGATATTATTTTGGAGTAAATGGATTATCTCTTATTTTAATAGTTTTCTTTATTTTTACTTAATAAAAAAATATTTGATCATAATTATCTTTTATAAAAAAATATAAATATTAACTTTTAAAAATTAATAATCCTCAATTAATTTTACATTACATAAATCATAACAATCACTACCCACATAAAAAATTGACATAGAAATATAAGATCTAACTTCATTCACATAAGTGAAAACGATGGCCAGAGGCAGCTATGTAAATTAAGCAGCATTATTTTAGAAAAGGCAACTATGTAAATTAGACAGCATTGTTTTAGAAAACTTTTATTCTATCTTCGATCTTCTTGTACTCAAACAGAAAATTTGAATGGCTTCTATAGATTCAATTGAAAGGAAAGGGATTTGTTATATATAGAATGGTGAATGTGCAAGCAAGAGACACATACAGGGGAATGAAACAACGCAGCATTCTAGGTTGGATGGTTGTTTTCTTAGTTTGTGATCTC
This sequence comes from Glycine tomentella, assembly GCA_007407185.1. NCBI lineage: Eukaryota > Viridiplantae > Streptophyta > Magnoliopsida > Fabales > Fabaceae > Glycine > Glycine tomentella. The sequence goes on from PYAF01001990.1 coordinate 101,073, forward strand.
GGAATGTCGCATTACATGAAGAGATAGTTGCAATGGCTTTGGTCCTTCGGGAAGAAAATTCAAAATGAGTGTTTGGGTTGTGGTGGTGCTTTAATGGTGTCGTTTTAGGGTGAAGGACTGAAGGAGATGATTGAGGGTGGTGGTGCCGATTGAGTGGCATGCTGGTGGTGTGGTGTGGTTTGATTGGTGACTATGGTGTTTGACGTCAAGGTTGGTGACAGTTTGGTTGGGTTTGACATGAGGTTGGTGGTGATTTAGGGTGGCAACACTAACTGGGTGATGCGGTGGTGGTTCAGGATGATGGCACTGGTGTTTGGTGATGTGACGCAAAGAGGAAGAGAAACTAACGAGACAGTTCTAGCCCATGCTCCACAATACATCTAACCCTTCCGACAAAATCTGATGTTCCAACACACCACACTTGGTTCTTGAAAGAATTAGGACTTCAGAGAACAGATGCTGATATCATAAGGAGTAGGCAAAATTATATGCTCAAGAGAGTAATACATTATAAAGACCATCTTTCTAATCACAGCAACAAGAGTATATAATCTACGACCAAGTAGTGTGTCAGTAAAGTATTAGGCAACCGCAAATACCACCACTATTTTACATCAGTCAAGGTCCGGAGTCAATCTTTACATGCAAGAAAAACGTGAACATATCAACAAGGGGACATTAGTATTATAGCTTTGCCCAGAATCATAAGGTTTAGCGGTCACTAGCCAGACATGAATGACACTGCTGCTCGTCTGAAGTCCAAAGATTTGAGGGCTTCCTGGGGAAAAGGCTTTCCATCTGGTAGCCACAGGCCACCCTCATGAGGTAGCAGCACCTGTGGTTGGGCTTGGCTACTTCCTTCCTTGGATGAGACCTCATTCTTTTTCTTCACAAATTCAAAAAATTCTGCAACTTGGCGAGCATATCTGAACCTCAGACAACAATAAATTACAATGCATTAGGAATCAATATATTAATTTCTCAGCAATGGAATTCTCTAGCATGGTAAAATCTGAAGAATTTTACTTATTCAAGGAACAGAGAATTTGGTTACCTACGGGTCTACTTCCAGTTATATCAATAACAGGAAATGTAACATTTCCCTACCATTATAAAGAACCAGTGAGAACTCAAGTTAAAGATTTGCAACTTGCTAGTGAAGAGGGACAAGTGCAAACTTTGCAAGGAAATCTTCATTGCTTTAAGGTGCAGTTTGGATAAAATTTTCAATAAGCACTCATGGAAGAAAATAAAGCAGTTAAAGGCATAAAGTTCAGCCATAACTCACAAGTTAAAATCAACTTCTGCACATTACCTTTTTAGAAGCTCTCTTGTCTAACTACAGTGCATCAGTTGATTTTAACTTATAAGTTTGATTAATTTTAGAAGCTCTCTTTTTAGATAATGAACATAAATATTAATGGTAATTCGTTTTTGTAATTTCGTTTGGATACAAATTCATGTAGTCCTGTAGTGCAATGGCTTTCTAACAGTATTATTTAGCTATACTTTGAAGTACTATTCACATTTGATTCCATGTTACATAAAACATATCCTTCCAAAACTAAGGCACCCATTAGCATCACAATGCACTCCAAGATTCCATTCCGTCTATGCACACCTTAGTACTTCTCCGCACATGCTACATTGGTTTCTCAAGATTATGTTGGACAATGATTGATACCCCAATCACTCATAAAACACCTGGATGTAATAAATATGGGGCTATGGCCATGAGGATAAGGTTAGGGACTATGCCTAACATCAGAAAAATGACTCAGAAAGTAAAGAGCAGATGAGCACCAAATGGCAAATAGTCCTACAGATTCACCATTGGATAAACAATAAAGTGATCTTAGCAAGATGGAAAACATCCATTCAGATAACACAATATATACAATCCTAGTTGTAAGTTATAGGACAAATATGTCATCTAATGATATTCCACTCCACATATATTATGGGATGAAACAATCTAACAATACACATGAAACAAGACATCCATATGCTTTTGCACCAAACCCACTTATATCTCCTAATGCAGCATCTGCCAAAGTGTATAAAAAAGTTTGAATTGTAGCAGTGACAATAGGTTCATAGCTTCACAGAAATTAGTTACCTTTTTTACCCCAGATGCTATACTTACCAGTTACATGATGACTAATGCGTTAAATTCATGCGCACAAGTTTGTGAACATTTATTTTAGCTTATTTTTCATCTCTTTTGTCTTATTTACACTTTTTCTTCCCCTCTCCCTTTCTCTTTCTTTGTCTTATTTCCAATCTATCATCGGGTTCATCTACCACCGACCCCAATTAACTTGGTTTAAAGGTGTTGTTGATGTTGTATGTTGATAAACTTTGCGAAAGACCTTGACAAACTAGCAGTATATTCAATATTTTAAAGTTGGAAGAATGAAAAATAAAACCAACACTTTATTAGACTGTATGAGAACACATTAACCTGTGATTTTCCCCTTCATGTCTCTACTCTCTAATTCAGTGGCTGTGCAAACACAATGCCCCACCCCTCCTATTCTCCAAGAAACACTTCAAACAGACCTTTTTGTTGGGTGAAATGAGAAATTTGATTATTTTATCAAATAACAAAACAAGAAAAAACACCAGTCTAATAAAGTGTTGGTTTGATGAAAATAGTATCAGGGTAGTATTATTCTTAACTTCTAAAATTACAAAACACTAATAAATCCGATTTATACCAACAATCTAGGTCAATTACTAAAGTAGTGTAATGAGATAAACTTTGGGTAAATCACACCACAAAAGTTAGCCATTGTGGTGGGCGAGCACAAATTTCCAATACGGGGCTCAGCTCTCATATCTTACAAATGGAACGTAACATTCCACTATGCTCTCCAGTCCCAGCACAAATAGCCAGACTGTGCACTAGTCTAGTCCAAGTAAAGACTGCAATGCCAGCATCACAGCTCATGCTACTCATTGGCAACTGGGAGACGTGGTAGAAGGCTCTAATACGAATTGATATGAACTTTGGGAGAACCACATTACAAAAGGTAACCATTATGGAGGGAAAGCTCAAGTCCATATAAACCACACATCAGAATACCATACTTGAGATGTAGGATTCAAATCCCATACCTTGCAATTGGGACCTAGGCACCTAGAATACAACTAGTACAAAAAGGCTACAAGCTCAGCTCAACAACAACCCTAACATAACAAGACTCCTCAGGACAATAAGAGTCATAACATTCAAACTGAGGCAAAAAAAAAAATGTCTGACAGAACAAAAGTTTAACTCCATGGTAAGGAAACTCAAACAAATATCTGAATAAGAGATAGTTATCTTACTGCCTCTTTGCTTCAATATCTTTGCTGAAATCAATATTGGGTTCACAGTCCAGAACCAGAGCAGGAACCTGTTTATAATTAAAATGGTTAAGCTAGTTTACCATAACAAATAATAAATTCAGACATGGGATTTCCAAATGTTGTACCTTCTGAATGCTTGAATGCATGTGACCACCCTCCAGATAAAAAACACGGTCTCTTATATCAGGGTGTAAAGAGTTGTCAATATGATGGGGCAGCTGATTGACGGATAATACTCCATGATTACCACTTTTGGAGGGAAATAACCAGCTTTCATGCTTTTCATGGAGGTCGCGGAGATAGTCGAGGCTGACTCCACCTTCTTCTGCTCTTTTTCTTAACATCATTCTCTTATGGCAAGTGTCAGGACTTGCCCTAAGATAGATAAAACCATCAGGAATAAGTCCAGGCAAGGAGGATACTACAGGATCAAACCAGGAGTCATAGATACTGATCTCCATCCCATTCATCCAGTTAGCTTCATGGACAGCTCGTACAAAAACCTTCATTGAACAGAGAGATAAAAGAGCATAAGCTTTAATTCAACAGAAGAGGCTTGGAGAAGAATACGAAAGGGGCGAACAGAAGACTCACCATCCTGTCACTGAAAACACTCCTCTCCATCAAACGAAGAGGCTTGATTCCAGCAGATGACTCTCTTTCCTGCATGACCCGTGTGACAAACACATAGTTCTGAAAGGTGTAGGCATACCTTTGCGGCTCGGCATAAAAAGCATCCAAAATGTTGAAGTGATCAGGTCCAACATCCTGCCACTTGCTAATGGGTTCAGGAACCACCTCAACAAGATCACGCAACTCGATCGTTTCATTCGCTATTCTCTGGAGGAAGGTAGTCTTGCCAACGCTGATGTTACCCTCAACACAGAATGTTAAGCGCTTCTTCTGAACAGAGGAAGAGCAATTGTCTTCCAACTCCTCCTCGTCAACACTCTTTTTAATGAAAGTAGTTATACTCTCAGCATGGTTCTTGTGGATTATTCCAACGGAACTTTGTAGATACTCAACCATCTTGTCACTAGATTTGCCAAAGAACTACAGCACATGACCCAAATACAACAATTTAATATAACAATTCGTTCGCAGAAATCTAGCATTCCTAGTAAACAAATCTTTCGCGTAACACCAAAACCCCTAAACAGAACAGGTGTAATAAGAGAGAGAGAGAGAGAGACCTTATCCTTGTAGAGTTGCTTGAGCTGCGCAACACCAGCGATACCTTTCTGAACGAGCTTTCTGAAATTTCTGGGACCCACACCGGGGATGGCCAGCAAATCAGGATTTGACGGAGCAGGAGAAGAAGTAGAAGTAGAAGCCTTTTGCCTCCTATTTAGCCTGAAGTTAAAGGGCTTCTTCTCTTTTGCGTCCACAACAGAACCATCCTCAACAGGGTCGGGTTGGGTGATGAAGGAGCCTTCTGAAGCCGAATGCAAGGAGCGGTTTCTAGAGTGGTTAAGGAGAAGAAGGGTCACGTTATTATTGGTGTGGGAGTGGGTGTGGGTTAGAATGAGACACCTGCAAACAGTGCAAGTGTGGGTACTAGAGAGCGCCAAATAGCGAGAATAAGAGAGTTGGGGCTTGAGAGAAGAACCAGCAGCAGTGAAGGCTGCTGCTGCTGACATTGGTACCAAGTTTGCAACTTTGGGAGGCAACGAAAGAAAGGGAGTAGCGACGGTGACAGAGATAGAGAGGAAGGGGACTGAAGAAGAGGAAGAAGAAGGGCGTAGCAGTTTCTGCATTTCACTCTGTTTGTGTCTGTGGAGTGTTCCTCATAATGAGGGCGGGAAGGAAAGGTATGGGTTTTAGGTTTAGCCTCTCTGGGTGTTGGTGCAGTGAGAGGAGTGCTCTCTATTCTATTCACAACCCGAGTGGATACACACGTACACACCCCCCAATACAAAAGCAGAATTCAGAGGCTTTCAAATAGAATCATATTAACTTTTTTAATTACAGTAATAACTAAATAAAATAAAAACTGATACTAATCCTCATGTACGTTGTCAAAAATTATTCTTTTTATTTAAACATTATAGATAAACTCATACCCACGAGAGTATCGTTTCACAGGCAATTTTCACTTTGATTGAACACGGATACGGATTAAACGGTGATAAGGACGGGTATGAATATGTATTTATCTGTTTCGTCTTTTCCGACACATAATTATTAAATTACTTTTATTTTGTTATGTGTATTACTTAATTGTTTTTATTAGGCTTTATCACTTATTATTATTTATTGTCTATTCTTCCAAATTTTATAGATAAACATAAGTCTCTCTTAAGTCTCAAATTTCTGAATAATTTTTAGGTGACAGAGACATGAATTTCAGAGGAAGAATTTTTTTGAAATAAAATTTTATATTTATTTGACAAAATAATTTTCTAAACTTGATTCCTTGAATAAATAAAATATTTAATTTTGTTCAAAAAAATTAAAAACAACTAACTTTTTTTATGTTTTTTGCAAAAAATATTTTTTGAAATTATAGAGCAGATACGATTATACCCGAATATCAACCAGGATTGAGATGAAAAAAAAAATCATACTAATCGAGGACATTGACATGACCAAGATGATTTTGAGGAAGCAAGAACAGGAGCGAGGAATCACATGCTAGTCCTCACTTCTCACCCCATTCCCATGTTAATTATATTGTTATTCAATGTGGTTATCATACTATAAAATTGTTTTAGATTGTTGATTATTATTAAATTCTTAATTAAATACCATTACCTATTAGGCTATTATTACTGACTACTATGATACAATACTCACACGATTAACGGGATAAAAAGAAACCTCTTACCCATTTATATGCTATCTTTTTTTAAAATGCCTTTGAAAGTTGTCAAAGCTTTTAGAAAATTGCAATGGTGTTTCTTGTGGGGTGGTGAGGAGGATGCAAAGAAGATTCATTGGGTGAAATGGGATACAATTTGCCGGCCAAAGGAACATGGAGGACTTGCCATAAGGGATATCTATCTCTTTAATGATGCCCTTCTGTATCCTTAACATTTTGAAGGTTATGCATAGTGGCCAGGTGAAAGATGCCGTTTATTTGCTCACTGTTCATTCTTTTTTAAGCATTTAGCACTGCCTGAATCAACTCTTGACTTCCATGTTGCTTTTATTCTTATCTTCGCGTCTGTTACTTTGGCTGGGACGCTTTCTAAAGGCTCGTTGTCTTACTCTTGGACGAATTCTCTTTCCTGAAATTTTTTTCTGTGGAGGTCCACCCCCTAAACCTCATCTGATAAAAAGGGTGTGGACTGGTATCCAACTCTTGAAGGTACTATTAAATGCGATGTAGATGGCCTGGCTAAAGGGGCATCTTTCCAAGCTCTCATGGCACCTTCTTGGGTTGCTTCTCCTCCTTTGAAGGGATCCGCCATGCCCTCCATGCTAAGTTGTTTGCCATTATCTTGGCCATTGAGATTACCATTGAGCGTAATTGGAAGCTTCTTTCGATAAAATCCCATTCTTTGATTATCATTTAAGCCATCAAAGACCATTATCTTGTTCCTTGGAGCATTAGGCAGCGTTGGAAAAACTATTTTTTGGCTTGTATAGATCACAATATAGTTTTGTTTTCCTCTCAGGTTTTTAGAGAAGGGATTTTTTGTGCAGATTGCTTCTTTTATTTAACATCATTCGTAGAGTGGTGGTGGTGGTTGGCAATGGAGTGCCAACATAGGTCTTTGCTCGCCATCTAGTTGCTCTCTATTTTTTTTTTTTAAAAAAGGTTTGTTTTTATTCATTTAGGCTTTGCTTGTTTCCACTTCCCACAATGTGATATATATAATTCCCCACAATAGGGCAAATTTTTAAAAATAATACAATTTAAATATTTAATTTGAAAAATGGGGCAGTTTGGAAAATAATTGGAAAAATGGGGTAGCCTAACACGCCTGGCTAGGGCGTGTTTAGGTCCCCTGGCGCCTATAAATCCATCTGAAAATAGCATTTAGTCCATTCCGCGTTCTCTCTAAAAATCGCTCTGCCTTCTCTCTAAAGCTTGGGTCTTGATATCTTCTGAATCGAAGCTCTGTCGAATTCGAAGCATTGCTGACAAGTAAGTCGATTTAACTGATTGTGCTTTATATTTAGTTTGTTGTATTATTAAATTAGAAAAATTGTTAGGATCAAATGAACTTGTTAGCAATATATATACTAGGTTAGTGACTACGGATTTAGGTATTCCAGTTTATTTTAGGCTTTACATTCATAGTGTGTTGTGGTGACGTTTTAGGGTTTAGGTATAGTGTTTGTACGGTGATTAGGGTTTATGGGTTACACACCTAGGATTTGGGGTTTAGGGTTGAGTGGTTAGTGTTTAGGGTTTATGGGTTAGGGTTTAGGGTTTAGGGTTTAGACACCCATGGTTTAGGTTTCGTGGCTTAAGTGGTTAGGGTGTATATGGTGATGAGGGGTTAGGTGATGGGGAACACAACTAGGGTTTAGGGTATCTGTGTGAGGGTTTAAGGCATATGTGGTCGTTAGGGTGTCGGGGGTGGCGTGACTGGACCTAGGGTTGAGGTTGTGTAAACAAGACCAGTTGTTTATAACTTTGTGTCTTTGACAATATTGACTTTCTTTCACCATTTGGTGTTTTACTGGGACTAACTACATCTGTAGAAGTGTTAGGTGAGGGGGAACACAACTAGGGTTTAGGGTATCTGTGTGAGAGTTTAAGGCGTATGTGGTCGTTAGGGTGTCGGGGGTGGCGTGACTGGACCTAGGGTTGAGGTAGTGTAAACAAGACCAGTTGTTTATAACTTTGTGTCTTTGACAATATTGACTTTCTTTCACCATTTGGTGTTTTATTGGGACTAACTACATCTGTAGAAGTGTTAGTTTGGGTGTTTGTGTGATTCTGACGTTTATTTATGTTGATTGCAGGAAATGAGTTCAAATGATGTTGTTCGTGTTATGTTTTTTTTCAATGGAAGGAAAATTCAAGGGGGAAGAGGTGTTGTTTTCGAAGGGGAGGAAAAGATGACACGAATCAACCGAAATGCAAGATTGAGTGATTTGCATCAGAAGATACTTCCAAAATTGGGTGTGGACGGAAATACTCGTATCACATTGCTTACGGCAAGAATATGGCAGCAAGATGAATACATGAGGTTTCCAATACAAGATGATGAAGAATTGGAAATGGTCATTGAAGAATTTTTTAATCAGTCACGGAAGAAACCTTTAGAATTGTATGTGGATTACACCGTAGTTCAGGAAGTTGTTTTACCCAGGAAGGTCAGTTGGTTGTAATTCTGCACATATTGCACCATCATTTGAATATGATGCTGCACCATCATATGATGTTGTTGGTGCAAACATGTCTCAGGAAGATTCACATGACCCAACTTGGGTTATGGATGACGATGAAGATGATGATGATGATAAAAATATAGCTATTGAAGATCGTCTTCTTGAGGAGAATGTCAGTGCGTCTGATAATGATGAAGATGTTGGGGTGGATGCAAATGCATTCCAGCAACAGAGTAATGTGAGGTCGTCTGAAATGCGGTACCGTGCGGGTGTTGGACCGAGACAATCAGAAGAACCAGTTGAGGGTAAGTTACATGACTTCAACCCTAAGTGATTTCGTTTAATTGTTGTATTTTGCAAACCAATGCTTATTAGTGTGTGTTGTGTTTAAAGGCGGGGCAGTTATTCCTTTTTGGGAAGGGATTCCACATTACACATATATCGATTGAAATCATCCAAGCGAAGAAGATTGTTTTAGCGGTTCAGCTTCAGGATCGGGTTCAGTCCAAGGTCCCTGGCAAATAGGGGACGATTTGTATGTCGAACAGGAATTCCCATCGAAAAAAGAGGCACAACTTGTCGTTAAGCGGAACCTAATGAGGGAGCATCAACAAGCACTTGTGGTTGAGAGCAAGCCTGACAAGTTTGCAATGAAGTGTGTTACTCACACGGATGGTTGCCCTTGGAGGGTTAGGGTGATGAAACCAGTGTACGGTGAGAAATGGGTAGTTTCAAGATGGGGTGGAAAGCACAATTGCCTCAACAACCGTATATCACAGGATCATAGGCAACTTGATGTTGATGTCATTGCCTCACTTGTAGTCGGTAAGAATTGAGAATTTTTGCTTTATTAGACCGATGTTAATTTGTGTTAAGGTTTGTTGTTAATTTGTATCTTATGGTGTCATTTTTAGGCATGATTAAGGAGGAACCGGGCGTGTCCATTGCGTTGGTTCAGGAGAGGATCACCAACAGCTTTGGATTTAAAGTTGGGTATTGTAAGGCATGGTATGCGAAGCAGAAAGCGATGGCAATGATTTATGGAGATTGGGAAGAATCTTACGCATATTTGCCGAGGTGGTGCAACTACATGATTCGTTTTTCACCTGGTTCTTTTTTTGATATTCAAACCAACGATTATTTTGTGGCAAATCGACTAGTCCGAGGGAAGCGTGTGTTTCAGCGCATGTTTTGGACTTTCAGGCAGTGCTGCGAGGCTTTTAAATTTTGCAAACCCGTCATTCAAATTGATGGAACTCACTTATATGGCAAGTATAAAGGAAAATTACTGATCGCCACGTGTCAGGACGGGAATAATGAATGCCTGCCACTGGCATTTGCCATTGTCGAGGGGGAGA
>PYAF01001990.1:115099-126109 GCA_007407185.1 Glycine tomentella
TTCGTGCTCAGAAGCACCAAGGAAGTGGTAGTCCCCATATGGTTGCCAAACGACCTGCACATAACAAAATAACACTTTATTAGTTCACAGCATGTCATACATATGCAAACCTCCAGCAATTGAGAAACTACTATATGTACCTCGTTTCGGGTAAGGGAGTCCAATGCCATCCTATAGACGACCAGTTCATGAGGTTTTAGTCGACCTAAAGCGTTAAAGCTAATTTCGAAACAAGTAATGTTAGTATAATATAACACATAATTGTTACAATTGTAAAAAAAATAACATATAATAACACATACCGATGTCCGAAATGCCAGTCCGACTGTGTGGGCAGCGGAATAGCTGGGGCGATCGGTGGAAATCTGAGCCACGCCCACACCTGAAGAAGCATATGACACCCACCGATGTCACTCCTGTCTGGATCTGTGCACTCACACATTTGCCTAAACAAATGTGAAAGTACAGCGGAGCCCCAGCTATATCGACCGATGTCCGAAAAATCCCCTGCAAGCAACGACATGTATCGTGCTGCGACCATGCTACCTCCAGATCGGTCGCACAGCAGCCATCACCTGATAAGTCGTGCAATGTGGGCCTTCGTGAACTGCGTCACATGCACAAGTTCGGGAACAACCTCACCCCAATGTGCAAAATGTCTGTCAAAGAAAGACAGGCGCAAATATCCACCTGTCAGCTCGCTGTCTGCAGGTTCGTGACCAAACACCTCGTCAATGACGTCCGCCCACTCGTCAACCGTCAATCCAGTAACCACATTGCCCTCCGTGGGCAATCCCAGAATACCAGCCACGTCTTGCAACGTGATGGTCATCTCACCCTGCGGCATGTGGAAGGTGTGAGTCTCTGGCCTCCATCATTCGACCAGAGCACTAATAAGCGCAGAATCCATCTGAAATACAAAAAAATTATTAAACAACTTCATTGTTCAAAGTAACCAGTGTTAACTCATTTCATAAATGCGTGGTTGCATACCTGCACATGTCGCATGCGTGCGACATGAAGAAACCCAGCCTCGCGCAACATGTCAGAAACAATATCAGGTATATCGTCCGCATCTGGTCCACCACCCAGTTTGCCACGTCGAGTCTTCAATACCCGAGGTGGCACGGAACCGTTCCACACAACTTGTGAAACGTGTGTGCGCTGAATTCGCCTACGCAAAACACCCCACCTGTATGGGGTAGGGACAACATAGGCAGTGGGATCCATCGGCTCAGCCTCATGATCGGATGCAGAACGTGATGACGATGTGGAGGACGAATCAACCATCTAATCAGTATTTTCATGAACAAAAATTTAAAACCACGGTAAACAAAATATTAGGGATTACCAAAATCATTCCACCAAAATTTTCTTACATATCAACTGTATTCAACCCTAAACCAAATACACTAACACACAAACCCTAACTCTGTACCCTAAACCCTAAACCCTAAACCGAATTACGTAACGCAATCACAACCCTAAACCCTAAACCCTAACCACCCGCTAAACCATACTCAGAGCTTAAACCCTAATCTAAACTGAAAACCCTAACCGTCAACCCTAAATCCTAAACCCTCAACCCTAACCACTAAACTCTAAACACTAAACCATACACCCTAATCACCCCCTAAACCCTAATCAGATCTTAAACCCTAATATAAACCGAATTAAATAACCCTAAATCCTAAACCCTAATTTAACCCTTAACACTAAACCCTAACCCCTAAGCCTAAACCGAATAACATAACCCTCATAACTCGGCCCCCCCTAAACCCTAATCACCCACTAAACCCTAATCAGATCTTAAACCCTAAACCATAACCCCTAATCCTAAACCGAATTACATAACCCTCATCACTCGGCCCCCCATAACCCCTAACCTCAACTGAAATCCATCAACCCTACGTTTGTTCATGAAGACCTAAACCCTAATCACCACATTACACCTAAACCCTAAACCCTAATCACAAACCATAACTTTGTACCCCAACACGTAAACCCTAATCACCATGTCAACCATAAACCCTAACCCCGATTTACATACACCATAATCACTATCTCGGGGCCTAAACCCTAATCACAACATAAGCCCTGGACCCTAAACCAATACCCATATACCCTCAATATCTACCGACAATCCATTAACCCTACACATACGCCACTACCCCAGGCCCTCAACCCTAATCACAGCAAAAGACCTAAACCCTGAACCTACCTCTGTACCCCCAAGTCATAAACCCTAATAACAATGTCAAACCTAATTCTAAACTGAATTAACCCTAATCACTAGCCCACACCCTAAACCCTAATCACATCGTAAACCCTAAACTAAACTACAATACCTAAAACCCTAGTCACTAACCTAATATATATGTCGCTAACAAGTTCATATGATCCTAAAAATTTTCTAACTTAAAAATATAACAAACTAAATAGTACGCAATCAATTAAATGGACTTACTTGTCGGCTGTGCTTCGAATTCGGCAGGGCTTCGCTTTGGACAATTCAGCACCCGAAATCTAGAGAGAAGGCAGACCTAATTCTAGAGAGAAGGCGCGAAATGGCAAATGTCATTTTCAACGGCTATATATAGGGCAAAGGGGGCCAAACAAGCCTTGCCAGGGCGTATTTAAACACGCCTAGCTTGGGCGTGTTTAAACACGCCTAGGCAGGGCGTGTTTGGCAGCCCCATTTTGCCAAATATCCCCTGATTTGCCCCATTTTTCAAATTAAATATTTAAATTGTATTATTTTTAAAAATTTGCCCCCACAATAGCAAGGTTGGATTGTGTCATGTGTGGCAGCTGAATAGAAACGGAGGAATTTGAAGGTATATTTATTAAGGAATTTTAAAAAATATTCTTTTTTTATTATATTATAAATATGTTCTCTTTAGACACATATCAACATTCCGTGTGACACCTGTCATCATTTTAGAAGCTTTAGATTTTTTAAAAACTTTTTCTTTTATTTTCTATTTCTTCTTTCTCAGTTTTGTTTCCTTTAAATTTTTATTTCTTTTTTTTCTTTCTATGTTTTCTTTCTTTTCTCATCTTACATTTTTTATATTTCCTTCTTTTATATATATATATATATATATATATATATATATATATATATATTATGATGGACCGAAAACAACATACTCAATTTTGTCTTACCCTATTATCATGCTCACAATTACCATTTATATATTTTCTAATGTCAAATGACTATAGATTGATATAAGATTAAAATATCTTTTAATCTTTTAATTATAGTTTTTGTTTTAATTTTGTAGAGTGAAGATGGAAACAGAGAAAACATACTCATCCATGTCTTATTATGTTGCTATATCTATTTACAATAATTATTTACAACATTTTTAAAAATAATTCTTTATTTGGATAAAATTAAAATATATTTTAGTCTTTTAATTATTATTTTTTATTTTAATTACTTTCTAAATTAAAAATACTTTATTTATTCTCATGTTTTCTATATCAATTTATCATATAACATATTATTATAGTTTATCTTTTATCTTTTTTAATTTGGGAGTAGTGATAGATAGATGGGGTTCAAATTTAATATATTAAATACTATAATACGTTAAGGTATATTTTTTTAATATACAAAATTACATCGTATTTACTCTTACCATAAAATTTTCCTCTTATTATTATGTTTTTACTGAACATAGAAAAATATAATTTAAACTTTTATAAATAATATACTCATCAGATAAACATTGATTCTTTTAATAATACCAACCTTAATGAATTGAGTACGTATGATATTTGCTTATAAAACATGCGAAAACATCATACTCACTTGTGCGGAGCCATGAGTATCTGTATCATGTTAGTTTTTGTGCAAGGTTGTGTCCTTTACATATTCAAATAACGGGATACTTTTATATCAGGTCACTTTCAATGTAATTTATAATTAGGTAATGTTTTTATTTTTAAAATAAATAATTTTAAAACTATTAAATAATTAAAAATCACTTGACATGTCATTTTATAATATTTATTATAAAAATAAATAATATTATTTTATAAAAAAATTGTGATGAATATAATGTAAAAAATATTTACATTTTTAGTAAATTCTAATTAGATTTTAAATAAAATTTGTTTATATTTATTTGTTTAATATGTTACAAAGAAATTTAGATTTTTTTTCAAATATTATTTTTTATCTCTTGTTGCGCTTTTTTTTACCTATGCTTCTATTGTTTGTTTAATTTCTATATTTATTTATTTTCATATTATTGTAGAATATTGGATAAATACTTATTTTAGTCTTTAAAAGTGTGAAATGGTGATATATTGATAACTGAAAAGATAAAAAAATTGAATTTAATTTTTGAATATGCAAAAAGTGTAATATTTCATCAACTTTGTAATTTAATGTCATTCTAAAAAATATAATTTATCATCAAATTAATTCTTAAACACTATAATCTGAGAATAATATGGTCTACAAAATTAACATAGAATCAATCGGTCATATATTTTGCATAGATACTAAATTCAAATTTTTTGTCTATAAGAATGAAAGAAAAAGAAAGAATAAAAACATCTTAAGTTTGCATCTTGACAATATTTTTAACAAAATTAATAAATTAACATTTACTTATAAAAAATAAATCTATTATCATTTCATATTTTTAAGAATTGAAATAATTACTTTTAAAATCAAAAGGAATATGAATAGTTAGTTAATGTAAATAAAAAAAAAATTAATGCATTAAGCTAAACCCAAATACAAGAAAAATGCAAGACTGTTAGACGTTGGGAGGATGGGAGGGGAGTAAGGCCGAGGCGGGACAAAAGTCATCAAAGCGGTTTCAGAAAAGGCTAAAGCAAAGGTTTTTTTAAGTCTCCTTTAGAGATCAACGATTATTATTAATTTAAAATTTCAATCTAACAATTCTTATAAATTCAAGCTTCCTTTACCTAGATAGATTCAAATGAGTTAATTATTTTTCACAACTAATGAGAATAGTTTATATTGCTAGTTAACCAGCATATGTAATTCGTGTCATGCACAAGTAAATATTATTTATAGATATTTGAAATATATAAATATTTTTAAAATTTATAGTAGGAATTATTTATAATTAATTTTTCAATCATTGATTGTAAAGTATAATATTTTTAATTATTAATTATTGTTGTCAATTATAGATATATAATTTATTAAAGTATACGGTAAATTATAGTTTTTTAAATACGATAAATGGGAGAAATAAAAAACATTTTAGTTAGGTAAAGTAGTAATGTTTTAAATAATTATTGAAAAATAATATTTCAATCAATCTGAGATAAGATTTTTTAGTTACAATATAAATAAATAAAAGAAAATATTTTTATGAAATGATAATTTTAAATTTAAATTGAAGTGTGCTCGATCATGATGCTAGTTTTATTGCGAGTCAAAAATCTTGTTTGTCACATCCCCCCGTCAAAATATATAAATTATGGAATTCTTTGTAAGAGATGTGAAACTAACAATTTTATTAGAAAGTAAAATTATTAATTTTTACACTAATTTTCAAGTGGATGAGATCACTAACAAGTGACATATATACTATTTTTGAATAACACTATAAAATATTTTAAATTTTTAGCATATATTAAAAATGAATTATGAATTAAAAATAAACTATGTGAATTATTATAAATGATTATGTATCAATCATTTTAATTTTTTTAACCATCATAATCAGGTCTTTGGCTTCTTAGTGGGACCTCAAGATATTTCCACAAGCTAAGCTTTGGTCCTTTGTATTGGCTATGTGACTAATCATTAGTCTAGGATTTAATTACATTTAAAATTCATTGTCCCTTTTTAATGGTGTATTTTGCACGGATTGAACCTAGGTCCTCCCTCCCCAACAAACTAAATATGTATTCTCAACTGAGCTATATTTATTGAATATTATGTATCAATCATGTAGCTTAAAGTATAATTACTTCAAATTATTAACTACTATTGTGCAATATATGCATAGTTAGCTAAAGATCTAACTAATTATTATATATAAAAGGAGAAAATGTATTTTTACTCCTTATACTTTTGATTAAATTTGATTTCAGTCTATGTATATTTAAGTTGATGAATTTAATCTTTCAACTTTTAAAAATATGGGAATCTAATCACTCTTCATGTTTAAACTTAACATTTAATTACATTTTCTCACCGCTATAAAGTTGAATTAGGGACTACATTTATATATTTTTTAAAGTTAGAGGAATAAATTCATTAATTTGAAAGTATAGGAACTAAAATCAGTGTTTGGCCGAAAATATAGGGACCAATTCACTTAGTGGGATGGAAGTGAAAGAAGCCATTTTAGAGGCAACTCTCTTTGCCAAAAGAATAAATTATAATTTATTTTAATTCACTTAGCAGTTGTTGTTAGCTAAGCGTGACATGCTTTTATGAAAAAACAAAAAAAAACAAAAACAAAACAAAACAAAGATTCTCTACCTATATAAAGCATCTTTTCATTAGGATCAACTTTTAGATCATTCTAGGGTTGTGTGTTTCGTGGCTCGAGCTCTCACCTATTACCGAGATAAAGTATTTTTATTGCTGAGATAACACTAGTTTTTTTTAATGAAAATAAAACTACTACCAAATTTAAATTTTGTCCTATTTTTATTGCGGAGATAACACCAGTTTTTTTTTTTTTTATTGTTGTTTCAGCCACTACACACTACATGTTTGATCTATTACTTATTTGAAATTTGTTAAGTTTTTAGTTGTTTAGCTTAGAACTTATAATTAATTTTTGAATCCATTTTCACCAAAACAAAATATTATTTTGCCTAGGCCTTGAATATATACAAAAGCCTAGTACAAAAAAGTTTTTATAGAGACGATCTTTGTACTTATATATATATATATTTGAAAATATTGGATCAGTTGATACGCTTGTCAACAATGTAACAAATATATGATCGACAGTTAACTAACAATGATAGAAATATATTGGTTTGTGATTTTAGTAGCAAATTGAGTAATTACATGCTTACAAGGCATACTTGCCACATGTTAAGCACACATATATTTAAAATAATAATACATATAACACATATACAACAAAGTAATATTCATAAATGTCAACAATTAACCAAAGGTACTTGTTAATTGTCACATCCTACAAGATATGTCAACGTAGTAAGATTAACATCTACATTTGTTTGACACATTTAAACTTTAGACCTGTTGCCATCACCATCACCTGACCAAATTGTTGTCCACTTATCGCTTTTAATTCTTTCATTCGCCGACCTTGATTGTTGCATGGGAGTCAATGGTCCTACCGAACAACCAATTTGAACTTACATGGACTCATGGCTCGCATAACATAGAATCTAATATCCTCAGCTAAACTTATAATTGGCTTGCTCCTATTCTTGAGGATCTTTGCATTGAATGTTTCATAGTTGTTGTTGCAGATGTTGTCCACTTTAGAATTCTCACTAAAAATGCTTTGTTCCATGATTCATAAGGCAAATTTTCCAAATAAGCCCACACTTTTTTTCCTCTTAAGTGATTCCTTGTGTAAATTAAATTCAAAAACTGTTGTTGATCTTATGATCTTACACATTGCCAAAAGAAGTCTCTTTGCTCTTAATCTTTCCAATACTTTGTGAAGTTTCCCCATAAATGAATTACACAATATTGTCTACACTAGGCATAACCTCCCTCATGGCATGAATAAGACCATTCACGTACAAAAAATAAATATCAATTTGATCCTTGAAGTTAACAATTAATTGTTAATTTGGTCCTCAATTTACAAAGTGTACATTAAAAGATTATAATTACCTTATGCATGTTTGACATAAAGCACCAACCATGTTTGCCTGTAATCTCCCAAGTCTTATGAAGCAATGTAAGAAACTGTTTCCAATTTTCTATGTCTACAACATCAACAATACATATGCAATTACAAAAATGTCATTATTTGCATCTTGGCCAACTACCGTGAGCACTTGACCATCATAGTATTCCTTCAAAAAATGTCCATCTAGACCAATAAATGGTTGACATCCACCTTTGAACCCGTTTTTACATGCGTCAAGACAAAAATACACTCTACAAAATTGTGGTTTGGCCTACGAAATTGGGATACAATCAATATTAATTGTTGACCCTTGATTGATTCTTATAAACTCATTACCACAATCCCAAATGCAAGTATATTGTTCCTTTAAATTACCCTCAACCATCTCTCGAGCATCTTCTAAAGCCGTAAAAATCGTAGTACCATTTGTGTGCAGGCCAAAATCAGATTTCAAGTATTAAAATGCCTCCATATAATTTAAAGTAAGATGCATTCTAATTTTGTCAGCCAACTTGCAAGCATCCCATTTCCTAGAAGCTTGACCATTCTTGAAGCTCCTACCACACATATGTTCTTTCACAAAGGTTTTAATTTGGAAGCTTCAATGATCTTCATTCCATGAACAATATATCTCTCACGAATAGTTCTTTTACTCACATATTGCTCTTGCTTTTTTCTTTTTCATTCTTTAGCCATTTTAATTTGCCTTCTGTAGTATATAGTGAAGTCCCTAACTGCATCATTGAAAATTTGTAAGTTGTTGGCAAACACCTTCCCTATCTCTATTTGTACATTAGTAAAACTTTGCACCTTCATTATACAGAGGATACACAACACCTTTACTACTACATCCTTCATCATTAGTGCTATTAGGAGTCTGAAGATATTTTGAATGGTAACTATAGTCACTTGACTGTTCATCGTCATCTGCTAGAGGTGTATAAAGAATGACCTCGTTACCTTGAGAATTATCGTAAGACTCATGGTATGATTCTTCGTCATCAAATCCATCATTAGACATCCTGCAAAATAACTTTAATTAAAATTGACATCATACAACTTCCCATAAGAGATTAACCCCTTTTGAAATAAATTTTAGAAAAACATGCAATGAATCGTCTTCACTGTAAACAAAAATAAAGACAATGAAACATACAAAAAATCCATTTCAAAAACAAACACAACCCATCAAAACTCATGACAAAATCACAAACATAAAATTGAAAATAAATATAATTTCTTATCCAAAAAATCAATAACAAAAATACACAAACAAAAAATATAAAAAACAGAGACCACGTGCACACACAAAAAAATAAGGACACCTTCATATATGAAAACAAAAAACAAAAGGTTTACAATCGGGGTATAATAACTACATGAAGTTTTTGGAGTACTAATGTCCGACTTTCTTGTTTGAACATGGATTGCACAAGGCTTCTTCAAGTCTGTGAGTAGAAGAGAAGACACCATGTTTCTCCAATTTAGTCATTGGTGCATGGGAAGTGGAACCAGTAGAGGAAATGAGAAAAAAAAAAAAAATTGAATAAGGGTTCTCATTAATCTTTTTGGTTCTCTAAAAAGGTTGGGTAAACATATACTGTCACTTTAGTCTATCTAACTCATCCCCAACGTTGCATCATAGGTGTACAAGATAACGTGTCATGAAATAACGTGACACCGAGGCACACACGTTATGTTTAACGTATTTCAATTAATGGATGAGTAAAGTAATAAACATTTTACAATTTTTAAAATGTTTTTAAATTTTTTATATTTTCAGAGATTTAAATTACACTAAATTATATTTTCACGTAAAAAATAATTATTTATCCTAAAATTAATGTCTAACTCTTTAGTCTTTACTATCTATTGTGCCAATTTGTATTACATTTGATTGGTGTGCTGTGACTAAGGAAAACAAATTTTGATGGAACGTGGGTAGATTATTCTTTCTCATTTCTATTTCAACCAATCTAACAAATTATTTTATCTTCAGTTTCTTTCACTCTTTCTCAATTCGATCCTTTCTAAATCATCTAACTAACAGTTTAACATCACGAAGGTACTTGTTCTCCCAAGAAGTTTCCTTCAACTTTTATAAGCGCATACGCGCACAGAAGACGACGTAAAATTTGACCTTTTAAAAGCAATTTTTAATTAATATAACGGGACAAAAGAAAGAAAAAATGACATCTGTTTTACTTAAGCTTAATTATCAATATGTTTTTGAAATTATTTTAAATAATTTAATTTGATTCTCAAATTTTTAAAAAGTTAATTTAGTTTTAAATTTTGAAAAATAAATTGTTTTGATCTCCAAATTTTTAAAATATTCTATTTGATTCTCAAATTTTTAAAAAATGAATCATTTTAAACTCTAAAATATTTTAAATAATTTAATTTAGTCTGTAAGTTATTAAAAATTGATTCATTTTTAATAACTTAATAATCAAATTAAAAATTAAACCGTTTCACTTGACAGCACGTTGAAAACCGTCTACAGATTATGCGCTTATTTTCAGCTCACTCTGTCTCCACTACGCTCGTCTCGACTAATGGCTACACTACACGCCCTCTTGTAAATCTACGCTACACCGCAAAGTAAAAAACACTATAATAAATACAAGTAATTAAAAAAGCCATATTATTATTATTATTGTTAGTTAGGTTGAAATTGAAAGCAATATATATATATATATATATATATATATATAGAATAGAGAGAGAGAGCAGTGAATTATGAAACAAAAGTCTGGTGTCGTTGAAATCGAACGCATTTAATAAGCTCTAAAATCAGTTGAGTTGTTGTTTCATTGCTTTATTTTTTTTTGGCATTCATTCATAACCAACAACTTGACAACTCCTCCAACCCTCCGAGACCACGAAAAACCAAAAAAAGACAAGCGATAAATATAGGGAAAGAAAGAAAAACCGAGGCTTTGCTCAATTTCAGTGAAGTGAAAGATGGGTAATCGTTTCATCTGCATGATGAAGAAGGAGTCGAAAGATGTTGGATCGAGAAGCAAGAGAATGGGTAGATCACAGAGGAAGCTGGTGAGTGAGGAAGAGCTGCATCTTCAGGCACTTTCTATGGCACTTCAACAGCATCAACTGTCTCAGAGGTTTGAAGGCTCCATGTCTAGGAGAATTGGCT
>PYAF01001990.1:126209-147580 GCA_007407185.1 Glycine tomentella
AAGTGAAAGATGGGTAATCGTTTCATCTGCATGATGAAGAAGGAGTCGAAAGATGTTGGATCGAGAAGCAAGAGAATGGGTAGATCACAGAGGAAGCTGGTGAGTGAGGAAGAGCTGCATCTTCAGGCACTTTCTATGGCACTTCAACAGCATCAACTGTCTCAGAGGTTTGAAGGCTCCATGTCTAGGAGAATTGGCTCCTCCAGAAGGCACGCTGTCTCTGAATCTTTTTCAGCCAACAAGCAGGTCTCTCTGCCTCTTTTGTTTATTATATTATAATATATTTGCCATGATTTGTGGGTTTGGATTGAAAAAAAGTTTTTATTTTTTGAATCATTTCATCTGTGCCAAAAAGTGGGCTATCATGATTAAGATCTTTATCTATATGGGTAGGGTGGAAGTGAAAAGTAGTGTTTTTGAATTGAGTTAGTCAACATTACAAGCCATGGCTGAAAAGTGCACATACAAAGGGCTGCTTTTTTTTTTTTTTTTTTTTTTTTTTTGTGGGGGAAAAAAGGTAGTTGTTCTTTTTATTTTTTTTGCCTCAAAAGGTGCATCTAGAAAAGTACAGGGAGCCAATTCACTGAGCCTTGGAAAGCAGATGCGATTTGTTTATGATTAGTCGCATGTATCTTGTACTAGTTATAACATACCCCACTTCCTTGACTCCACTATATGCTTATTATGCATTTTGACCTCAGTTATTCTTAAGCGTCATGGGAAGATTCTTTACTTCCACCTTTTTAGGAGAGTCTACCACATTTGTCTAAAGGGAAAATTTGGCCTGCTTCATTTTTGGAGCCAGATTGTTTTGAGACTTTTGTTGAAATCACGATCTGAGCTGCTGCTGCTGTTCTTAATTATGTTAGTACTTATATATTTGGATTTTGCTAGCGATTTATTGTAAATGAACTCCTCATTTTAAGGGATCTTTGGAATGTTGTTTGAATTTATGCATATAATTAAAATTAATATATACTTGTTGTATGCAAATGTTAGCTAGGACCTAGAATGGAAAGGAAATGTGTAATCAGTTCTTATGCCCCCTGTGTTTTGTTTGAAATGTTTTCCTGACTTGCCAGTACGTCCTGTGCAGGTTCCAGTAAATCTGGAGAACATTAAAATAAAGAAGTTTGTACTAATCCATGGAGAAGGTTTTGGAGCATGGTGTTGGTACAAGACTGTTGCCCTTCTAGAAGAAGCAGGGCTGCTTCCTGTTGCCTTAGATCTTACAGGCTCTGGAATTGATCTCACAGACACTAACAACGTCACTACATTGGCAGATTATTCAAAACCTTTAACTGTTTATCTGCAAAACCTTCCTGAGGATGAACAGGTTTGGATGTGATATTGAAGTGAAGCATGTTATTGTCCACCATACTGTTATATTTCATGAAGATGGAAATTTTGCAGGTTATCCTTGTTGGTCATAGCATTGGTGGTGCATGTATTTCTTACGCATTGGAACATTATCCACAGAAGATCTCAAAAGCAACTTTTCTTTGTGCTACGATGGTGTCTGATGGACAAAAACCTTTTGATGTTTTTGCTGAAGAGGTATCTAGTTAGTTTCTTCATTTACTTATGTGATCAGTTGGATTTCTGGGAGTTCATATGTGATGAATATAATCAAAACTTAAATTAATAACAAAAGTTTTCCAAGTTTGTAACCATTTCTTAGCAATTATGTTATGGGTCTTGCTAACTAGTGCCCTTAGGGCATTGGTTAAGGAACTAAAATGAGAAAGTATTTATTGTGTAAATCATAGGAGAGCGTAAAAAAGATCATGGGCAGCGCAATTTTTCATTTCACAATAAAAACATTTCTACTTTAAGTTCTTTAACCAATGCCCTTCGGGCACTAGTTAGCATTTGCCTTGTGTTATTATGTGGAACATATATTGCTCTTCATCCTTTCACGAGGTTGTGCAACCTCAAATATTCTATTTCTAGTGAAAAAAAATGTAATACTATGGTGTTCTGTCCTGCTTTAATTTTTTGATATATTGCTTTTAGTGAAATATTTTAATCTGTTATTGGCTTATTGCAAATTTACTATCACTTGACTGTTTTAATTTTAATAACTCGGATTCTATGGGCATAATTTGAAGTCTTGGCCAACTTTCCAGTGAATCTTTTATTGCTATAATGTGCCACTCAGTACTTCATTTCATGACTTATCTGCCTTCTTACATAATTGTGTTTTTGGCAAAATAATACTTTTTTTTTGCTAGAATAGCAAAAACTTGGAAAGCTAAATACATAAGCTCTTGAACAAGCGAAAAATGTAACAGACTGTTCTGACAAAGCTAAAAGCACATTCAAATGTGTTCCTAATTAGAGTTATACTCATGTTTTCTTACTGCATAGACACTAAAAGTAATAGCAGCCAAAGTAAAAGATCTTTAAGTTGTATTTTCATTGCTGAATGAACATGTTTTTTTAATTTATTATAACTATTATTTTAATTTCATCTTGTTTTGCATTTCCCTTGGAAGTCTCACAAATTATCTACCTGCAGCTAGGATCAGCTGAACGTTTTATGCAAGAATCTAAGTTTTTGATCCATGGGAATGGTAAAGAAAAGCCCCCAACAGGATTTATGTTTGAGAAAGAGCAGATGAAAGGGTTATATTTTAACCAATCCCCAGCAAAGGTATGCAGGATTTAAGTCTATTTCTAACTTTTTTCCTCATAAATTTTATAGCTTCTACATATTGACTGTCCATTCAAATTAGCTACTTGAAGCTGTACACAACTTGTGCCCATCTACCCTCAAAGATGATCATATCTTTTATCTCCTTCATTGTTACTCCACTTGCAATCTCCTTGTTTATATAGAAAAGATTATAATGAGTACAATTGAGTAACTGGTTGACTCTAGCCCCCTTGCTGACCAATCTAGTGCAATAAGGGCAAACTCAACTCTGTTCCACCACCTAGAGTGGAACTGAAAAATGCAATTTTGTAATTGTTGTTGATCTACAAGCTCAAAAATAGCTTGCTGGTTGGTTTAAGTTGAAGAACAAAACTCCTTCCTCTAAAAGCTCAAGTGTTTTAGTTTTTTATTATCCCCCCCTTTCCAAATGCTTTAGGTCATTTTTTATTGTTATTAACATTTTTTAATTATTTTTCCTTCAAAGAAAGACATGCCTTATTGAACAAATATTCCAAAATGATTTCTTCAACTATTTTTTTTTTTTGTTTTTGTTTTTAAAGTTGTTCCTATAAAAGTTTAAGAAACAAGTTCGTAAAGCAGATAGCACTAAACAGTAAACAGAAATGAGGCACGCAAATCCTTGGATGTTTATGCCAAGGGTATGTGCTTCTTTTGGACTGGGAGATGAAGACGATTCTTGGATCTTATTTTGGGTGGATCAGAGACATTTCATTTTTTTATAGTTTGTTGTGTTTACATGAGTCACTCATCCAAAGTTTATACTCAATTCATGATTGTAACATTGATTGTAATTATTACATTGATGTGACTTGAATGATAGGGAGAGCATTGGGAATTTGGGATTCAATCCCTTTTGGTTTTATTTGTTGCTTCTCACTTTTATTCTGTTATCAAAATAGGAGAATTTGATCTACTAACTGTTGGTTAGCTTTTACAGTTTTGCAAGAAATATGGAGACTAAAGTTTTGTTGCAATGTGCTGTGTTTGCATATCTGTGTTTTATCAAAATTGGCTTTGTGACTAATCTAACGAGACTATTTCATGTATGAGTAAAATGGCTCATATATATTCATTGCTTTTATGTTTCTAAGTATTGTTATGTAAAGGTGGGATTTTTCTTTTCTTCATACCCAAATGTGTGTTTCTTATTCTTTTTTGTTTTTATGGATTGATACTCTACATAACTTCAGAAATCGCCTGGTATGTTTCTAGTTTCTTAATACCATGTCCTACAACTTCAGTAAACATTACTTATTACTTATACATACATATCAAAACATTTTGAATCCTTATTTTTCATGTTACATGTTTCATCTCAAAGTTGGGATCATAACTGTATTCAGATAAAAAAATGTTATACCATCTTAATTTATTATATTTATAGTTGTATTATGTAAACTGAGTCCTAATTGAAGGAATTAGGAAGGTCAAATCCTTTAATCTTGTAGTCACCTCACCTGGTTGTTATATTAATACTTTCAAAATTCGGATAGTATATGTATTTATTAGGTCTGCTAATATTTGAAATGAGGTGTGTTTCAGGATGTTGCTTTAGCCATGGTTTCCATGAGACATAGCCCTCTTGGTCCAATAATGGAGAAGCTGTCTCTATCTGCTGACAAATATGGTACTGGTCGCCGGTTTTACATTCAAACATTGGATGATCGTGCGCTTTCACCAGATGTCCAAGAGAAGCTTGTGAGGGAAAATCCACCTGAAGGAGTTTTCAAGATTAAAGGCAGTGACCATTGTCCATTCTTTTCTAAGCCACAATCTCTTCACAAAATTTTAGTGGAAATAGCTCAAATTCCTTAGCTTAATGCTCAACAGGATTTGATTTTATCTTTCCATCCCTTAGGATTACAAAATTGTAGAGTTGATAAGGCTTTTCTATATTGGCCATCAAACAGGAGGCCCAATTGGGAGAAGTATTTTTATTTTTTATAATCGTGAAATATAATAGAGGAAGGAGCATGATTTCTTCGCATTTAAGACAAAAGTCTTTTTCCTTTTCTGTTATGTGTATAGTAAATAGTAAATAGTAATGTATTCACTTTTGTACTTTTCATTTAGGCTTTGACAACTCTGTTTTATGGTTAGCAATTTTAAAGTAAAAAGTACATCAACAATAGTTGGCCTTTAATAGATTGGAATACATGATACTTTATTTTATTTTTTAAAAATTTTCTGTTAAAGTTTTGTTCGCCTTTGTTTCAACAATATGTACTACCATAATCTTTTACACTATCACTTATCAAAGATTCTCCTTATGATAGAATATACACTTTCTTTCCTTAACTAATGCAAACATATGTATTTTATAATAATTTAAATTATGATTATAACTAGTTTATTTATCAAGGAAATCTAATTCAATCAATAACTCAATTGAATATGACATGTGAGTGTTATAGATCTCTAGTTACTGGGTTTAATTCCTACCAATAAAAAAGATGTCAATTTATCTTGGTCTTTATCATTTGAGATTGATCTGTGAATTATGTGGCTGGAACTAACAAAACATTAGTTAAAAATGTAAATTAAGGTTTAATAAACAGTTTGGGATGCCACAAATTGCCCTTAACAAGTTATCTCCTTTCAGAATGTGACTCCAGGAAAGAAAGAGTAGAGCTGTAAAGGAAAAGAATGTGCAAGTCTTTGACCGTTCGAATCTCGTCAAACTTGTGTGGAGAATATAATTACGAAAGAGAGAGTAATGCTATTTTTGTTTGTTTTTCAGCGCATCACTCTCTTTGGTCTCATGCTTCGCTCTCTTCACTTCCTTTCTTTCTTTCTCTTCGTTAAGAAGTGTTGAAAAAGAAGAGAGGAAAAATAGCCTTACTCGTTTTTCATTTAGGAGGCGCAAACAATGAACTACAGTGCTATATTTGAATGTCTATCCTCCTCCCTACCAAATGCCATCGAACATATGGAACTGATTAATATAACCTACAAACATCCATATTTGGTCAAATCGATCAGCTACTAATATATTAAAGTTGTACCTTAATCTAATCCAGTTCTTAAATATATACTGAAATATTTTTAAACCATCACCAAGCTAATAATCCATCATAATTCCTCACCAACCGACTATTACTAGTTACTAGTTAAAAAAGTTATGAAAAAAAAAACAGATTACAATAGAGAGGATAAAGTGTTCAGTGCAGAGTAAGTTTAAGCAAAACAACCGGGTTGGTCTTGATCAGCTCCAACACACAAAGATCTCCTATTGATAGTGATAGATTGTTGTCCTTCACAAACTTAGTCCATCCTCTCGCTATGCGGCCGCCATGATATACGCAAGAAACATGCCACTGCTCCCCATTACAATTTTGGAGCATCATGCAAACATTTGACTTCAGATTTTTATTTTTTTAACCAGAAATTTTGCTTCAGATACTTGCCAGCAAATTTACTTGGAACATACTGCACACAAGGAAGGGGAGGTTTCAGTGCAAAACATGATGCATATATAACTCAATATTAAAGTAAAATTATTAATTCCTCACCAAGTTAGTAGACCTGATGGTTGAAGTAAATGAAGGGTTTTTTGGCTTGAATCCATATCTATTGCCAGCAACATCCTTTTGCTGCTATTTCTGAAGAAGAGTGGTTTTCACGACTTCAAAACAACCAGTAAAAAGAAAAAGTTCAAATATGTTACTACTTTGAAGTTATAAATGAAAAAGAAAAAATATACTGAATTTATAAAAAAATTTACAACTTCAGTTAAAAAACAGAAATCGTAACAGGTATTATAATTTCTTAACTAGAAGTCATACCTGATCCTCAAATAGTAATAAAATTTTAAAAACGTCCTTTTCAATAAAAAAGTCGGACAAAAAGTGTTATCACACATAAACATCAAGATGGAGACCAATCAATTTTTTGATTAGAAACTAAAAATAAAAACTAAAAAAAAATTAAGGATTAAAAATATATTTAACCTTAATGTGAAGCAAACATTTAACAAATGTAGTTGGTTTGTACCTAAAAATAGGTCCCCAGCCTCAGTCGTTGATTCTGCTATTAATATTATAAGTGTCACGTTATTATGATAATTTCTTTGAAAATAAAAATAAATTTATAAGGATTAAAATTTTGCAGGAACTGAAAACAAGAAAAGTAAAAAAAATAAAAAAAGTAACATATTTATAAAACAAAAATATTTAAACATTAAATCAATGTTATTAAAATCGAATTGATCCGTAATTTGATAAGATTATTGAGTGAATGTGTTACTGATTAGTGGTCGAAGCACATAAATAAATAAAAATTAAAATAAAATAATACTAATATGAAAATATCTATTTATTATATTTATATTATATTGAAGGCAAATAGATAATCCCAAGCCTTTATGTTGGTTTAAAGCATGTATACACAATTGCAATAGCTACTTCTCAAGAATCACACCTTTTATTGTCCTTAGCAAATCCTGAAAGTTCTTCCATTTATACGGTTACTTTGAGATCACCATCAAGGAATGTAAGAGACTAAAGCCTAATTCAGAGAGATGGGTAGAAAGAGAGAGAGAGAGAGAGAGGGAAACAAAAAATTGTGGAGGGTGAGTGTTAACATAGGAGGGGAGATCGGGGTGATATCTCTACATTCTTCTTTTAGGCTTTGTTTGGGAGTTAGGAGGGAAAGGGAAGGAAAGAGATTCAAGGGGAAGGGAGGGGAAGGAAAGAGAGGAAAATGAGAGAAATTCCCTTGTTTGGAAGTTAAAAATATATTAAGAGAAGGAAATAGAGAGTTAATAAAAAATTTTTACAATTTTTTCCTTATTTAAAAAATTTAATATATTTTATATTTTATACTAACTATGGTAAGATAGTAATTTTATTAATACTGCTGATATAAGATAATAATTTTAATTACTTTTCCTTCTAAAAACCCCCAAATAGCGGGGACAACAATTTATAGGGTTTGGAGGGTTTCAGAGGAGTTTTAAAAATCCTCAAATCCTTTCCCTCAAAAATTAAAACTCGCAAACAAGAGAATGACTCTTCCTAAACCTTTCCTTTCCCTCTCTTCCTCTCCTAGCTCCCTCTCCCAAACATACCCTTAACGGTTCCTGGGAATTTTGTGGAATACGACCTTTGGAAAATATTCATCAAGTGGAAAAGGCATGGGAAGAGGAGGGATCGATAAGGGTGGACACAGGTATGGATGTTCAAAATGATGTCTGGTTGGCAAAACAACTTGATTGGGCGTTAATATACCAAAATTTAGGAAGGTGAGTAGATGGGAAGGGAAAGTAGGGGCCCGAGCATAGGTGGTGGAAAAACGCCAATTCCAAAGCAGGTTGATTTCTGCCAGAATTTCAGGATTCATGGACTTGTTTACTAGATCAAAGTGGTAGATGAAGTTGGAAATTTTAATTATTGATTTTAGTATTTATCATCAATTAAGATTCATTAAATAATGATGTAACATTATGCTAATCTATCACATAATCACTTATAATACTATTTTAACTTACCACTCACCACTTAATCAAACCTGACTACAAATATTAAAATCAAACATAAAAATATTGCAAGTAGTAAAATAAAAAGTGAAATTTAGATAATAAAATCAAAATGAGCTACGTTACAAATATGAAAAACATATTTAAATTTAAATTTTACACACTTTATATTAATTTGTTGACTGAGTCAATAATATATAAAAAATGTTTTCTTGGTCAATCTTGAATTGTTTATAACTTGAGACAAAAAATATAAATAAATTAAATAAATGATTGATTTTGATTTGATTGATGATATAATACGATAGAAAGACAGAAATAAAGAAAAATAAAAATTATTGATTGAGTCTTTAAATTTTTTTATTATTGAAATATAATTACTTCAATATATAACATAATATTCCACACATAATAATAGTTCATTAATCCGATATTCCCCGTCCTCGTTTTTCATTTAGAGTAAGCAATCAACTAGTGCTTTATTTGATAGTCTATCATTCTCCCTAGTCTCTATCAAATGCAATCGGATATGAAAGTTAATAAGCTACGACATTCAAATTTGGTCAAATCAGCTACTAATTGTTTAATGGTGTGCGTTAGTGGATTAAAGTTCAGAATACATAATAGTAATTTTTTTTTTTTAACCAGCACCAAGCTTGATAAATATAATCCATCATAAGATCGATTAACTGCTATTAACTAGTAAAATAGCACGTATTTAGAAAGACTTCACTTACAGAGATCAGTGGTGAATTCAAAAGCAAACATGCATAAAGTGTTTGTTTAGTTCAGTGCGGACGTGAAGTGTGATATTCAGGTGCAGCAAGCACAGTAAGTTTAAGCACAACAGCTGGGTTGGTTTGGATCAACTCCAATACACAACGATCTCCTTCTGATAGATCGTTGTCCCTTACAAATTTACGCCATCCTCTTGTTAGAATCATTCCTCCATAGCGCGAATTATGACTTACGCAAGAAACACCCCACTGCTCCCCATTACAATTTTGGAGCAACATACTAACATTTGGCTTCAGATACTTTTTAGAAAAGTGACTTCTCACATACTGCAGCAAAAGGAAGGGAAAGGGGAGGTTTATTTCAGTGAAAAGCTCAATAATTTTATTTTAACCCAAAACTATTAATATTAATTCCTCACCAACCGATAAGGCTGGATGGTACAAGTAACAGAAGAGTGTTTTGGCTTGGTAGCAGCATCCTTTTCTATCTCCGACCAATCACTTTCTTTCTTCCTTGCTTTTAAGTTCGCATCATGTTCATCAATAGCTTCCTTATGCTCTTTCTTTCTTGTTTGATCATCAACCTTGGACCTCTTCCTATTGTCCAAGTCTGGATAACAAATCTCAGCAGAAGTAGTATCAAATATCAGAACACGAAATTTTGAATTCCCTTCATATCTGAAAACTAGGTAGGAACCATAACCGAGAGAATAGTAATCTACAAACTCTCGCCATTTGCTGCGGAACGAAACATCTTTACCACATTTCTTCAATCTCATTTTCCAAACACGGCCATCGGGAACAGTAACCGTAGCAACGTTAGATAGTTCATCTCCAAATCTTTTAATAAATTCCTCAGGAATTCTCTGCATCTTAAATTAGTTAGAAAGAATTTTAAGAAAAGAAGCACCAGAGAACAACTGTGCAATACCAATAACAGTGGATTTTTTTTATAATCATATTATTGTTACAAAGTATCCACCCACTTCTTTACTGATAACTAATCTCCTTGGAAAATTTAACTGACCACTTTTAGAGGGGTTTACCTATTTCATCTGCGTTTTTTTCATTTACAAGACTTTTTTTCATTTACAAGACTCAGATCCAAAATCTTGTTTTAGGGAATCGAGCTTAGTATCGACTTGTTAGTCAATAATAGTGAATTTGAATCTTAAACTAGACTTATTTTAGAATGTAAAATACAATAATGGCTATTCAATTTCATCAACAACATCGAATGTCCAAAGATTCAAACGTCTCAAACAGATTCACTGACAAACTTAGGTGATCTAAAAAATAACAAAGGTATTAATTTTGGAGAACTAAAAAAATGATTGAAGAAAATAAAAGAAAAAAGAGTATACACTATACATTGTATAACGTGATGCGAAGAGAAAAACAACAAGTGTTAATAAAATGTTTGTAATGAGGAGTCATTTTTTAAAATGCATAAAAGTACAACTCAATCATCTCCTCAAAGTTCAAAGTTTCCAGTTTTCTGCTTCTATAATACAACAGAGACAACTACAAAAGAAAAGATAATAGCTTGGTTTGTCATACTTTCGAAAAAGAAAATAAAAAAAGAGGCACTATGAAACAGGTGAAACTAGAAAGAAAGTAGAGAAACCAAAAGCAAAGAGATTATTTGTCAATTGTTACCATTTGGTTGGCATGAATGGGTGAGGGAAGTATGATCTTCAGAAAGTGCTTAGAATTAGATTCCCTCTCCGCCGAATCAGAAACTTCAACATAGCTTCTCCTTCTCCGGCGAGGCTGCATTGGAAATACGGGATTCTCTACTCTAACCACAGCCCACAGAGAAGAGACTAATGAGTGTTGCGTGTTGAGTGTTGTGTATCGGCTGCACAATGAACAAGATTGATTGACGGACGAAAAGGCACTGCATTGTTCTTCGTCAAAAAGAAAAAACGTAAAGAAAAAATTAAATATGTTTCTTATGTATGTAAATTGAACAAATTTCAGCTTCACAGGAAAATCGATGCGATGATCAATCCGTTTAAAGCATTGGATGAATAGACTAGACTAGAGGTCAAATCAATGGAAGACATTGATTGATTTCTTAAATTTGTATACTTTTTTTTATATTTTAATTAATTAAATTATTTTTTAAA
This sequence comes from Glycine tomentella, assembly GCA_007407185.1. Classification (NCBI taxonomy): domain Eukaryota; kingdom Viridiplantae; phylum Streptophyta; class Magnoliopsida; order Fabales; family Fabaceae; genus Glycine; species Glycine tomentella. Next base: position 137,235 of record PYAF01001990.1, read on the forward strand.
AATACCTTAAATAAATATATTAGATGATTAACTATACCAAAATATAAATTACCTTATTAAATAATAATCAAAATAATTATGAACCACTTTTGAAAAAGGTAATTATATTATAATTAATTCAATTACAATTAAAAATTAATTTGTATCACAGTTAATTCAATTACTATTATAAATGCTAACTTATTTCATAGTTAATTAAATTTTAATATAAAATAATGTATCATAATTAAATTTTTAATAAGATTTAGGCATGCCGTAAAGAATGTATCTAGGATCCATGACACCCAAAATACAAATCAACCACCTTTTATTTATTCAAATAAGGATCATAATCAACTACTATTATGATGGACTGAAGAAGAGATACCAACATAATTAGAATGTCTTTTTTTATTCTGAAGTTTTGTTGGCTACAACCTTTATTCAAAATAAATAAATAAATTCCAGTACTGTTAAAAAGAGTAAATTACATTGTAAATTAATTTAATTTAACTAAAAAATAATTTGTATTAAGTCAATTACTACTAAAAGGGAAACATTTAATTTCAGTTAAAAATAATTTATATCATAACTACTTTAGTTGCTATTAAAATATATTTTTATAAAAATAACTTGTATTTCAGATGAGCTACATAATGAACATATTTATGTTGTATAATTCATTGACATGAGGGTGTCAATCTATAATACAACAAAATTTAAGTTGTTTCAAATTTTTACCAAAAAAGACCCTATCACAACAATTTATTTTTGTAAAAACTTATAATCAGTGTTAAAAAAAATACCTATCACAACGAATTAAATATATTTTCGGTGTTATATTTTTACAAAACAAAAATTAACCCAACAAAAACAAGTTTCTACATACAAAACGGAAATTAATTTTCGTCAAATCAGTGGGGAAAAAAAAACGAAAAGAAAAGGTACAGAGGAAGGGGTGTCTCATTAGAAAGGAGAGACGTGGTAAGAGGGAAGAGACAGGGGTTAAAAGAGGGGATGAAGTGTGAAGAAAAAGGTAGGGAGTTTGGAATAAATAAATAAAAACGGGTGAGAATAACATGGCCCTCTTTGTTGCGAATTCCTTTTCATCTGGCAAATTTTCTATTCTTCCTTTATCAATTATAAAAAAAGAAACCCTCTCCAATGGAAAGAGTATGGAATAAGGATGATTCTTGAGGACCAAAGACGTTCTAATATCCTTACAATAACACGTACACCATATGCACGCTAAAGTATAAGCCTTCAATACAAAAACACTATAACTACTTGTCCACTGAACAAGACAAGATTCTTCACTCTTTCCGAACATACTACCCCATGTTATGTACCAAGAACTTTACAGTTACATCCCAAACACAACATTTCCCAACACTGAAATATTCAATTTAAGGAGACACGAAACATGATGGGTATAAATCCATCAGCATGGTAAACAATGCCAATCTGTTTTCAGTAGTAATCATGTCAATGAGGTCTGTAACTTTGCATTCCCTTTATTGTGCAGAGGCTCTGCCAGGCAAACAATTGGATCATTTTACTGCAAAACATAAAAATGAGACATTGGTCAAAAGCCAAAGAAATTTCAGAAAGTAAGAATGAAAGTTTATCACATGCGAAAGAAATTGGTCCCTAGCTTATGAGAACCGGTAAGCTTACTGCCTTGTAACTTGCAGGTCACAGGTTCTAATTCTATAAACAACCTCTCAGGTTGACGGGGTAGGGGCTGCATATATCTATCCTCCTCCAACTTCCCAGGTGAGAGCCTCTTACACTGAGCCATCCTTTTTAAGAACCAGTATTCAACTATTCAAGTAGTCCTTTTAGCAAAAGTAGAACATTAACATACCTTTCAAGTCGCTCAGACTCAGGTTGACCTGAATTAGTTGAGGATTATGTCCTAAACGGAGACCATAGCTCAACATAGCAGGAATGATGCCCTGTAATCTGTTTATAACATTACAAAAGGTAATTGCAATATTGGATGTAAACAACACTCAGAAACAATATCAGAATGAGGTACTAATCCCCCCAAAGCAATAAGCACTGAATCTCAGGTACAAGAGACAAAATAATTTCAAATAAGGCATACCGCAGATATTTTATGACCCTGAAGAAGATTTATGAACCCAGACTTGCTTCTGCAGACATAACAAGTACTTTACACACAATGAACCAACCAAAAAGACAATACATCAGCATATGACATGTATACCTCATGAGCACTATGCCCAACACTTTTCTTGGAAGGTTTCCCTTCGCTTATACTGACTGCAACATTGTCCTTCACTACATAGGAAGCTCCATGACGAGTAAAATTTCTCTGAGAACCTAGAAAGTTCAAAAGTACGGTTGAAACACATTTCCCTTAGTCTTTGATTTATTAACAATAACTAGTAAAGAGACACCAACCATTCTCAATAGAAGGATTGCCACCATGTACACCTGCAGAAGCAGAGAATTCACCTCCCCTGTTTACAGAAGGAACGTTTTCTTTTACTTCTCCTGTTGAGACAAGAAAATCACCCGAAGACTCAGCTTTATTTTTATGGCAATGATTTCATAGTGTTTATGCTAAATATTGGAAAGAAATATATAATTTATTTTGCTTGTAAACAACTCATTGCCTAGTCAATAGTCATACCTTCAGCAGATTCAGGATTTGACTGAGTAGGCTGTGCCAATGAGGATGATGAATGGTCGTTACCAGCATGAGAAACATCAGAACGACGAAGGGGTGTCCAAACACCACGATCAGGTCTATCCTTGTTTCTAGTACGTTTTTCTGTTTTCTCACTGCTTCCCAAACTATGCAGATCCCTTTTTATGAACTTTTTGTCCAATGCTCTTCTAGAATCCCCTTCAGAATTAATTTGTGCAGCATCAAGATTTGAGACTTGATCATTTAACCCAGACCTTGAACCAAAAGGACGAGGGGGTCGCTTCCCATTATCAGAACTTAAAATTTGAATTTTATGTTGTGTACCAGTTGTAGACTGACTTTGACGAGCTTCATTATTTAGAAGTATGCTCCTAATCAATCTTCCACTAGCTTCACGTCTATGGTTCTGTTTTGCAGGAGTTGAAATAGGAGAATTTCCAGATTGTACATTTTGCTGTTTTACTGTGCCCTCAGTGGCCTGAAAATTCCATATAAAATGTTAAAAACAAATTTTCAATGATTAGTGTACTATTGTTTGAGTGTAGGTTTCAAAGTACACTTGAGTGATTTAACAGCTTTGAAATAACTTTCATAAAGAAGTAGCTCTCAAATTACTTCCAACCGGAAAAAAAAAAAATTCTGGTGTCTGTTCAAAAACAATATTAACTCATAAACCTAGCAGGGGAGAAAAACATAACTTTTTAAAATCTTGTTTATTATGAGGAACATCTTTTTTAGAAGATAATAAGAGATATCAATATAACTAGCAAAAGCAAGCAAAATGGTGATAAGAAGATATTGTTGAAAAGAAATGAGACCTTTATTGGTAAATCAAAACCTACACTGGGAATTTCCCGCTGTTTCCCTTTAAGAAGAAGGATTTTTCTCTTTCCGGAGTCAGAAGTCAGTGGAATTCCAGAAATGGAACCTTCAATGCCATGCACTGCATATTCATCAATCACAAATAAGAAATTTAAAACACTTATCAGCTAAAATATATGAAATTCAATTAGTATAGCTGAATCTTCAAAAAAATATGAAAATTGAAGATGGATGATTGGGTGCCCTGCTAATCTTAGTTCTAAGTTTTTGTTTCTCCCCAAAAGAGGGTTGGTTCAAACCAGCATTTTTGAATACCAGATCCACTAACATTTAAAGAGAGCGAATCACTGCAGGGGATCCAAATCCTTCAATATAAGAAAGAGTAAAATACTGAGCAATGCAAAAACAAATGGGAACTAGTTTCAGCACTCAATCTACACACCACACAAGAAACCAGAGTACATCACTTAGAGGATAGGGTTTTTTCTTTTATTCCCCTACTATTTTCTGCCCATGACTGGCTGTTTCAATGGTTATAGAGGGATAATAGGGCAGCCAAGCTGTACTCCAGGTTCCTCTGTATCTTTTGTTCTGGGAACTTACGTTTCTATAAAATAGGGTGAAGACTTTACATTAGTCTTTTTTCTATAATTCGTCTTTGACGCATGTCTAAATTCAAATATCAAACATTGTCTTCATTGACTAATTAGTCCATCCTAATGGATAGTTCATGCATTTCTAAGATAAGCTGAGGTCATGTCAAACTGCATGCTAGGCATCTTTAAATCAAACAAGAATGCAACAAAATACAAATTGATTTTTTTTTTGTGTGTGTGTTGTTTGGGGGGGGGGGGAAGATGAGGACATGCCACTTGGCATTCTGTTCATGCAGTGAAAGTTGATGATAAAATATTAGATATGGAGATGCAGAATAACTAATAAAACAAAATCAACAGGCAGAAAAAATGAATTACAAGTTTTAATGTCAGAAATTCCTTTTATACTTGATTCAGCAGATTGATCGTCTCGCCGGGGGACCACAATAAAGGCTGATTTGTCTTTAGACTCTTTGCGAGTAGCACTCTTGGCATTGTCCTTCTGAACATACTGACAATGAAAACCAATTTTCATTAAGTTACACAACCCACTGTTTTTTTTTTTGCATGCATAAATAGAACATCTAGACCTATATATCAACAAAAGAAGAAGTCAGACTACTTAGTCATAAGCCAAAGACCAAAAATCATCAAAATTATTATCTTTAGAAAAAAGAAAGTCAAAATGCAAGGAAAAATGTTGAGAAGACGATAATTTTTATAGTGAAGGATTTCTAATTGATTTGTAGTTGAACAAGTAGATTTATCCAAAAGTAAAAGCTTGAATGCTTGATAATATTTTCAAATGCTACTGAGAGTAAAAACTAAACACCTTGGTCATGTAGTCAAAGTAGTTAAATAACCCCAAATTATAGTGCAGTACCTGACCCCTAAATGCTATAATGGAGCAGCAAAGCAGCTGCTACACCAAAGCAAATAGTTTCTATACAACATGCTCAAAACTAAAGTACTCAAATCTAAACTGGAGAAACAGTGCTGGGCTTGGTTGGAAAAGGATGAAAGAGAGGCTGAGGGGACAGGAAAATGCAGAGGGTACAGAGACAAACAAAGCATGAACAGGTGTTTGGCTGCTGGGAACTTGGGAGAGCAAAATGCAGAGAGTGAGAAACAGACATATTCTTCACGATGCAAAAACCGGGGTGAAGTAGTGGCAATCTGCTGTAGCAGGGGGTGGGCTATGCAAATTCCTTTTATGAGAACACTAGGCTTGAAATTCCTATATGGCTCACAATGTGTGATGAGTTTGTGTAATAAAGAACAGAGGCTGCTAATCCTAAAATGCCTGCATGGATGGGTATAGGACACCAAAAATCCTCTTAACGAGTAAAAAATGTACAATTAGGGATGGGCAAAGATATTTCAAAAATTTCAATATCTAAAGCATAGCAGCCATTCCAGCTATCCAGGATGTGATGCTGCAATTTAGATGCCAATTTAGCCAGCCACAAACTTACGTGAAACACAACTAGCTTTTGAAAGCATTTGAGACATGCTCTCAACTGCTCCATCATGATAGCACCACTATAAGCCAGTACTAATAACTGAGAGTTATGAGTTTTCTTTTACAGTTTTATCCTTGTGATGAAAAGTTGAAGAGGTACTAATAAAAGCAAATAGATAACTACATGTATGCCCATACACGTATTTAACCATTTCTATAAGCTTGACTATTTAGTTCACAAACAGATTGGTTTTAGGCATAAATAAGTTTCCTTGAAATCCTTTGCTCGGCCACTCAGTAGATCAATATATATTACTGAACATTATAAAGCTAACAAGGGCAGAGTCCAGATTAGGAGGCAATAATCCAATAACAATATTGTTTATCCTGGCTCTTGGCTTTCTTTTATGAAGAAAATAATTACAGTTTTTAAGAAAATGGAATCAAAGCTTCAAATGACTCAAGTGATTACACATCCAAAACAGCAATAACAGTACATATGCATTTAGCTACAAAGATTTATTTACCTTTTTCTTTTCAGATCCACGTTTACTATTGCCTGAGCCAGGCTTGCCAGGCAAAGCGGCTCTGGATCTTCTGCAAACTTTTGCCACTGCTGATGAAGCCTATCATTGATTGTTAAAAAAACAAAAGTGGAGTATTATTTGTCAACATATAATCAAGCAGGAAAAACATATTAGCTAGTCAACTTATATATAATACCAGAATAAGTTCACCCAGCACAGGAGAGGAAGTTATAAGTTATTATAATCATAAATGAAGGGTGCATGTGATAAACTGCAAATTTTTTGAGGTAATACATTAGCTATAATTTTATGCAATAACAAATTCATCACACCCACTTAAGACCCAAAAATCTAGTGAAAAGCCAAAACAAGTGGGCAAAATTTGAAGAAGTACATATGCTAAAAATATGAAACAGGTGTAACTGCATAAAAAAAAACACATACACAAAAGACTCTGCAGACCCAGAAACATTACCTGCATACCACTGTCAACGGCATGTTTCTGACGAATATATTCCATCAGGGGTGTGACAATTGGTGTTTCCTTGTTGGCCCCTGGAAAAATTACAATGTGAGAATGAGACCAATGATACTGAAATTTGTCTTCAGATAAATCCCCATGACCACATTTGGCCTAGAAGCCAGTACTAAGATCCTCTAAAACACATTTAACAATAGAACTAATGTAGAAACAACATGCACCACCATAACATTAGGCAATGGCAGATGAGCACATAATGTCAGAGAGAGAAAAGTGATCACGGTCTTGTTTCTAATGCTTATTTATCAATTCAATTTGAAATAAGTGTAAATCAAATACAGTTGGTAAACAAATAACTAACCAGCTTGCTCAGCTTCTTTTCTTTCCAATTGTATCTCTGCACTAGGAAGATGCTCTTGAGGCTTTGCAATTAGTTTGAGGAACTCAAGATAGTCTGGATCTGTCCTTATGAATTTAAAAATAAAAAATAACGATAATCATGAATAAAGAGAGCACATGTTGTAGCATTTTACATAAATTAAATTAACATGATACCAACCTTTGAATATAGTCCCTTCACGTCCATCTTTTTTGGCATTTGGCTTTGGAACACGCTGAGAAGGTGCGTACTCAACTATCACTTTATGCTGGGCACCTGATTGTACGTACATTCGAGTGTAAAAACGATGCCATTCAAGTGGATGAAGTGTTAGAGAAATGAAATACAAGAATAAAATACCTCGCTCGTTAACAAAAACGTGTCCATCAAAGAACTCAGCGAACTCGAAAACGTCATCGGGACACTTGAAGTCTATATAGGCTCGGGAATGCCTCTGACGCTTGTGACTGCAAATAATAATAATAATTAGGGTTACAGAGAGACACACAGAGGTGATGTTTGAATAATTGTTACCTGTTGTTGCCGGGACGGAAGGAGAACCAATTGTAGCGAGAAGCGAAGTGAGAATCGATGTGTTGGAAGAGATCGGATTGAGTGAGAGAAGGGGGCAAATGCCTAATCACAACTTTCGTCTTTTCCCTTTCCGAACGGACCTTCATCTTTCTCACCACACCATTCTTATTCTTCTTTTTCCTAAGCTCTTTCTCTGCCTTTGTTGATTTCTTTTTTTCTTCCTTCCACCAACCAACTGTGCTCAACCCTTTAATTTACGACCCAATTCCGAACGTTTCCTAATTCCTAATTCACTCCCTCTCTACCACTTTCTTCTGGAGAAGACGTCATTAAAAATAAAGTACGTTTTTATATCTCCTAACGAGAGAAAAAAAAATATTTTTTAATTTTAATCATACAACTTTTATTTTAAAAATAAAAGAACAATTTTACCATTAAAATGAAAACAAATAAATTAAAAAATATCGCATCAAATGATTTATTTTCTGATTTTCAATTCTCATATTTTATACTATACAAAAATCTTATGCATTTATTTTTTATTATAATTAATTTGAATATTTACTTTTAAATGATGGAAAACTATAAATTATATACTAAAAAAATAATAATTTCATACTAGCAATTTTTTATTAAGATAGATTATACTTTTCAATCGAACTTTTAACTCAGGCACTCCCTCTTCTCAAAAATTTCTGTTAAATACCAAGGAGTACTCATATCCTTAACATTAATAAGAGCCTTTCAGATCTAGAATAGCACCCTAGCTATGAGTACATGCAATCTTAACCAAAGTTGGGTACTCTATATAATTATATCAGGTAGCTTCAAAACAAAAAGGGCTTATCGCCTTTATATAATGAGGAAATCCTCCACACCGAAGAAGAAAAAGAGGGTCATGGTTAAAGTGAAGAGGAAGAATTTCAACAACTGCCTATAGGAATTGGAGCCACCAAGCTAGGTCTCTTAAAGTGCGATCAGACTGCCTACGGATGTTAATTCCCCTTAATTTGGTTATGTTCCATATGAACTTCCCTACAACCTAGTCCAAAGTAATAAGATTATAGTCATCAATATTGGTAGCAAACATAGAGGTTTGATTATGAGAGAAGCGCTCTATTGTCTGACAAAACCATGATGTCATTGAAATCATCCATCAATAGCCACAGGTGATGAAAATCTTCCTTAAGATTAATGCTCCCCAAAAAATGCTTCTTTCTATCGGATTAGGATGAACATATACTCTTAAGCAAATCCAAGTCCTATCTCCAAAAGATATCAACAAAGATATGACCTATTTTACAAAGTACACCACCTGGAACATGAATGGGAAATATTTCCTTTCAAGAGCCCAAAACCCTCCAGAATGGCCTAGAGCCTCTTGAATCTCTAAATGCACATACTCTAGGTGTTCCCAAAACCTCGAAACACTAGCAAACTATGTGCAAACTTAAAAAAATAAATAAAAGATCAAGCGAACACCTTCAAACCATCTCATGAAGGTGACACTAGCTTCTTTTGCCAACGATGCCTCAAACATTCCTATTGATCATCACACAATCTTTGAATATGTCTAAGGCGTTTATGTTTCTTGTCTCCTTCCTTGCATTGTGGACCCTCTGGTGCGTTAATCATCTTCCCATGATTATGGGATTCTTCACATGCATAAATAAATATTCTCTCCAACAGTTACAGTATTTCAACCTCATTAATCTCGAAATAAATATCATGTAATATATGTAGGGGTGTTCACGGGTCGGTTCGGATTAGTTTTGGCCAAATTTAGGATCCAACCCAATCAAATTTGATCGGTTCGGTTCGGTTCGGTTTTCAGAAAAAAAAAATTGAAACCCAACCCAACTCAACCCGTTCATGAATAGTTCGGTACGGTTCGGATCACCAGGTTACCCATTTAATTTTTTTTTAGAACTACTATTTTATCACGATTCTTTCAAATATCTCATACAATTAACACAATATTATCAAATGTATGAAAGTAGTAAAATTGATTCATTTAATACCATCAACATAATATTATAAAATAGACTTATAATATAAATTAAAACAAAATATTTGTGAACAATATTTACTATAATAGTCTGAATTACAACTATTTCTTACAAACCAAACTTTGTTATAACCAATTTTGTTGCAACCATATTTGCTGAAACAAACAAATAAACAAAATATGATTCATTAATATTATAAAGATGGTAAACAAAATATGAAAAAAAAGGTGAAACAAATAACAATATACCTGAAAGTAATACATTAAGAAGTTCCAGCACTTGCAGTTTCAACACTTGGAAACCCAATATTAGCAGTATTTAAAGCCAAACCAAACAACTCTAAAAATTTAAACACAACCCCGTTAGCACAAAAATTAATTGATATTTTATACAATTATAAAAATGAAATAAGAGATTAACGATTATACACCTGATTCAATCTTTTTCGCTTCATTTATTTCAACTTGCAAGTCATTAACATTTTTCTTAATAGATCTAAGCCAATTTTGGGCACAAATGAGAGCTTCAACAGTAGTAGGACTCAAGGAACTACGAAATGAATCCAGAATTCCACCCCCTGTACTAAATGCAGACTCGGATGATACAGTAGATACAGGAATGACCAATATATCTCTAGCCATGCAAGAAAGAATATAATATTTGGATGCCTTCAATTTTCACCAATTCAAAATGTCAAACTCAGGGTGGTCATCTTCAACATCATCCTCCAAATACCTATCTAACTCATTTTTTTGCACCTCACCCTGTTTTTTCTTAATTTTCATTCTAAATTCATCATCCCAATCATCATCCTTATCACCTTTGTCGTCATTATGTTGTGAGACCATGTTTGAAGCCAATGTACTGGAATTAGCTG
>PYAF01001990.1:147680-187143 GCA_007407185.1 Glycine tomentella
GTATTCACATTTATAACGAGGATCAAGGAAAATAGCAACAAGCAAAAGGTAGTTAATTCCACCACTTTCCCAATATTTGTTAAACTTTAACTGCATATTTGCTGTCATCCTTTGTATCATTGTGTCATCATTATGCCTCCACTTATTTAGTGATTTTTGAATATTAACTAGCTTCTTAAAAAAAGTGTTGGCAGTAACATGCAATGACCCAGAAAAAGAAAGAGTTGCATCATAGAAAGTCTTCGAAAAGTTAATAAAAACACGAGCACGTTGTCAATCAATCTCTTTGGGACATCTTTCCCCTTCACTAGATATGAGATTTAACACATATGAAGCCTCAACATACTCATAGCGATAAAATGCATGTTCATATTTTTCAGCAACATCTAACATCAAATAAGTAGAGTTCCACCTAGTTGGTACATCAAGTATTAACATGGCCTTAGTGGATACACTTACTTCTTCAGCACACCTCTTAAAACTTGCAAATCTACTTGGAGAAGACTTCACAAACTTACATGCAGCTCTTATTTTTCTAATGGATAGGTCAATTTCTTTCAATTCATCACTAACAATTAAATTCAAAATATGAGTAGAACATCGCATGTGCATGAACTCTCCATTCAATAAAGTATGCCCATTCCAAACACTCAATGCTCTAGCTAAATATGAAATAGCCAAGTTATTAGCACTTGTATTATCCACTGTCACACAACAAACTTTTGAAATCCCCCATTCTTTTAAACAATTCTCTAGGGTTATCCCTATGGTTTCACCTTTGTGGTCAGAAATCAAACAAAATTTCAATATTTTTTTGTTCAATTCCCACCCTTCATCAATGTAATGAGCTGTCACACACATGTAATTCATATTTTGAATTGATGTCCAAGTATCTGTAGTAAGTGAAACCATTTGCTTATTTGCAGACAACACATGCTTCAACTTCTCCTTTTCATCATTAAACACATGCATGCAATATCTAGCAATAATGACACGAGAAGGAATTTTAAATTTAGGTTGAGCATCTTCCATGAACTTCCTAAACCCTTCATTTTCAACAAACTTAAAGGCAAGTTCATCAATAATGATCATCTTTGCAAGTGCTATTAGAGTCTGCTCTTGATTAAAATCAACAAGTTTCATACTAACTTTATTAGGGTCACTCTCACTATCACTTCCAAAAACAATTCTCTTTTGCTTTTTATCAACCTGCCTATATGGATTTTTCTTACATTGTTGGAAGACATGTCTTCTCAAGTTAGAGGTTCCATAGACAGAACTAGCTACTGCATATGATGCATTACAATACTTACAATAAGCCCTACCATCTTCCTTTTTAGTAAAATGTTCCCAAACGTTAGAAGGGGGTCTAGCAGATTTTTTTTCCTTACCTCTACTTGTGCAGATTCAGATTGTTGTCCTTGTCCTTGTTGTGGTGGAGTTTCATGTCCTTGTGGTTGTGAAAAAACTTTTGTTCCTTACTGTGATGGACTTTGAGTATGACATGGAGAGGGAATGCTAATTGGTGGAATTGGAGATGAATCATTAACACTTTCTGTACCACTTTTCTTTTCCAATTGTCTCATTTTCAAATTCTAAAGAACCTATCCACAATATAAAAAAAATATAAGTGAAGTAACATAGACCTTATTCATTGAACAACAGAAGCAATAATATGAAAATAAGAGATAAAGAAGACAATCAATTTTAAAGTGGAAAACTCAATTGGGTAAAAAACCACGACTTCTAAATTGAATAATCAATCCAATAGATAACTCCACTATGATAATTTTGTGTACAAGAGTTCCTAGTATCCTAGTTTCCTAGTTTACCCTTACACAACAATTATCCCAGTTGATATCCTTGTTTCCCAGCAAAAAACTCTTGTCTAAATTCACCAAGAATAAAGATAGACTAATATCCTTGTTTCCCAATCAAACTGGTATCCTAGTTTCCCAGCCAGAAGTTGCATGTCTCAATTCATCAAGAACAGAGACAAAACTGGTATCCTAGTTCCCAGCTGCGACCTTTTTCAAAGTCAAGAAGAAGAATACAATAAAATAGTTACATTTACGCTTATATTCCTTAAGCAAATAGGCACCTTTAAATCCTGATTGAGAGTTAAAGAATCAAACTTGTCAAACGTTTCTATATGATCTCAATGATGCAAATATAAACTCTCTAATACTCTAATATTATTTGGAATGGAATGCATACATGAACACCAAAATATGTTTCTATTTATACTAATTTAAAGATATGATTTTAATCATTTTATCCAATTTTTGAATGCAATCCTAAATATATCCTATCATATTATCCAATGCACGCAATCTTAAAGATATTCTATTATATTATGCAATGCAATCTTAAAAATATTCTATCCTATTTTTTAATGTAATATAAAAAAATATCCTATCTTATTTTTGAATGTAATCTTAAACATTACAATATCTTACCTTTTTTTTATTGTCAAATTATTTTTTTAATTTTTAATATATATATATATAAATAATAAAATTTATATTATTATTACGGGTTCACGGATCGGGTGATCAACGGATCTGTAAATCTAAACCCGTGACTCAACCCATACATGGACGATTTTGATCGGTTCGGTTCGATTTTGACCCAAATATATAAATGACCCAATCCAAACTGTTCAGATCGATTCGGATCGGTTTGGATTCACGGATGACCCGTATCCATAAACACCCGTAAATATATGATACTGATTATATATGTTCGATATTCTTTCTCTTTTCCCGCTAGATCTGCCTGGCCTTTTTCTAGTCTAGTAGGATTTTTGCCATTATTTTTCATAAGATTCTTGTTATTTCGCACCAACCACTCTTCATGAAGCATTTCCCCCAATGTTTTTGCTCGTATTAATTGCATTAGGTTTTTGGTCAAGTTGTTGGTCATAAATATAAATTACTTTCTATATGTATGTTCAATTAATAAAATAAAAAGTGATTCATATATAACATAATCATAGCTTAGTGTCTTCAAATACAACTCTATTTTTTAATCATTATTTCTAGCAGATTGTTATGATATCATACAATCATCAAACATAAGTATTCATAATCCATAATGCATATGTAATATATATAGATCACTTGGTCTAGTTAATGAGCAATCAAAACAGTAGTCATAATAACGCATTTAGCCACAGGCTAATTGGATAGATAGTCATAGGCTATAGCGAAGATCATATTATTGATCACCTGCATCGACAAAAAAAGTCACAACAAGAAGAGGAGAAAAGAAGTCAGAAGTAAAATATTGAAGTAAAATTATTATTAAAAAAAACTTGTACATTTCGATGAGGGAATAACGTACGACAATATTCAAAGTTTCAAAATCAGGTATATCTGTTGTGGATAGATATGCAACGTAATTCCAATTATTAAAAGTTAGTTGATTATAAGCTGCAAAATTAAAGTTAAAAAATACTTTAGTTAAAAGTCGTTAATTTAACTTATTGAAATATAATTATTTGATAAAATTAATCATTAAAAGGATATAAAAGGATATGTTGTATATTAACCAATTTTTAATGATAATAAATAAATTAATTAAACCATATAATTAATAAAATTTTCTATTTAATAAACATGCATGTATATATATGTCATTTGAAAGTTTCCTTTTAGTGGAAGAAAAATGATAATGGAGATATGAAAAGTAGTAATATATGGGAATCAAAATGGAAAAAAGAAATCAAGTTAATTTGGAGAGATGAATCTGTTTAGATCGGAATGAAGAAAGTAGAAGCTAGGGGCGCACTTACCCAAGATGAAGAATCTTCTTATCTGTCTGAGGGTAAACAGTTCCACCTTCCAACATGTTTGGATTGAAGAAGTTACGGGAAGCTAATGCCTGAATAGCATTCAGTTCTGATCCAGAAACCATGTTTACTTGCTGAATCCTCTCAACGTCAGTTATCTAAATTTGGAAGTGATAATCATTACTATAGTCATAACAATTTCGTCAGTTTGATTCTGATCATATCTAAAGACGAGAATTAATGTATAAAGGGCAAAATAAATTCTTTGCAATCAAGAAGTAACATTAATTTCTGAAGGAAAACGAGGGTCTGTTTCATCATATTTTAACAATTTTTTATTTTAGAATATATAGTATCCTTTACTGTAAAAAATCATGTATCTTTACCTTTTTTTTACTTCATTTTTCGCTTTATTTCTTTCTTTAGTTACATTATATTATCTAGCATATCATTCACTTCTCTCTCTTGCCTTTCTATTTCTCACTAGATATACATCTATTGGCTGTGCATACCAATCATTTTCCAAATTCAATTTGACTTGTTCTATATGAACTTTTGGATAAATATTAAGATATATTATAATAAATCATTAATTCTTTATATTACAATTTCTCATGATTTTTTTTTAATTTACGTGCAATATTATACTCACACACCTTATTGGCTTATTTAACCAAATCCCCTTTCTAAATGACAATTTAATTCTTTCACTCTGAATATTCTCATATTAACAAAGCAGTAAATTTTTAATTTAACTTTTCATAAAATAAAAATTGTTGATTCATACTTATGAAAAATACATTGTTCCAAATATTAAACTCTAAAATATATGATATATTAAACAAAATTTCAAAAAAGTATGTAATTAATGGCCAGATAAATGATTTTACCCTATTTAGAACGAATATTGTCCATTAGCCTAGGTATTTGAAGGGAAATGAAAAGGAAATTCTATCTACTTACCTTAGTCCGAAGGCAAAGATTTTCATTTTCCAGTTCAATCTCCTAACCAATAATGCATGCTATCAGTTGCCAATTAATCAGATTAATTAATCAACTATATTATATAACAATTTTTGGTGGGAGAGATATAAAAATACTCCTTCCCCTCCCCTCCATAAAAAAATATATGACAAATATTAAAGGTTGAAGACTTAGTTCATGAATTACCCTTTTCTGGAAGTATTCAATTTCAGCCAGTAGCATCTCATGCTGTTGCAGTTAGAGAAAAAAGAGGAACAAAAACAATATTAGCAAATGGCCAGCTAAAAGATTCAATCATGTTATCATTCAATACATAATAATCACTTTCATGCAAGAAAGGAAAATTGTGAGAAAAGGTGAGTTTATATATGTGTAATTTATTTTTCTTTATACGTTTGTTAAAAAGCTCGTTAGACAATATAGATTTTAAAGGAACCAAAACAATCATTTTTTTAGTGGGAAAATCTCAATTAAAAGGTAGAACTAGCTTTAGCTTTAGAAATGCCAAATTATGTCACGTTTGAGTACGTACTGCAAATTATTAGTTCATCATCAATTAATTACATGCTATTGCAACATTTGCATCTTACTTTCTTAGATCTGATTCTAGTGATTCCTCTTTCAAGTCTATTCTCCAACTGCTTAAGTTCCTTCACAGTCAGTGTGCTTAAGGCATCACCCATCAGGTGCCTACAAAAGGTATCAGAGGGAAAAAATCATTATATATATAGCTGCATCAGGCTTTTTAGTATACCTAAAAAGAAAAACAAGCATCACATCCATCATAGTTTTGTCTGAAATAAAGTTCACAATATCTGTACATTGTTTTGCTTACAATAGGATAATAATAATTAAAAAAAAATCACCTGTTAGAATTTTGCAGCATCTGTATTTGCTGTCGCAGCTTAGCAGATTCTTGTTGATAATACTGTTTTTCATAGTTTTACAATGATACAAAAAGAGAACAAGTAAGATAATATTAGACAATAGATTAACCTAATTGGGCATAATCTAAAAAAAATAAAACTGAACCAATTCAAACTATTTCACACGTTAATTTCCCAATCACTTGTTTCAGAATTCTTTCTCTTTGGTTTGGAAATAGACAACTATATATTAATTTTTTAGTTCAGTAAAAATAAAAATGCATGTGATTACCTGAGCATTGATTTCTGTGGTAGTGCTCGCACTTGAATGATCCGAACAGGCTTTTTTGTACCTCTCTATGGTTGATCTTATGCTGTAATCATAAAGGCCAAAAAATAAAAAATAAAAATGAACAATTAGTTACACGGAGGAGTCATTTGCATAATACATTATTCAGTATTCACATTGTTATTCATACTTTCACTTCATTAGTCACTAGCTACAGGGGGTTGGAAGGATTTCAGATATTTTTAGATTTACATATCACATAGTTGGTTTTAATTGAACTTATAGACACACTTGAAAAGTTGCATGCTAAAATTAACATGTAAGAATATGAAATAGACAGTTCAAATATTTAATACATGTATATACATATTTAAAGGGAAGAAAAAAAAATTATTGTCGAAAGAGGTCAAGAAGTGCTCTCATTTTTGTAGGGGAAGAACTTGTTAGCAACTTAATTACTACATAGTAATTATACCAACCAATATAAAGAAGAAATAGATCAAAGAGAACCGTGCCAATTACTCTTATTTTTATTTTTATTCATCCGTGCCAATTACTCTAGCTAGACGAAAAGTATGACTATGACATAATTTTGATAAGATCCAAAATATGCAGAGTCGCATCTTTCTAGTTTGCAAATAATCACAGTTAGCTAAATTTAGATAGATGAAACTTCTGTGAACCATAAAATCGTCCAGATTTTCTTTATTTCGATCTCTCCCTTTATTTTTTTTTTTTTCTTGTGTATATGGATGTTTGCGTGTGTTTGTCCATCTTAACAATCATATATTAGTCTTAAAGAAAGATGCATAAGTCTTAAAAGTTCTAGTAAGTTACAAGAGCCAGTCAAATATGAGGCTGAGTAGTTAGTTATGTCCACAATAGCGATAATTTATATTATATTATAAGTTAATTAAGTTTTTAATCCTCAACTTTTTTATATTTCAATTTTTAATCCGGCAGAATTTATGTCCTTTATTAATTTCCTGTCAACATTTTAGTTCTTCTAAATTTTGTTTTCTATTTTTAGTTTTTTATTGTTTAAAATTAGTCTTTGTTTTATTAATTTTTAGTCTCTAATTATTTTATATTTGAAATTATTTTTGAGCAATAAAAATAAATAAAGAATTAAAAAATGAAAAAAAAATTTAAACGGATGAAAAATTAATGAAAGATTAAAATTTGTCAAAAATATTTGAAGGACTAAAAATTTTAGTATGAAAAAGTTAAGGAAAACAAAACTTAATTATCCCTTATATTATCCATTCGATCACCATAGGGGCCTTTGTTCAAAGTTGAGCTGATAAATAAATTTGTTTTACAGTAGGGGAATTTAATCATTATGCAGTAATATGTTAACTTAATAAGAATAAGTTGTCATAACAAAATTTAAAACAAAAAAAAGTCATGTTGCAACAAAAAATATAGTAACTTTAACTTTAAGGATCACCACTACTGTATTTCATAAGTTATAAACCCTAACTCAAATAGCAAAACTTATATATACAATTGATGGTTGAAACAATGGTGGTGTTGTGTGTGCATGCTCTCGTGGTAATTGTCTCATCACTGTCTCATTCTCATGACATCGATCAACTGCTGAAAGATTTCGTGTTGGAACCGGAAACAACAAGCATTAGCAGCTGCGTTTTGAATACAATCACTAATGTAAGTGGAACCGTCACGTTCCACTTAATTAACCAGTGTTTTTCTCTTTTTCTTTTCTAATTTGATTTGTTACCTTTGGATACATGATTTCATTTTCCGTACAAGCTAACGAGAAGAGATTGCATTGTTTGTTATTGTATTTAACTGTGGTATTTATGAGAATTATGACTAAACAGCTTTTGTATTAAAAATATTTACTTACTTGGAAGATTGAGTTGGATTGTAGGGGTTTAAATTTATAAAATTCTCAGTCCAACATATATCTTATAGGTTAGAAACCCATATTCTTACATTTTATAAGTTGGGTCAAAACCCGTATATATCTTGAGCTGACCTATATATCTTATAACCACAAATAATATTTTTTATTAGTAGAAAATAAAAATTGATTAATTAGGGAACTAGGATACTTAATTAAGTCTATGATATCTTTCAACAGAATCAACAAATAAGCTAAACTATACACAAATTTTGTCCATTGAACCCTTATAATATTTTTGAAGTCAAATGATGCAAAGGAACTTGTAGAGGATAAAAGTACAATCATGCATGTGGACATGAAACTCGCTTTTTTTTGTTATCTTATATATCTTTTCTTCCGTTTAGAACATAACCTGTTCGATGAGAGACTGAGACAAAAGGACAAAGACTCTGGACAAAAGAGAGAAGAGAAAAGTGTTTTGTTTTCACTGAAGAAGGCAAAGAAGTTTGAGCAAGCAAATTGGATTTCAGAGAAATTTGAATGAGAATTGAGATGGGAGCGCGAGTGATTTATAATTTATTGACCGAAACCTTTTGTGTTCACTTTTTTTTTTGCTCTCTCTCTCTCTCTATATATACATATATGCACAGATTCTCATGTGTCTTAATTATCACTTTAAAAGAAAGAAATAGAAGAGCCATGAGAAGCAGAGGTCGGCTCGGTTCTCTCTTGGTGCAACTTATTGGATCTGACTCACTGATACAAATTCAGTGCATGTCTCTTACAATTTTATCTGTTGGCCATATCTTAGTAGGTGAGTCAAATTTAGTGTACATGATCATGCATGATCAACATTTATTGACATGGATAGTAAAGTTATACTTAATTAGTTTTAAAATCAAGTAGTTATAATTTATGAACCACTAGTCCATATAATGAAGCCTAAAGTTGAAAAATGTTAGGATAAATTAAGTTTTTATTTCTTAATTTTTTTATATTTTAATTTTTAGTATTCAAAATTTTTTATACAATTTTTAGTCATTAATTTTTTATTAATAATTTTAGTTCTTTTAAAAAAATTGTCCTTTTTTAATTTTTTATTTTTATAATTCAAAATTAATCTTTATTTTATTAATTTTTAGTCCCTTATTTATTTTATATTTAGGATTATTTCTGAAAAAAATAAGGAACTAAAAATGATAAAAAAAAAATTAAAGTTATCAAAAATATTTTGAAGGATAAAAAATTATAATATGAAAGAATGACGGGATTAAAAATTGAAATAACTAAAAAAAGTTAACAGGATGAAACTTAAATTCGTAGTCTAGAATATTATATAGTGATACTCTTTTGAAATATGTGATCTACAATTAAATGTTGACCGACACTGTACTCATGTGTAGTATATGTTTTAAACAATGGTAATGGAAATCCTATACAAACTCCAGTGTTTCACCGTTTTCATGCAAAACCGTGCAAGGGATAATAAAAGGTTCTATAAGCTTTTAGCTAGAGAGAACCAAACCCTAACTAAGGGTACATACAACTGAAATCATCACTCTCTGTCACTTCAACATGAACAGAGAAGAAGAGAAGGGTACTGAGTAGCCGAAAGTGGAAGCAGAAAAAGACAAGATTTGATACAAGAAGAGATATATAATAAAACACAGTATATAACTGCACTGCTATGTATGCATTCTCATTACAACTTACAAGGTCTGAGCTTTTGGTTCAAAGGGACTGAAGTTGCAGGTCAACCTCATCATTAAATCATGACTACACATGATCGACTATTTTAATTATTCTGTTTTCTTTATTTATTTCAAACTTTTTTAGAAATTAATTCTGTAATTAAGCTGCTAATTGTAATGAAAGCCTTTAATAAGTAATATATTTGTCCTTTAAATAAGCATGTTTGTTGTTTGGTTGTGATAAATCTCGGAAGATTAATTATGTTTTTAGTAAAATGATCTTTTTGATCGTAATTAAACTTTTTCTAGTACAAAAAATAGATTCATCCAAATACTAATAAATATACTATATGTTAATCACGAGAGCGCCTAATGATTTGATGTAAAAGTGAATCAAGGCTTTGTATGAGTTCAATTTTTCTTACTTCGAAACGAACCGAAAGTGATTAACTTTATTTTCTTTTTGTTGGATTTACCATATAAATTATGAGAATATATGGGACATTCCAATTTACATATATTTAAAAATTATAAAGTTTTTCTCATACCAACATATTGCTTAATAGACCAATAATAATATTATTAATAAAAACAATCAAATGAGCTGATAATCCATTAATCATAATTAACCAAAACCTTATTTTAATAAAGTCAATCTATTTCTAGCAAGACATTAAAACATTTACTGGGCCCTCTTATCGTCTTTCTACCTTCATTTTATTTTGGTATCAATTTATGACCTCAAATATGAGTAAAAGGTTCTTTTATAGAGGAAATATGAGCTGAGTAAAAGGAAATTAGCTAGTAAAAGCGATGTAATATTAACGTAAGATAATCATTTCATTGAATACTAAATAAGCTGGTTCAGTAAAACAGAACTATTTGGAATTGCCTTGAAATGAACATCTACCCAAATAGAATAAGGTTACAAAATTAGAAGCTTCCAATTATAAATACTAAATGATAAGCTAAGCTTTAAGTTCTTGGAATTTAGTAATGAGTGCTTTTAATGCATATATTAGTTAAAAAATTAAAACAGAAACTAAAAAAAACGTACATTAATTTAGTATTTTGAAAACTAAAAAAAATAGTATTTAATATACTTCCTTTTTTAAGTAATTAATTAGAAGTAAAAAAGAATATTAAACCCAATTAAACCTTAATTACTAGTCAGCATAAACCCTAAGTTTCTTTACAAGTTAAATAATTGCTTCCAATTAGCGATGTAGAAGATAGTAGAACACTAATTTATTTAGTGTCCTAGCTAGTTCACTGGCACACATTTTAATTTCGTAAATGTCTACCCAAGCCGACCAACAATTAATGGCAACTTATTGTACTAATGTAATCATTAATTAATTAACCATTTTAATTATAACAGACGACCAGTTTCTGCAGTTCCAATTATTAGTTCAGCTGAAAAAGAATTTCTTTGAGAAATAACAGATCGACCACAGTCATGCAAATTAAAGTGTAAATAAATATATACTGGGGTTGCAAAACTTGTGATGAAAACATTTGCTTTCTACTGAGGGGGAAACGTGAATCAGAAAGAGGTTATATTAATCATGTTGTTGATTCTTAAACTTTTTTGACACCCAAATGAAGAGAACAATAGAAATGAATGAAGGAACTACTCACTTGTTGTTGGAATACTCATAGAGACGGCCACGGCTGGAGAAGACGATGAGGGAAACTTCTGCATCACACAGCACTGACAGCTCATAAGCTTTCTTCAGAAGCCCATTTCTTCTCTTGCAGAAGGTCACTTGCCGATTTGTTGTGTTCTCGATTCTTTTGATTTCGATCTTCCCCCTTCCCATACTTCAACTCCTTCTTAAAGGGAAAGATAAATTACTATAAGAGACAATATATAGAATAGATCATAGAAAACAAATTAAGCAGATCGAACTCATAGAGAATCCAAAACTAGCTAGATCTGATATTATCAACTCCAGCTGAGATCTTACTTGGATGAAAGAAAGTTCAAAGATAAGGAATTATAACTCGATGAACAAAATATGATATGTGAGAAGTTGAGTACATATATAGCTAAATAGGGTAAATGCACATATGTATTCTTTTAGTTTCAGATGAAAATTGAGATAAAGATCTAAGATAATAAAAAAGATTTGGAGACAGTGCAGTACTTGTAGCTAGCCCATTTTAATTTTATGAAAGCCAGATCTTTTTATCAGTCTTTTTGTTTGTATATATGTGTCAGTGCTTTTGAGTTTTGAAGCTCGCTAGCTTCTCTTTCTTTGCCCTTACATGAAAAATAACAAAATCCACCCACTCCCTCTAGGGTGTGAAGTGATGCATCTTCTCAACTCGGAAGAAATTAGACTAAAGACGACCTTTTTGTTTTAACAAAAAACTATGCAAGTCTAAGCACAAGATGATATCAGACTCAGATCCTTCATACATGTCATTTCTATTTATCTTTTCTGGAGTCAAGGAAACAAGAGATCTTGTAAAAGGGTATATATATATATATATATATATATATATATATATATATATACACACACACACACACACACACACTAGCTCAAATAAAAGATTATAACTTATAACACTTTTCGAGAAACAACTTCGTTGATCATCAGAAAACGAACTGTAGAACGAAATATTGAAGCAAGGAAAAAAGAATTTAATTATAAAAAAAAACTTTTTGTTTGTAAGCATGTATGTGTCAGTGCTTTTGAATCCCTTATGAAGTGCATCGATCTCCTCAGCTCGAAGAAATTAGACCAAAGACCCTTTTGTTTTAGCACAAAAAGATGCAAGTCTGAGAACAAAATGATAAGACTCATAAAAAATGAAGTATAGGAAAATGATCGAGCTTGCGATGAGTTTTTTCTTTCATGAGATGAAGGCTTAATTATATTATATGATGAAGAACACAAGAATGAATTAATATTAAAAAGAAAAGAAGAAAACTACAGACCTGGCCTGGCTGGCTTCTCGATCAGCTTTGGGAAAAATTTCTAATCCAAAGAAATGAAACTGAGCTATAGACTTTCTTCCACTTCCATCCCTCCTATTTATAGCCCTTACTTTGTTTGTGTATGTGCATGAATGAGAGAGAGAGAGAGAGAGAGGAAAAAGGACCAGCTAAGCTTGAATGGCTTTTTGCCCAAACCAAGTACTCGACGTGAATGTTTTAGCTAAACAATGCATCTTTCCAGGTGCAAATTAGCACCATAAACAGCAATTTTTGTTTGCTTTTAGATTTTCGAATTTCCCTGTGAAATATATAACTTGACTGTACATGTTTATTTATATTTTTTTAATAATGTATTATGTGTTTAAATAAAACAACTACACGATGAAATATCAAATCTCATTATATTAAAAGAAACATATCACGATTAAATAGTTAATTACATATTATATCTTTTAAGCTAATCTACGTCACATGAACTTTAAATGAAATTATTATATTAATAAAATTTAATATTTGTGAAATTATATATATATATATATATATATGGGGGGGGGGGGTAGTTATGATATTTTATGGGATACAGGGATAAAAAATACAAAAGGTTCTATTATATACATTATATTTAATATATAAATATATATCTTTATATATATACAAAGAGAGGTAATCAAGATGGGATAAAAAATTTCCCGCCCAATTTAATAGTAATTTAATCATTTCATTCTTCTTTACTAAAATAAGTTATTGTAATATATTTTATATTCAATTATTACTACTGCTTTTTTTTGGATAAAAAACGTGTAAACATTATTACTTACAATTTACTATTTTAATTTGCTTATAAATATTAACACTTTTAAACAAAAATAAAAAATATTGGCATGGAAACGATTCAACCATACTTTATATCTAGTGCAAAGCAAATTTTAGAACTTTATGGGCTAAAAAGTCCTCATAACGTTTCCTTCACTCTATACAAACCATAATATATTTGACATGAGAATTTTTAAAAATGAGTCGGATGAAATTGATTACCACCCGTGGGTGCAATGGAGTGAAGTTTCCAGGATTTCTCTTTCAAAAGATTTTTTCATCAGCTTCATGGTCAAATTTGATACTCACATGTAAATTTCAACATTTTTCCAAACTATTTATGATTATTATTTTAAGATTTCATTTTTAAAATTCGAAATTAATTAATTTTGTTATAAATTCAGGATAGTTTTCAATTCGTCAGGTAACTTCAATAGGTGGCATAAGGAATCTCTATTAATATCTTATGCGTATATTTTGGATGGTTCGACAAATATTTGGAGTGTCCAACTTACAAATTAAGGAGTTGAACACAAACTAGGTCTACATCTCTTTGATCTCTAGAGTCTAGACGATGATGCTGTCGACAATCATCACACTCGAACACCCCAGTTGGCTTATTTCTATTGCTAACTTCATTGCTTTCATTCATGTCTTAGGAAGCTTTCAGGTATATATATAAATCAAATCAATTGTGTCAAAATATATTAATTATTGCTATATATAACTCCACTCAATTAATATATACATATTTGTTTTAAATTTCTTTCTTAATTATATATCAAGGTTTTTGCTATTCCTGTGTTTGATACAATGGAGACAACTTTAGTGCAAAAATGGAATTTCACTCCCTCAAGGATTCTTCGCTTAGTTAGTCGAAGCATATTTGTTTGTAAGAATAATATCACACATGACTTTATTAATTTATTTACAAGTGTGAGTGTGAGTATAAATAATTAATTTTAATTATCGTCTTATTTCTTTATATTATGGCTTACAACATTTGGATTGCATTGGATTAATTAGTTTATTTTACAACATTTGGTGCAGATCGATTCCTGGTATATTATGGCTTAAGGCAAAACGCCCAAAAAGATGGAGTTTCCATTGGATTGCATCATGGGTATTCTTTTTTATATTAAATAACTTATTCAAACATAACTTAATGTTTATATTGAAGAATACATGGATGATTTATTTATTTACTTTATTTAATTACAGATTTGCGTCATTGTTGGCGGTGTAATAGCAGTCGTCGTTGCACCCATTGTAGGAGTACGAACAATTATTGTTTCGACAGAGACTTAGAAGATATTTTCCTGATAGTTGATTCGTGTTCATAATTATGTTATACAATATTTTTCTTAATTTGTAGGAGAGTTTATTATAAACTTTTTCTAGCTACTCTTTTTTTTTCCCCTAAAGCTTCTAGCTGCTCTATCGCAAATTTTAGTTGCGAAATTATAGTTATGTGTAAAAAATTCTTTCAACGTTGAATGTTGGCTATCAATGTGATGCTAAGATTAGGATCATCAGGTAGGAAAAACAATTTTGCCCTTTCAAGAATGTATTTATCTTTCGAATTTATAATAGATTTATTTAGAATTTTGTTTGTCTATCCAAACATGCAATAAATCTACTATACATCTATCAATCTAAGTGAGTACAATAATACTAATAAATTATTTTTGTTTGGGATATGATCTCTTTACATCATATGACCAAAAACTTGGATGACTCAAAGGATGTCGTGGTTGCATGGGAGTACTACACGCACCAGCAGTAATTGGTACCTTCAATTAACAGTCACGACATAAAACCAACGCCAATGGCTAAAGGCTGATCCAAGGACGCATCACCGCCGGTGCATTCGGTGGTTCGAGGAGGAGAGACATCGTCTGATACTGACACGACTTGTGTTTTTCAATTGTTCATTTAGACCAGGATTAAAAAGATTAAGGGTTTAATGCATGTCTTTTT
This sequence comes from Glycine tomentella, assembly GCA_007407185.1. Classification (NCBI taxonomy): domain Eukaryota; kingdom Viridiplantae; phylum Streptophyta; class Magnoliopsida; order Fabales; family Fabaceae; genus Glycine; species Glycine tomentella. The sequence continues at coordinate 162,917 of PYAF01001990.1, forward strand.
CGATTTTGACCCAAGTATGTTAATTCCTGCCAAGAGGCAAATAATTGCATATAATGATCTAAATAATTGCATATAGGAAGAAGTCAGTGAAATTAAATAAATGAAAGTAGGAAATTGCAAATGAACTCCAAGAGAAAGAATATATTTACTATTATGATTTTTAAAATACATTTGTAGTCGCAGTAAAAAAAATTGTAGTCACCTTATAATAATATGTTGTCACAACTAAAAAAAGAAAATTGAGTGTGATTTTTTTTCTTTGAGGGAACTGAGTGTGGTTTATGTAGTTGCAATCACCATATAATTATGTTGCGGTAACAAGAAATGAGAAAAAAGTGTGTGTAGACTATCTAGCTATTTTATCATCACGATGCAGTTTAAGTACTTATAAAATAGTAACAATGCCATCTAGATGAGGACATTGATCGCAATTAAAATTATGGCCAATATATTCTCAACACAATTTCCTCATTACATTTTTTACTCCCTCCTGATTCTTATGTTTTCTTTTTTCTTTTTTGAAGTTTTATCTAGATTCATGCACTTATGGTGGCTATTAATGTTGCGGGATTGGCTAGCATAATACAGGGGAGATGTCGGGGTTAGTATTATCTTTTGCTAGTTGCACGAAAGTGACTTATTAGTTGTGAATTTGAATTCAAAAATAGTTTTATTTTTTATATATATATACAAAGATAATGTTGTGTACAATATTCTTGTGCAGTCTCTAAATAATAGATTATTAAGTAATTATTTTATTAAGGTGCAGCAAAATAATAGGTAGATGAAATTACTTGGGTGTTTTTTTTTTTTTTTTTTATATATATTTATTACACTTGGTATTTGGTGATTTTTGGTCGGTGGTGCTATTTTGTTGGGAGGGTTATTCACTATTTGCATCTTGATCATGGCAAATCAGGTTTAACCACAGCTACTAAATTTGGTAGCTATATCTTTTTTGTAATCCTTGCGGGTATATCTTATACCTTTTCTATGTAATATATATATATATATATATATATATATATATATATATATATATATATATATATATTTGCCGACCAAAAAACAAAACATCGAGTATCTACCAAGTCTGAATAGAATTATACATTGAATTTAATTGGTGTGTAATTCGTATATTTTAATATTAATTTGGAAAGAAATGTGTATTGCCAAATGACCGTAAAAGTAGTAAAATAATTGAGTTTAACTTTTGTATTTAAGGGTTCTACTTAGAAATTTTGGAGCCTGCGAAACTACTAAAGATCATATGAGAGTATGTCAACTTTCTCAACAATTTGGTAGTTACTACAAAAATTTACTCCCCCAAAAATAGGTTCCTGAATTTTTCAAAAATTTCTAACTCTACTCTGTAATGAACTTTTTTTTTTTTATTATTTAATTGTTTAGTTTTCAATTGTTACTATTTATTTGACCCATAAATTATGAATCACATAATATTTAAGACTTAAGAGTAGACAAAGGAGCCAGACATTCATAGCTGTATCATGTTGCCATTTGAATTACATCGGCATACATGTCCCATGGGAAAATCGATCTGCATACTGAAGGATGTCTGTAAATCCATTGGGACACATTTCTATTTCTTAATATCTGAGCTATATAGTAATTAAATCAAAAGAAAATAATATTTCATAATGTCAAACTCAAATTTTACATCACGTCAACCATTCAAGAGTATACCCACACATACAGTGCGCTAAATACATTAATTAAACTTAAATATGCAGAGTGAAAATCAAGGGGAAGGGACAATCAATTTTGGCTTCCAAATTGCTTCTGAATATCGTTGAAAGATATAGTGGCTGATCCCCTCCTTTTTGCTTTCTGCTGAGAAGGATGTTCTCTCCACCCCGTCATGTATATAACCTATAAAGGCAGATCAATGACCATATAACGCCCATCTTTCATATTTAGTTGTAAATTATAACTTCAACTGGTCCGAAATGAAAATTGTTCCAAGTCCCATTTTTTTCACTGGATTTAAGTTTGTTTGCCGAACAATTTTACAATTTTTAATAATGTTATAACATTCCATTTTTGTTGAAGCATAAATAGAACATATGTATTGTGAATTTGTCATTTCTGAGAATGCAACTTTTACATGCTGTAGCTAACTTTCCCCATGGGGATATTTTTTCATGCCCTTAACTGAAAGACAAAAAGGCAACAATAGCCATCCTACTGACTTACACTTTCACTTCCCCATATATACTGGACTATCAGTTCAATCCTCCACTACTACCACTCCCCTATAGATGTTCATTGATTTTGACAGGAGTTAACTTATAAAAAGTTTGAGAGAGATTGTCAGGACATTTTCTTCTGAATAATAATAAATAAAAAAAGATACTTTGCAAACCCAATACCCCTAACCTAAAAGAAAAACGCACAAAAATCAAATGTAAGTCACCTCCAATGCAAACTGGTCACAATTTACTTGGTTCGGCAGTTTTTTTTAATCACTGGTCATGAATTCTGCCTTTTGATCTAGATCATGTCATGGTAATCTAAAAACGCATAAATTGACTAGATTTCTTAATTCATTTGAATCAAAACAAGTAGCAATAGCATCATAAACCTACACTACTATAAGTAAAAATAATTAGCTCCCATGGACATGCATATGCGTATCTCTCATCCCATTAAACCTACAAGGCTACAATAAGTAAAAATAGTTAACTCCTTCACAAACCTCTTATGCATATTGTGGTAGTGCATTATTTGGCCTTGAACCACCTAGATCATGCTAGATATAGTTTATTTAGAGTTGTGTACTCTGTAATTTGTTGACGTGTATTGTATGTGTATCAAACAAATTGATTATGCTGGAGATAAAACTGAATTTTTTTTCTATATGAATTTACTTATATACTTGATATACATTTGAGGGCGAGCCCTGACACAACGGTAAAGTTGTGTCTTGGTGACTGGTTGGTCTTGGATTTGAATCTGGAAACAGTCTCTTTACATATGCAAGGATAAGGCTGTGTACAATATCCCTCCCCCTTACCTGTGCATACCGTGGAGCCTCCGGACAATGGGGTACGTAGTTTAGTTTTTAGTTTTACTTGATATCCATTTTACACATTGGCATAACTTTTTTCTTTTTTAGTAAAAGAGTGTAAAGGCATCATAATTGGAAGAAGGATCCCAAGTCCCAACTATGTTAGCACCCTCAATCCTGCCAATCATCTGCAGCACCCCTAAATATATTAAAAAGCACAGTGGCATAACTTATATGAATATAAAGTACATCCAAAGAAACACAGTTTGACCTCAAATGCTTAAACAGTTAAACCTCTCTCCTTACTGATTTAGGGACATGTCTGATTTGCAAAACACAATTAGAAAGAGACAGCCTTGATATAAACTACACTACTGGTTCTGTTATGAATGAATCCTCTATTCTGATTACCTGGAAGGTTGCAGGTACAGTGCCATCTTCTGCAGAAAACATTGAATCATAAATAGCTGCAGTTGCTAACGCTGTGTCCCTCTTTAGGACCTGTTCATATATGCATCCTTTTTTTTAAAATGTAATAAAACATCCAAGGCTCAACATTTGATACAAGGAAATTTTATTTAATATCCATTGGTATGAAAAGAAAAAAAAATAGATACTTTACATTGTTCATTTGAAAGAGAGCATTTGTTTCACCCATTGCACGGAGATGTTCTATAAGCTCCAAAGCTGAACAAAACAGAGACAAGAATCACCATTATGAAAATCTATCACAAGTGCTATGAGGTAATATCACACATTATTCAATGAATAAGTAACAACTTGAAACAATTCATACATGTGTAAAATAGAAAATTTAATTATAAAACCATACACAAATAGAAAATGACAACCATTATTCCTCTCTTGGTTTTTTGCCAGCCTTCCCTCACTCTCTCTCTTTGCTTTTAAATATTTTCTATAAAAGAATTCAAATTTCAAACATTCCCCACTCCTCCTTGTGAAGTGGAAATTTTGTTATTCCCACGGTGGATATTCTTTTTAGCCACCATATTGTCTATGTGGTGATCTTTTGTTTTATGGCCTTTACTTCCTAAGCACCTACCAGTCAGCAATAAAAGTTACCATGCTCATATCTCAGTCTTTGGTCATCTACCAGAACTGAAATTCCAAACTAAGGAAGAATACATAAAAACCAAAAAAAACTATGTACCCCATTACCCAGAGGCTTCTCGCTATGCGAAGGTAAGGGGGAGGGATATTATACATAGCCTTACCTTTGCATATGCAAAGAGACTGTTTCTGGATTCGAATCCATGACCAACAAGTCACCAAGACACAACTTTACCGTTATGTCAAGGTTCGTCAAACTAAGGAAGATACATGTAGCAAAAAATTTAGGGAGCACTCATAATTCATTTAATTCATGTCATGCATGTGGAACAATTCAATTATTAAACCAAATGAAAATTCTCACCACTTTCATATTTAACTACATACTCATCAACATCAACACCTGGAAGGGTGAAACCTGCCCTAGTCAAAAGATTCCCAGCATCCCGAACCTGAAAATGGAGGACAGAAGGTCTTCTCAGTTCCAGCTTTCTTATAATATTTTGAAAAAAAACACAAGTCTGCATTACAAGCATTAAAGCTACAACAAGCCAGATTAACTAACTGATCTTTAAGAGGCAGGCAAGACTAATATTTCCATGATGGACATATATTAGACAAACCTATTTGCTTCAGAATAAAGTTACTTTCACACAAAATCATGGAATTCATGATGGTGTTGCCAACAGACAATGACAAGTAACACAGAACCACATCATCCTATTCAAAAGAGACAGTAAAGCATTCATTCAAAATATGGTTGATCTTAACTGATAAATAAACAATTAAGGAGATAATACTTTTGCAATAACATGCCTGTGCTAAAGGTGATACTCGGGGACTGATCCCTCCTTCACGCTCCATTTGTGCCAACGTACAAGCTATTCTGAGCTCCCTGGTAGCAGCGCAAATATCATTAATTAGAATGCTCCATCCATTTGTGTTCCAAAGAAATTTCATGAAATAAAAATAAACATTGCCACTTTAATGTTTCTCCACCAAGAATAGCTGCTAAAAATAAGCCATCAGGCTTCAATGCCAATCTAGACTGCAATACATAAAAGTAAAAAATCAGAAAATAATTATAAGTAGGCTTAAATATGTTTTAGGTCCATGTTTGGGTCCCTAATAAACTTTTCCGTTGCATTGGATCCTAATATATCAAAAATTTTGTTTTAAGTCCTTACCGTCAATTAACTGATGGGTGATACCATCTCAGCCCCTGATTATATTGGGAAAATATGTTCATAGGGCGTCATATCATCACTTAACTGACGACAGAGATCAAAACATAAGTTTTGATATATTAGGGATACGATGCATTAATTTTTTTTTATTAGGAAACATTTATAAGAGGGACCTAAAACATATTTAAGCCTAATAAGTATGGTTGAATTTAAGGGACAGCACTAGAAAAGAAAGAAGGCAGTAACCTGTATCATTGCTCCAGGCAGATCATTAGTCCAATGTAGTCCCAAGCAGCTAACAACCAAATCCACAGAGCTGCAAACAAAGCATATATAAGTAAGAACAATCCAAAACAGAAAAGCGTGAAATGAAATAAAATCAATTAAAATTGCCTTTCTTTGATAGGCAGAAACTCTTCGTCAGCAACAAGAAAGTCGGCCTGGACGGCGGCATTGTGGTGAGCATTTTTACAGGCTTGAAGCATATCATAGGAGGAATCCATGACGATAAGCTTTTCGACGCCACCTGGGGCTGGGATCAATCAATTAATCATAATATAATGTAATAGCGCGTGGAGAGTGAGAATGTGAGATAGATACCAGGAGGAGCAGAAAGAGAGCGCGTGACAGGTTGTAATGAGCCTCCTAAGCATAGCGCGGTTGGAAAAGTCTTCTTACAGTCCTGAACAACAACAAAGAGAATTGAAGTTGGAATTTAGAAGGAAAGGGAACCTAAATAAGTAACTAAAGGAACCTGCAAGCGGTCCAAGAGATTTTCAGCGACGGTGTGAAGAAGAGGGTCGTGTGAGGGAGTCAACCATGCGGCTCGGTCGCGTTGTGTGCGCTTCAACTCGCGATCGAAGATTTGCACCTTCGAATTAGATGTCGAGAATCTGCGAAATGCCAATGCCAACGGCAATTGGTGTTTGCGCCGAAGCCAAAGGGACACTGCTCTCATTTTCTTTGCCTTCCCCACCAACTCCTCAATCAAACCTTATTCCAAAACACTAACTACCATTTCTCAATTCTCCACATCCAACAAGCAAATCAAAATGGGCTTCATGGGTAGCGTGTGAATTGCCCCACCGGGATGAAGCTGGCCTGTGTCTGCGTCTGCGATGAAGACGACGTGCTGGGCTGCTGGCGGTGCTGCGTCTACGTGCGCGATGAAGAAAAGACAAAACCTAAAACTGGCCTAAGTGAACTAAAACGACACCGTTTCGCTGAGTGAAAAAAAAGTGTTGACCCGATCCGGGTTAACAGGTCGGCGGGTCACTCACAACCCAATCGGATCGTACGGAAAGCGGACTGTTGACACACCCAGATTTTAATATTATGCTTCATGCATTGTGTATTGGACTTATGGATCAAATTGGCATTTTTATCTCTAAAATTTATCACACAAAAAACGATTTATTCATTAGTTTTTACTATTATGAGAGAAGCACATGAACCCATTATTCCTTATTCTTTTCCTTTCTTGCCAAATGAATTGTTGGTGGTCAACGATGATGCCATTTTTGGCTGTTGTTTGAAGATAATATCTTCTTTGACAATATCATCTCCTGCGTTAAAGATGAGAGGCAAATTCATAAGGTAAGGTCGTAGTTTTTTATTCAATTGCACCATAGATGTGTGAATGATGATGTTGTGTTTGAACCCCTTTTTTATTACGTGTATTATCACATTAAAATTTTTACTCATAATGTAATAAACAAAATTTGCAATTTAAGAATGAATGATGTAAATTATTTTATCATTTAGTTATATTTATTGAGAACCAAATTGTATTTACATAGAAAGAATCAATTTCTTCAAAAAATAGTTGTTAATTTTAAATATTTAAAAATCAATGATAAAAAAGAAGTATCATTGACATCTTAGTTCAAAACATTATTAACTGACATGCATAAATTGTTAAATATACACTCAATTTTAATGAAAACGACAATAAATTAGATACTTGGATTGTCACAATATTTATATTTTTATGGATTAAATTAATTATTTTTCTATTACATAGACAAAATTATCCCGAATAAAAAAGTATAGGAAATTAAAGTGATTATTTACCTTTTAATTAAATTAATTTCCTATTTTTCAATTATATTTTTAGATTATCCTTAATTTTTTATTTAATTAATTATTGTAAATGAGATGCAACCACATATTAATGTAATGGTATGTAAACGAGAGAAACAGTTGTAGTTAGAAATCATTTTCTGTCCGGAGATGAAAGAAAGGAAAAGCACAAAAAGTTAATTACCATATTTGGGTAAGAAGTATTTTCTAATGGGGTCACCAACTTAAAAAGAATATTATAAACCTCTCAAGATTTTTATAAAAACAAAATAAATAATATTTTCAATGATAATATAAAAGGTTTCACGAGTTTTATCCAATCAGTTATCAGTATATATGGTAAGTTAATATTTATGATTTTTAATTAGTTGACAAATATAAAACTTGTAAAAAAGCTAAACTAAACGGTGTTACTAGCAATTATATTTATTTTTTCTGGTGTCCCAACAGTGAAGTGGTTTGGAGAAGTCGAGGCAAAGACTGAAATTGCGTTTGGCAAGATCAAGCAAACATGTCACTGTGTGTTCACTACTCACCCTGCAATAGCATTGGTATTCTGCCGCAATTCTGCACCCCAAGGACCAGGACCAGGACCAGGACCAGCCATAATAGGAATTGGGATTTCCAGAGACTTAGAATTGTCGCAAAATCAAATTCAGATGCAACCCAACCCACATCCACCTCCCTTCTCTCATTTCTCTGTCCCTTACTCAAGCTCTTCTCTGTATAGTAACCCGCTAATTCTTTATTTTCATCCAACACTCACTGCCTCAATTTTATATTTTTTTCATTCAAACCATTTATTTCTCAAATTCTAATGTCAACTTAAAATTCTATACTTGATTGTCTTCTGGCACTGGCAGGCAAGAGATCCTTCTCAACCACGCAATTTTACTTTCGAGGTGATTTGATTTATCCCCCTTTCTTACGTTGCTCTCTTCATTGTAAATTTCATTATGTATAACGTCAGATATCAGACCAGATACAATATACCTGTTATGTTACCTGTTGCCTTCATCTGCAATACAACTTTGTTTCTAAAGTTGCAGCGGTCTTTAAGTATTTAAATCATTATGCATTTTATCACATATTCATCTAGTACAAGTGTAATAGAAGGCTTCTCAATTAGATGAAAGCAACTGCTTTCGTGGTTGACCACATGGGGGGCTAAAGGCTAATTGCTCCGAAACTGAAAATAATTTCAAGTTCATTTTTTTTTTTATATAAGAAAAAAACTTCACACGTGTTTTCTTGCTCCCTTCTCTTTCTTTTAACACTTTTAACATGCTATTGTCGGCACGTCATAGTTAGCTCATCCTATCGCCCAGGGCATAAGGGGCATGATGACTTGACGCCATCCTCAACTTCCTTGGTACCTTTAAATGGAGGTGTATTTTTATATAGTTAAGTTCTTTTGTCCCTGTGATGAAGGTGTGTGCCATGTAATTGAGTCTGGAGACAAATATATGCAATGTATTTTTTATATTTTCCGTGCACCTTATAACTGACTAACCTTTCAAGTTTTTATGATGAATGGTAGCTAGCAACATCTTCCTTGGCTAGCTTGTCAAGGTTTGCATGGGGAACAAAATCCATAGCTGAGAGTTCACTGAACAAAGAAATCACTTCAGATCTTCCTTTTAGTTTGCAGCTTTTTGAATTTGGTATGCCTCTTCCACATTACAGGTTCAGGAAGAACCCTTGATGATCCTATTGATAATAATAGGCAAACATAATTTTTTTTCTTTGACTTAGTTATTGAAATTGATCAAAATTCCAGAAGTTTATTTTTTTTTAGTGCATTACTATTGCTAAGCACCAGTCTTGGCCTCAATGTTAATAACACTATACCCAGATGAAAATAGTTTCTTATTGTTATCCTCAACTGCACCATCATACTAGGATTCTCAAACATTTTTTTTTGGTCTTGACCTCTCACATATTTCTGTAATTTTATTTTATCATTGAATTTTGTGATTGTCCAATCATAAATCTTTCAAGCATTATTTTTCAACAGAGGCATGCCCCTTTTGTAGAAGGGTTCGGGAAGCTTTGACTGAACTAGATCTTTCTGTAGAGGTTAGCTATCTTCACATACACTTACCACCATGTTCAATATCCAATTCTCCCTTCCCTTGACTGAGTTTTGTCTGTTTCAATGGAGCACTGTTTTTCATTGCCAATAAGATATGCTCCTAGAATTTTGGGGTTTATGTCTACAACTTACAGTAGTTGAATCTAATGTGTTAGCAACCTTTTCAACAATGTAACCCTGTAATCCTATCCTATCAACTCCTATTAGACCACTGATATTCAAACAAATTCCAACATATGTCATTTCCTTTTTCTTTTTCTTTTTTTGATGTGGGGGATATCAGTATCAAAGTTAAATTGGAAAAATGTCATTTTTATCCATTAATACGACAATGATATAGGTCGGACAAATTCATTTGTTTTGTCAAAACAGCTTAAATCAATTATTGAAATTATAGGCTCTATACACGAAATTGGACACCACACAAGTTATTTTAGAATGCTGGATTGCAAGAGAGTGCTGAATGGCAGTATGCCTCACATTTGCTTGGATATTTATTTTGCCAAAACAGAGATAATCTAACTTATTAAGTACAAGTGAAAGGATTTTTCTGTAAGAAAGTTAATTAATGACAATCAATCAATGATGATATACACCTGTGACAAAGAGATGATGAAAAATTGATTTATGTTTGATTCTTGTCAATCGGTTCCCCTAATATTACTCCTTTTGATTTGTGAAAACTGACAAGAGATGATGGGAATTGATTTATGGTTGATTCTTTTCAATCAGTTCCTCTAATTTTGGACATCACACAAGTTATTTTAGAATGCTGAGTTACAAGAAAGTGTTGAATGCCAGTATGGCTCGCATTTGCTTCGATATTGATTTTTTCAAAACAGAGATAATGTAGCTTGCTAAAGTATAAGGGAAAGTATTTTTTGTAAGAAAGTTAATTAATGTTAATCAATCTATGGTGATATACACATTAGTGACAAGAGATGATGAGAAATTGATTTGTGGTTGATTCTTGTCCATCAGTTCACCTAATATTACTCCTATTGGTGTCATCAATAGGTCTATCCCTGCCCTAAGGGTTCTGTAAGACACAGAGAGGTGGTCAGAAGAACTGGTGGCAAAGAACAGTATGTAGTTCACCATGATAAGTTGTTTCTTTTGATCTGTTAATGATTTTTTTATTGTTTTTTTTTTTTTGCAGTATTGCAGAACTTTGAAAATTTAGAATGAGATTTTGGGGTATCATGCCTCAAATTTTTTTGTCAGTATATTTCCTTGTATTATATATGCTGACTAATCCTGATGAAGCACTTGCAATATGACCTGCATTTCAACTTCTATTACATTGGTCTTGCATATTTACATTTTACATCATATTTAATTCAAGTGAAATAGCTTAATGTTGTCTGTATCTTTTCTAAATATTATTGCTACGGCGATGTTCTTTTGCAGGTTTCCTTTCATCATTGATAAAAAAAGTGGTACTTCTATATATGAAAGTGGTAAGCAAGCAAGCTTTCTCCCTGCTCTTTCTCCAAATGGTTGTTGATTATCTTGTTTAGTGGCAATGACATAAATTACCACCATTTTCATATTGTTCACTGGTTTGGATTGATTCATGTTAAAGGCTTATCATTCCTCTTCTTTGCATTTTTCTTACCTGAACTTCCATATTAGTCTGTTTCAGTTGTGTTAGTAAAGGATTCTGACTAGTTCGATTTCAGTCAGTTGCATCTCACTGATTTATTTTATAAGACAGTGTATACTATATGTTGTGTGTCAATGTAGAGACCACACCTCATGCTATTTATAATATGGAAAAGAGAATCAGTATTGATTACAAGATCAATAAATTACTGATTAATAGGAAATAGAATATTCTAGTAATAAATACAACATCAAGAATAAATATCAAAACATAATCTCACACTCCCCCTCAAGCAGGAGAATGTGTGATATGAATCAAACTTGTTACAAATGTGATCAATACAATAGAAACGAAGGCCCGCAGTGATGATGGAAAACAGTGTGATGGAGATGCATCACGCGTCGTCTGTGTGAACTTCTCGCACCAGGGTCCTATGTGGGGCTGCGAGCGGAGGTGTTTGGAGTTAGCTGCACACATGGACGGTGTGACGGTTTTCAGCGATGGGCGACAATAGTCGAAGGTGAGGGCAAAGCAGCTGTGCGGTATAGTTTACTACGAAGAGGGGCTGCATTAAAAAGAAAAACAAAGAAGAACCGTCAAAGTTTTTGGTACCGAGCAATCACACAACAATCGAGAAAAAAACAGAAACTGAGAAAGGAAAAGAAAAATAACACATTGTTTATCCTGGTTCACCTAATGTGTATGTCCAGCTTTTCTCTATATTCTTCTCACACACTCGTTACAATGCACTCAGATTATAAGGAAATATATAGGCTTAAAAATCCTAAGTACCGTATCTATTCATGAGCTCAAGCCCAAACTATAAATAATAAATCACAGGGCCCAACAACAGTACTAGGCCTCAAAAAGTTTATTGTATGTTGTGTGTCAATGTAGACCACACCTCATGCTATTTATAATATGGAAAAGAGAATCATTATTGATTGCAAGAACAATTAATTACTGATTAATAAGAAATAGAATATTCTAGTAATAAATATAATATCAAGAATAATATCAGAACATAATCTCACATATTTTAATGAGTTTTTATTTATTTTAATAAATGCAATTGTAGTCTCAACTCCAACATCCAAACTAATGCTGATTGTTTGTGTTCCTCTCTTACTTCAATCTTCCTTATGCTTGGTTTGTTGTTATAGGTGATATTGTAAAATACTTGTTTGAGCGATATGGAGAAGGCAGAAGTCCATCATCAGGACTTTTGGAGAGGTATTCGATGTAAATCACTTCTTAAATGAACATATAATATATTATTAAACACATGTTTTGGGAGGAAACTCAAGTTCAATCTTCACCGTACAAAAAATTGCTGCATTTATTGGTTAGGTGGAAAGGAACCGTAAAATTTAGTTGTAATATTTTCACAAAAGCATATTAACATTTAAATAAATTGTATATCATGGCTGCGACCCAAATAGTATTTTTCTCATCTTGGGGTGACTTAGAAAGTGATCATTAAGGAATACTGAAGTATATATATATGATGATGATGATTGTGAGTTGCGTGACAAAGAGATGGTGCCACTAACCAGAGTGTCTGTGCTGAGGGCTGTTCCATATTCCATGGCTCTGATAAAAAGAGATTTTCAATTTTATTTGTTCTTGATAACTCATTCTTGTGCAGCACTATTTTCACTGGATGGATGCCAACAATACTTCGAGCAGGTAGAGGAATGTCACGTTGGGAACATTCCAGGCCTGACCCTCCTCCAGCAAAGTTGGAGCTCTTCTCATATGAAAATAACCCTGTAAGATAATGCTTTTCTATCTCTAATTTGTGAAGGAAAAGCAAACATGGAGAGAACTTTGCTTATCTGCTCAACCTATAGTTTTCAGTTGGCCTAAATTGTGGTCTGAAAAGGGAATCAGTTATATTTTGTGCTTGGTTTTTTCCCTTTAAATTCAATCTTGATTGAAAGAAGACATTCTTATAATGTGCTGAAATTATGCATTTGTGTTCACTGGGCTTAATGTTAGGATCATTAGAGGAACCAGATTTGATATGCTTGTCATGTTTTGCTCACTGTCCTTGTAATGCCAAGTATTATACTATCTCACTAAGTGATTGGATATATTTCTTCTTCTAACTTCATAGATTTAAAATTTCACTTTGTAGAATGCTCGAATAGTGCGTGAGGCATTATGCGAATTGGAACTTCCTTACATTCTTCAAAATGTAGGAGAAGGGTCTCCCCGAATGAAGTTACTCTTGGATGCTTCTGGATCTAAAGAGGTTAGACTTTAGTGGGTCATACAAAATTGTATAAGTTTTATTGAAATGAAATTTGTATCCTTCTAGATATGTTGGGTATTTATTCCCAGTTAGAAATTATGCTATGGATTTGCAGCCATATCAGACTATACATCTTAAGTAGGATTTGACTCTTCTAAAGTGAGAGATGCGCTTTGAAGGAAAAAAATGTGGATTTATGAACTGTTGATGGGAAAATCAGCAACTGAGATTTTGATAATAAAATACGCGCACCGATGAACATGTATAACAAGCCATGAAATTGTTAAAATCCCTCGATATTCTCTCAAACAGTTAGGTTATTTTGTCTACTAATAATAATAAATAATGATGAGTACAAAATGCAAAAGGGTAGGAAATAGGAAGTGAAGTTTTTATATCTTGATATACTCTTTTTGGATTATTTTATGGTTTATCAACACAAATCCTTGCATGAATAGAGAAGTTGTCCTCTACAGGTTCCTTACTTCATTGATCACAACACTGGATTTCAATCTGGGGACTACACGACGATCTTATCTTATTTGTTCGAAACCTATTCAACAGTTATTTTATAACTTCCGCTATCTGTAAGTGCAAACTTTTGTGTTTTGAAATCCCCACAAAACCTATTTTTTGTCATCTTTTTGTGTAATGAAAAAAGCCCCTGGGTATCTACGTATGGGATAGAAGACTAGACAATATCATAAAGAACTAATGTTATTAAATGTTGTCATTGTTTCAAAGATATTGGGATTGGATTACTTTGCCACTTGAACAAGTTAAACTTACTGGTTAAGACTCAAATCAACGGAATGCTATTGTGCCAAAATGAAGAAAAGGTATGACAACTTTTGTTTTCAGTATTTTGCAGAACTCTGTTCAACTTCTTTGTTTCCATTATTGGAGTAAGCATGGATCGCATCTTTGCAAGCTGCCTTGTGCGGTTAAAATTAGGCAAAGAGCAAGTGATGCTACCTGTGGTAATGAACAATTTGATTATGTAGTATATACTTTTCCTGAATAATCAGAAAGTTCTTCCACAAATATTGCAATAAATTTGGCTTCAAATGTAAGTTCTTATATTTCTCCACCTTGACTAATTCTTATTTGTTAATTGTAGATTTCCCAACGTTTGTTAAAATCATTATGCACATTAATCATGTTGTACATGTATATCATATATATTGTATATACTTGTTATTTATTCAACTTGAATAAAATTTTGGGACTGACATTTTGATGGAAAAATGACTCAAAAATATGAAATAACCTGCTTCACTTACAACTAAAATGATCATATGAAACAAAATTGCATTAATTTGACTTAATTAGATGTCCTTTGAATAATTTTTCTAGCCTTATTAAATTAAAGTCTAGTATATTATATAATTAAGAATAGAAACTGATTTATGCATTGAGATAAAACTTGAAGAACATACCTTCCTGCTAGTCGCATCATATATTATATAAGACAACAAAATAAATAAAGGGAAATGTAAATCATAAGATCCAAGTGGGATAGATAAAATGGAGTGCTTTGGGTATTATCTGAGAAAGGTACCACTTACGCTTAAAAGAAAATTTTATCACTCTGTTATTAGACTTGTAATGTTGTATGGAATTGAATGTTGGGTAGTAAAAATGCAAGACAATAAACTCAAGATAGCAAAGATGAGAGTGAAAGATGTCACTACACTATTCGATTTGTTTTGTGAAGTTATTGAGTGTGTTGGAGTTGAGAATGTTGTGCATAACTTCATATAGTGACAGATAGTGCAACTAATCATGTAGCTGTTGGTAAGTGATTCATCAGATTAACGAATCCATTTTCTGGTCTCTTTGTGTTGTCCATTGTTTGAATCTCTCTTTGAAGGTTATTGCTAGCATGCCTCATGTTGCAGATCTTGCCTCAAAGGCTTCTAAATGATCATGTTTGTATATAATTACACGATATTCTTATATTTGTTGAGGAAAAAAGAAGGTTGAAAATAAATTGTACTTAGAGTGGCTGGATTTGCGACCACTTTTATTACATCAAAAAGTATTTATGATCGCAAGCTTTAGTTTGAGCAAGCATTTCACCATTTGAGATAAGAAATTGTTTAAGATAGCAAAACTTGTCTCTCATCATTCGTTTACTAATAAATGTAGACTGGAATGAAAAATCTTTATATTGGTTATGTTTACGAAGGCATGCAAAGGAGGAAAAATGCATAAAGGAGATGTTTAGGAATAGAAAAGTTTTACATAAGACTTACACAAATATTTTAAAGACTCAATAAGATAAACATTTAAAGCTCAATCTTCATGTAATGACTTGTTTTATTTAATACATTCTTTCAAACTTATTTTTTTATAATTTATTAAAAACTACAAAATCAGGATACAAAGATATAAAATTCATCAAATTTTATCATTTTTAATAAATTTTAAGTAATGAAAAAAAAATGCATTTAAAGGAGTGTGTGAGATAATATTATTGTTGCAGTGTATGGTTGGCTCGTCTTTTGTAAATTGTAAATCACCTTTTTTACCTTCTTATGCTAGACCATTTATTGGGTGTATCACTTCTTCATAATTGTTATTCAATCGTCACAACAGAAGGTCAACAGGACATGTTTCTTTCTCAAAAAGTTTGTGAACGGATACAACAGGATGTCAACAGTACAGAAGGATTAATTGTACTTAAATTATTGTGCGTTTCAAGTCTTTCACCCGTTTACTCTAATCACAGCACTAGAACCACTAGACCAATGCACTTATATATGAAAATTATATTATATATCTTAAATAAGTACAGAATCTATCCAATAGAATTGGCTTAGTAATGAAGGATTTAGATATTATGTATAAGATTTTAGGTTTTAATCTTTATCTCATACGCTATTGTACACAAAAATAAAAAAGTAATAAATCAAAATAACACATATTTGTCATTACTAATAAACAATATGATATTATAAAAAAAGATAACAACTTATATTTTTAAAATTATATATTTATATATATGTTAATAAAACTTATCACTTTGCTTTAATTAAATAAGTTTTTCTTTATAAATAAATATTTTAATATATTAATATATACTAATAATATTAAATTAGTCCCTCCAAAAAATATATTAAATTTGTAATATATATAAATTCATTGATATAAGATAATAATAATAATAATAAATATTATTAAATATACACTAATTATATTAAAGTCAATATCAATAAATACATCTTAATAAATTAATATTAATCAATATATTTACAAATTAATGTTATAAATTATATTAAAACATATTAATAAAGTAGTGAAATTAATAAATATATAATTATATAATAAATATATTAAAAATTAAATATTATACAAATAAATATTTGTTAATATTAATGTACATAAAGATTTATTAATAAATATAAATTAATAAATAAGATTAATTGGAAATGTATGATATAAATATATTTTTTATTGAAATAAATAAAAAATATTTCATCGATAATAAAATTTTATTTTAATTACTAATTATACAAAGAAAAAAACACAATTTTATAAAATAAAAATATTTAAAACAATGTGAGTATATATGCTGTAATTAAGACAAAATATTAAAAGGTATAGTTATTGTTTGTTTGGTTTTATATATTATATATTGTTTATTTAGTAGTGAATATATATACAATTTTGATTCCTTACTCAATTAAATTACATATGCTATACTTTTCCGGTGGTTATATAAAAAAGTGGTGTTGTAAGCAGGGGTTGGATTTCAAACCCCACCTCTAATACTTTGATAACTTCTTACTGATCAAATTTATTATAAAATTAATTACTAAAAAAAATTAATTGATTGAGTCGGTGCTATAATTCATTGCACAAATAATCAATTTGAAACTACTCCATGATCTCTTTTACATGAATAGAGTCAGACATCAGATAACAGTGGAATTTCATTTTTGTTTAAGACGACAAAATATTTATAAAACATCAACTGTTCAGCCCGATTGCAGTTCTACCAAACTTGACAAACATTTCAGCACCCAAAGTTACCTTAGTAGCTTTATAGTCAAAATCAAAGGGTCCAAATGTCTTCCTTTGTACCTGCTTTATACAAGTAATGTATGTTTCTTAATCATAACAAACATGAGTAATCGTTTCTGTCACTTTACTTGCTCTTCTTTCTTATAAGCCATCCCTTACATTATCCTATCATTATTATAGACTTAACAAAAAAAAAATAAAATAGTATATCTGAAGATACATGCACACTATTTGAGCCCCAGCAACATCACAACAAACGTTAGGTGCTCTCACCCAAATAATTCCTTTAGTAGGTAGTACATATAGTATAAATGCATGACACCTCATGACTAATTAATTAACTAGAAATCTCGTGCAAAGACTGTTACTAATTTTCCCCCATTCTCTTTTTAAAGCCACGTTCACTTTACTCCCAAGCAAATTCAGATTTCCAACACAAATTTTTTCACATATATGTCCAAATTCTTGTTCAAACAAAACTGATAGTACTATATATCTCCCTTTATCTTGAGATCTGATCATATCCTTCAACAAACCAGGAAAGCAACAATGAGATCCAAAGCAACCCAATTCACATGTACCTTCAAGGTAGCCCTTCTCAGCCTTGCGGTTTTCTGCCTCTTGATCTTGCTATTCAGGTCATCCATATTCTCATTGTCTCCCCAACTCACCTCAGAAACAAACATGTCAAGCTCAAACACAATAGTTCCAGTTTCACCACAAGAAACAGAAAATGCAGGCATACCATCATCATCAGCATGCCCTAATTCACCACCGTTGAACCCCCCATGCAGCAAGGCCCCTCCATCATTAGCCAATGCCATCATCCACTACGCAACGGCCAACGTCACGCCCCAGCAGACCCTCCACGAGATATCAGTCTCAGCAAGGGTACTTGAGAAGAAGTCTCCCTGCAACTTCCTTGTGTTCGGCCTTGGCCATGACAGCCTCATGTGGACATCACTAAATTATGGCGGCAGGACGGTTTTCCTGGAGGAGGACAAGTCCTGGATCGACCAAATCCAGCAGAAGGTACCCTCTTTGGAGTCCTACCATGTCATGTACGACACACAGGTCCACCAGGCTGAAGAGCTGATGAAAACTGGAATGAAGGAGGATTGCCAGAAGGTTTCGGACCCGAGATTCTCCAGGTGCCCTCTTGCACACAAGGGGCTCCCGAGTGAGGTTTATGACATTGATTGGGACGTGATCATGGTTGATGCACCCACTGGCTACTTCGATGAGGCGCCAGGGAGGATGAGTGCAATCTACACTGCTGGTTTGATTGCCCGGAACAAGGAACGCGGCGAAACCGATGTGTTTGTGCATGATGTGGATAGGAAAGTGGAGGACATGTTCTCTAAGGCTTTTCTCTGCGAAGGGTATTTCAAGGAGCAAGAAGGGAGGATCAGGCACTTCAACATTCCAAGCCATAGGTCTCGTTTGTGGAGGCCATTTTGCCCAGAGTAGTTCAAGAACACTATTTGCTCCCTTAATTTCATCTCACATGAACCATTTATTATTGTTATCATCAAAACTTATATAATTACTATATGATATCATGTGTTGTGGACGTACTCCTATTTTTGCGATTGTTTTTTGGAATTCATTCTGATTTACATAAGTCATTAATGTGGCTCTGGAGATGTCATCATTTCAGGGAGTTGTTTTGTTGGAACGAACAATTGTTGCTTATACCTGCCCCTGCTTCACCATTCCGATTCATAAGTCTTTATATACTACTATATATCCAGAAATTATGTAGCAATTGAAATCATTCTTTACTTGCATTTCATCAATTCTTGAAATTTACTTGTATTGTATGGATACGAGTTAGTCTCTCGAAGTCTCCGATCTCACAGATGGTTAGGCGTTCTTTCGCTTATTCAGAAGCTTGGCTAGTTCTCCTTACTGGGACATTCTGTTCATCCGAGCCCTCTAGATTCGTTCCCATGGTTTGATCCTTCCCACCCGGAATCGGGTTAAGGGCGCACCCCTTAAAAGCCTCTTTCCAAAAAAGAAAGTAAATAATAATTTTAACGAGAAATTCTTACACCAGGAGTAAAACATTTTTCTTGTTCTGATCCATTCATTGTTTGTCATGTCAACATTGTGGGTCATTGTTGTTTCCTACATTAATAACAATTTTTAATTTTTCTAGGTAGATTAATGATAATTTTTATTTTTTCTAGATAAATTACTGATATGGCGAACAATGAATGGATCAGAGTAAGAAAATGTTTTGCTCCTAGTGCACCTAAGAATTTCTCTAATTTTAACAATTAAGTTGACTGTTGACTTGTTAATTAGTATTTATTAATAATTAATGATATATTCTTGGTCCACGTCCAACAGGCTGAAAATTCATTAAAGCATATTAATTAACCCAATTGACTGGTAATCCAATTCCACATGCAAAGCACACAAATAACAAGAAAAAACAACTTATGAATCATTCTATATTTGATATTGGCTTAATTATCAAGTTGTTCCTCAAATTATTTATTTTAAAAGATTCAATTTAGTCTCCAAATTTTTAAAAGATTCAATTTGCTCTTCAAGTTTTTCTAATAAAAAAATGCATCAATTTAGTTCTTTTTCGTCAAATTGAATTGATGTCATTAAGATTGCAAATGCTAACCGTATTTGTTATTATTTTAAAAATAAACAAACATAACCATTATTTACCACTCATGTTGCAACTTTGGTGACCTTTTTGATATATACGACCACTGGATTTGGTGCATCTTTGGACAATCCTCCAATATTCGATCATTGCACCTCCATTAGAGGTTTGTTTGACACGCCCACAATGCCAACTTTGTGATAAACCAAGTCAACCAAACATTGTTGGCGCACTTGAGTTTGATGGCAGCACTGAGGGAGTGAATGGGTGATCGCGATGACGTGCACCAACGAGGGTCTACACATTCCAACCTATAGACAAAGATGCATTTTGGGTGAAGTTGTTGTTGCGTTACACAGAAAATATTGACGGAGTTCGGTCGAGTCGACGTGAACCAAGTGATGGGGTGCATCGTGCGCGTGTGGGTGTGGGTGGAAGTAGGGATCGACAAGGAGGGAAAGATGTGGGTGGTAGCAGACAACGATTCAAGGTTTATGAGGGGGGTTCTACGTATGTCTAGTATGGGTGCTCGATGGTTCAGAGCACAAAGGTGGGAGAAGGACTTATTTGTGGATTTGACAAAAAAATTACAGTGGCGATTTTAGCTACCACTATGTATAAATTAAACTGCTAGAATTCACATCCTAACGATGTTAACATCGATTCGATGGAAAGGACTAAATTACTGTGTTTTTAGAACAAAGTTGAGGATCAAATTGTCTGAAGCTCTAGCAAGTTCTTGCAACACATCAAAACCATTCAATTGATGCCAAACAATTGCAAAATTGATAATTAACAAATATTTAATAATATACTAAAAATTCCTCGAGTATCTAATTTAATAAATACATTATGCTAATTGTTATCTATACTATAAACATCTTGAAGTCACTCTTGGGGTAGCATTTTACGCATTTATATCTATATCTATATTATAAGCATCTTGAAGTCCTTGTTGTTGTAAGATTTTACGCATCTATATCTATATTTTATATTATAAACATCTTGAAGTCACTATTAGGGTAACATTTTACACATGATTATTAGGTAATTGTCCACATACATGTTTCTCCTATGTATTGAATAACAATCAAAAATTCATTTTACTCATCTATTTTCCTTATTTGAGGGCGTTTTTGAAAGGATAATATAGATTAGGGGGCGATGTCTTCGTTTGAGGATAGATCTTGTAGGCACAAATGCCTATTGCATCACACATGAGACATTGTCATTCACACAGTCAATCACTTCAGTAGGGTGCATTAGAGGATGAGGAGGACGAAGAGTCAAGAGAACTGATGTTATTTTCTATCATTTTATGTTTGTTTCACTTTTTTTGTATTGTTTTGGTTTGTCTATCTTGTAATTATTTGTGTCTTATTTATAATTATTTTGTACAGATTTCGATATTAGTATTGGTAGCGATATAACTTCATACAATTCTTAAGAAGTGTTAATATTGAAATTGGTCATAGATAAAAGAAAATAAAGAATGATTGCAATTATAATACATAATAGAAAATATGTTTTCGTTGTGTATATTTTAAATTAATACACAACAAAAAAATATTTCCAGTATGTATTAGGGGTATAAATTAATTTTGCAAAGTAGAAATACGTTTTTGTTAGGGGTGTTATGGTAAAGAAAAAATCATTAAAAGGTTAGGGGTGAACTTAGCAAAAGAAAGTGCAGGACTAGCCCTAACCTAGTGGTAAGTAAAACCCAATTAGAATGGGCTGATTAGGCCGACACATGAGAGGAACAGAGCTCACAAAAATGGTTGCAGTGTGAGTGAGTGATATATCTGCATTCACCAACAAGAACAGTAAGGGGAAACAAAGGAAGAACTCGCTCAAACTCAACACAGAGGGGGAGAGAGAGAGAGAGAGAGAGAGAGAGAGAGATATGGCCGATTACGAAGAGAGATACGAAGGGAACGGAGAAGAAGAGGAACTTCACAATTCTCATCCTCAGCATCATCCTGATTCCTCTCCTCAACCCACCAACGACGATCTCACCGATTCCAAATCTCACGTATGCTCTCTCTCTGCTTCACCAATTTTTTTTTCTCTTTCCCTCCCCTTTTTTGTGTTTATTTCTGCGCCGTTTCATGTCGATGCACAATTAGGGTTTTTCTGCCTTTCCCTAAGCTGGGGTTTGGGGTCAGGGTTTTTCTGTTTCCCCTGTTTTGAATCTTAACACCATTGCTGCGTGCAAAACTGACTGGAGCTGTGTAGGTTATGGTGAGATTTGGGGTTAGGTTTTGTTTTCTGTTTTCCCCTTTCTTTGATTTAACTGTGTAATTAGAGATGCTTTGGTTCTGATAAGGTCTGCTTTGTGTCCTATGCCGCTGTTTCTTTTTCTTGCCAAGCTATCACTAAAAGCTGATGCTTTATCATATGATTTTATCTGGCGTTCTCACGTCTTCCTTTTAAATGTAAAATGTAAACTGTTAAAAATTGGGAACATTGGATTTAGCTGCTTTTCAGGTATTTTATGTGCGATTGTAATGTATTCTTTGCAGATTAGTTTGTGATTGTGGCTTGTGTGGTGCCTGTTGTTTGGTTCTTGTATGCTGATTGTGAAGCATATGCTTGTTTTTCACCTTACTTTTGTATGCATCATTGCTATTATAAAGTTTGAAAGTAAGGGCTTGTTTACTCCTTGTTAATCTTTTCTATTATATTTTGGCAGCATGGATCTCGTGATTATGACAGAGACTCTTCCAGAAGCAGAGATAAGGAACGGGAGAAAGGGAGAGACAGGGAGAGAAAAAGGGAAAAGGGGAGGGACAGGGAAAGGGAGAAAAGTAGGGATAGGGATTCGGAGAGAAGCAGGGACAAGGACAGAGATAGGGAGAAGAGCAAAGACAGGGAGAGGGACCGGGATCGTGATGGTGAGAAGGAAAGGGACCGTGACAGGGATCGCCATCATAGAGATCGACACAGGGATCGTGGTGAGAGAAGGGAAAGGACAAGGGATAGAGATGACGATGATTATCCCAGAAGTCGTGACTTTGACAGGTAAAAATTTGTTTGGGATCTTACTGCCTTGTATCTTAGTTGGAGCTTGAGGGTTTTCATTGGCATCAGTTTTTCAGTATATATTCTTATTGCATGCAATGTATTATTGTCTTGCATCTGAATTTACACTTGTATTTCCAAAACTTTAGTGGCATTTTTATTTTCAATCAATTGTTTTTCATTCATATTCATATTCTATTTTCAATTGTTACCTGACATTATTTGATAGTACAGAAGAAGGGATTATGATAGAGAGGATAGGCATAGGCGCAGGTCCCGGTCTCGATCTCAATCCAGGTCAGGGGGTCGAACTGAGCATAGATCAAGGTCTCGTTCACGTTCAAAGAGGTAGATTCTTGGAAAGATCCTAACATACAGTATATAGATGTCTGCTTAACATATCATGCATGTGGCTGCCATTTGGGAATTCTGTTTTGTTTTATAAAATAAAATATTTGGCGGATGTGCAAGTGGAACAGAACTAGTATAAGTTTGTGAAAGCATGTGGAAGAATGAAATAGTTTAAATACTAAAATCCATTTTATTTCAGTTCAGGTACATCCTTAATAATTTAAATTTGAGGAAATAATTCAATTAGAATACCTTAATATGGCCAAATGATGGGGACCTCTATCATTATTTCAAATATTATAGGTGGAAGGGCACCCCTTTCTGTTCCTTGATTATTTCAAAACTTGTTTTATGAATTTTGTTAGCTGTGGGTGTGTTTTACTTTAATTATTGCTTGACACATGTTCTTGGCTTGAAAAGTAGCATCCATTGTTGGAATAACTAATTTAATTTACTTGCAGCAAAAGGACTAGTGGTTTTGACATGGCTCCCCCTGCCTCTGCTATGTTGGCTGGTGCTTCTGCTGTTACAGGTACATTTACTCATGTATATATTATGCAATTTTTAATCTTAACTGCCTTTTTCTCTTTGTTTGTCCTAGTATGGAAAATTCATATCAAATTGCATGGTGTTATTGGTAAGCTTTGTTCAGTTATTATATGAATGTATAGTCTTTGAGGACTGGTTTCCCATGGTGTGTAATTTTGTCTTTCTTTTTACTTAGTGATATAATTCTGGAACTAAAAGGTGCTTTGGTTTTTTGTCTTGTGTTTGGTGTTTGTTTGTTTTGTTTCTATGTCTTGTCATATGTTCTAAGAAGGCAATGTTGGGCTACTAGCCCCACTGTGCTGACAATGGGCGTGAGCCGACA
>PYAF01001990.1:190016-207732 GCA_007407185.1 Glycine tomentella
TGTTATTTGTTTTACAGCCAATTTGTAGTCCCACATTCTCATAGAGAATCAGGCCTAACTTACAGACTGAAGCCTCTATAACCTTTGTCCTCGCATGCTTGTTCATTGCATGTCTATGAAAATATATTTGCATATTTCACTGTTTTTGTTTTCACTTTATGCAGGTACTTTGGTGAATGTGGTGATCCCACGACCACCGCCTGATGGTGAACCTGCCGCTGGAGTTGGAAAGGTGTGTTGTTGACCTACCTGGAAATTCAGTCTCCTACTGTCAATTGTAGAAATTAAGAGCACATAATTAAAATAAGCAATTTTTTGTTAGTTTGATGTGTTTGTTTAAACTGCTTTTGCTTAAAAAAAACAGTTTTCTGTTTATTTTAAGAAGTCCTATCTGTTTCTTAAAAAAATGCTTGTGTAAAAAACGCTTATTTTAAAGTTGATATTTTCAAGTTTAAAGAAACTCACCCATTATGCATAATTGCTTATCAAGGTGCTTTTCTTTTGGTATATAAATGCTATAAACTGCAAGTAACTTTTATTTGCAGGTGTTTTTGGAGTACGTTGATATTGATGGTGCTACAAAAGCCCGTGCCGGATTAAATGGCCGAAAATTTGATGGGAATCAAGTAGTAGCTGTCTTCTATCCTGAGAACAAATTTGCTCAGGGAGATTATGAAGGCTAATTATGTGGAATTTGGATTCTATCTTGATTAGTAAGGATAATCTTTTGTATTATTATCATAACTTGTAAGCTAGAGTTATGGTCATAGTATAGAAACTGTTCTATTTAGCTGCGAGTAGTAAAGACATGATGACAATTTGTTAAAATAGTTTTACCGGTCTACATGGATGTGTCTGGTCCCTTGAGATATTCTCTATTTGCTTTAATGAGGTTTGTTTTGAAGTGGACTTCTGCATTAATCAAATTAAAGCTTGTTGCTGGTGATTCTACCGATTTTTCCATTACTCAATATCACTAAAATAAACCATAAGCTTTTAAATGGCATCAAATTTAGTGCCCATTGGCCGTTAGTATATATGCGCCAGTTTATTGAGAGCGTTGGCGTGAGGGTTTAATTTTGGATATATACGATGGCATTATTATTGGCTAAAATAATGTCTTTTCTATTTTCAATTTGTACTGAAACTATTTATATTTATTGTCTGTTTTTTGTTCAAATCTTTGAAAACAGGAAGTAAAATAAAAATAATGTATTAAAAGTGAAAATAGAAAATGTAAAGAGAAAACAAAATCGCAAGTAAATGCCCATTTATCTTTGACGTTTGGGTTAATGTTGCTTTTTTTTTTGGTGGAATAAAGGGGAAAAATCCCAGGAACTAAAAACTAAAAGTCGAGAGGAAAAGCAGCAGAAGCACAAAAATTCTTAACTGTCCATCTAAAAAAATAACCAAAATTAAGAATTACATCTGCTTTGACAACATTCACAACAAAATGAGGAACAACCTAAAAAATTCTTAACTGTCCACCTAAAAGGATAGCCAAAACTAGCAAAAGCATCCACAACTTGGTTCCCTTCTGACATCGCATGATTCCACTTCAAAAAACCTCCTTGTAAAGAATAATCCAGTACTAGATCCGTTTCTTTTGTTATAGTTTATTTTACACTAACTTATTTTTTATAAATAGAAGTAGAGGTAGTATCTTAAATCATACTATAACAAGGATGATAAGAAGGACATTCATATTTTAGTAAAGATATAGCAACCTGAGAATCACACTCACAATAAAGTACTTGAATTTGCAACTCCACGCAAATTTTAGTACCAAGTACAATTGTCCAAAGCTCAACTATACTAATTGTTGCCTTTTTGAAACAATGGTTGTGGTTGATTTTGTTGTATAATTTTGAACTCTTTATAGATTGATTCAAGATGTAAAATTTGTTTCATTAGATTTATTTATATTATAATATTCAACGAATATTTGAACTAAAAAACCCATAAATAAGATCAAAATTGACTAGAAATTAAAAAGATGCATATGCAATATACGAAAAAATTTAATTAAGTTGATGGAATATATTTTCACATTGATTAAAATTATAGTATTTTTAAACTATAAATTTAATTAGAATGCAATGTCTGTATTTTTTTTTACTGTCAATCAATTATAGATTGTCATGTATGATATAATTATTTTATATGATAAATGCTTAAAAATTAAAAATTAAATTAAATTAAATGTTCAATATATAAGATTAAGATAAAACATGCGCCTCAATCATGTTCAGAGATGTCATACTTGATAATCAATGGAAATACAATACCATTTCATACACGCTTTTTGAAAGCCAAAGAATATGAAACAAAACCAATAAAATTTCAAGGATGATTAATCAAAACCAATAAACATACCAATAATGCCACATTCGATTGGGACATCATCCTCAACTGTATTTTAAGGATGATTAATTAAAATTAAATGCAGATATATTTTTGTACAATGTACAGACTGATGGAACATCTACTCTGCTGCTATATAAAAAAATTTGAGTTTTCTGTTTTCTTTTTACCTTCCACTTTGTATATATGGGGTAATCTTCATGTCCAGTTCTGGTGAATTCTATTATATCCATATCCAAAAGAAGGTCCATTTGTTTCGGATAACTGAATAAACAAACCAAAATAACACAATTCCATTCAGACATCAATGGTTTACAAAACTCAATGAGTGTATGTGATCATGGATAGACAGGATAGTCACCTTAGAGTTTATAGTTGTTGCAATCTCCAATGTATAAAGTTTAGCTTGAAGAGAGAAATGCATAGTTAACGAAGAACGTCCATCTCCTTGGATCATGTTGTATCATTCAGTAAATTAAAGACTTTATTTCAACTAGCAAAATCATATAATAAGAACCTTTTGTATGTTCTCATTCTGATAAGGCCTAAATTAAACATCGGATTATTTTATGTAAGTTTTCCCCCCACTTTTCAATGAGATGTATGACCATAAAAAAAGCTAATATATTAGTACGTACAATGCAGGAGATAAATATTTATTGTTATATAACTAAAAATTAATATTCTCATTCTTATATTCTTTAGATATACATTTCACAAATTGTTCTCACGATTTAAGTAAAAAATTTCTCTCAACTAACCTCAAACTACCATTCTTTTATCTATCTTTATTAATACACTGTATTTAATTTTCTTAACTACTTATCCCTACTAATTTATCTTCTTTTTTTTTATCTAAATAAAAAACAAATATCTATTCTATACAATGTACATGCTAAAAATATTGGTATAAATAAAAACAAAAGACTATCAACATGATATGACATAATTGATAGATAGCCTTATCCCTTAAATGTGTAAGATTTGATTCCCAAGTCCATATGTATGAAAAAATATATGGAGTTCAAAAAAAGAAAAAGAAAAATGTGTTTTAATATAATTAAAAACACATATAAATGGTATAACACGTGTAATTAGTAAAAGTTTGTTTCAAGTTTTTTTTTTTACAAATTATTTGCGGTTTTCTATTAAAATATATAAAAATAAAAATAATTTTATTACATTTTAAATTGATATTTTTTTATTTATAAATTTGACATAAATCATCAAAAGTAACAAATATTCATATGTAAATGATTTTTATTTTTGAATGAATTTTTATTAAGAAATATAGGCCAAGTCGGCTAATAAGGCATTAGAAATAAAAACTGGAACCACATAAAAAATATGAAGATAAACTTGCATTATCAGACCTGCCTTAGCTAAAGCATCAATAACTTGATTCGCCTCACGCAATGTAGGGCACCAAATTGTCTGACCATTCTTCTGGTAGACATTATGTTGCATCTTAAAGTAAAATTTTATACTTTACTAGAAAAATAGCAAAGATATATTTTCGTCTCTAAAAAGTGACTCTGAATCGGTCTTTGTCAAACGACTTATAACAAATTAATGCCTATATTTGTAAAATTCCTTACAAATTTCGTTTCTACATTTGGTTAATTTCAAGTTGGAAAGACTAATTTTCCATAAACTTTAAGAGAGTTTGAGAATAAATTGTATATACATAAGCTTTCAGAAACCAAACCGACACATGTTGCCATTTTTTTTATTATAAGAAATTGTACATTTAATTAGTATTTACTCTAAAAAAATCTGAAAAACTATCGTATTTTAAAATTATCACAGTTTTTCAATTGCTTCAATAGTTATCAATTGAGTATATATGGTGGACGCAAATTCCAGAATGGGAGAAATATATGTTTTATATGATTTTTGTCAAAAAAACAAAAAATAAGGCCAAAGCATCTTACATGTTGCAACCACTTCATTATTAACTTGTCAAAAACTTGTCTACACAACTTGGTAAACTAACTGTAACTTATGCATTTCTGGAAAGTTGTCTAGCTAGTATGTTCCAATAAGTATGCGGAGGAGATCCAGTTCTTGGTCACGAGATGGAGCTCCAACCACCGATTGAAAAGAGAATATGAGGTGAGAACCCATTAAATACTCTACCAAAAAGCTTCTTCTCTTATTAACTCACTTACCCAACCAATCATCAAATAGGCTAGCTAGACTTATCACATGAATGTCATAAATATGATCATGTAATTGTCTAATAAGAAAGAGAATATATAAGAATGCATGTCCATGGCCGCCATTTGTGTCCAAAAAATAATTAGCCATTAAGATGAAGCATTTGAGAGACATGACTTTGACATTCACAGTCACATGGATCTTCTGGCTGTGTCTAATACGTGGCAGATGCTTGTCTCAGGTGGTGCAGCCACGGTTCTGCCGGGGCAACAGGTGCCATGCTTCGACATAGACTCATTGGTTGACAATGGAAACAACAATGGGATCCTAACCCTTGACAGGGGGTGCCACTGGACGCTTCACCAATGGTCGAACTTATGTTGATGCCTTATGTAAAATGTTCCATACTTCTCTCCTATGCTTACCCCCACCATATGGATTTATGTTGTAGCCAACAACTATAGAATAGCAATAACATGCCAAGTTTTTCTTATAACGTGTTTGGTTCTAAGTTATATTTCATTTGACGTGCATTGCAGCCAAAGCTAAAAATAGTATTATGATAACTTCTGTATTATTTGCGCCATTTTACCTAGTTTTATTTTTGTTGAAAGACATAGGTACCACTTAACAATAAAAACCTATATGTACGTAGCTATTAGTACTTAAGACTACAACAATGTTGACAATTGCAGCTCAGCTTCTGGGTTTCCCAACATATATTGCTCCGTACTCAAGAGCAAGGGGTTTGGAACTATTAAGAGGAGCTAACTATGCATCTGGAGCAGCAGGCATTAGAGAAGAAACATGAAGTAACCTTGTATGCAAATTCATATTCATCAGTATTTTGAGAAATTAAGCACATATTAAATGTACATATCGTTCAGTGAGGCACAATGATTCCTGAGCGACACCTCCTCTGATTTTCTTATGAAATTGATTGCAGGGGGCTCATACATCATTGAATGAGCAAGTGGCAACACAGTGCAGCAGTTGAGAAGGTTCTTCAGAGGAGACAATGAATCACTTAATAGCTACCTAAACAAATGTCTATTCTTTTCAGGGATGGGAAGCAATGATTACCTTAATAACTACTTCATGTCAAATTTTTATTCTACTAGCTCAGATTATACTGTTAATGCTTTTGCATCTCTCCTTCTTCAAGATTACTCTCGCAAGCTATCTGTATGTTATCGACATCTAATTTTAAATGACTCTACATATGGTTTGCATTAGCATTCAGGGTCATGTTAACAAATAACAATCATTTCATTCCTATGAACACAATGTAGTATCAAGGTAATGGAGTGGCCAATTGCTTGAGCAATGTAATTTGAGAACCTAATATGTACTTCAAAACCAACCATTTTGACTAAATATGACGATGACCTTTTGAAGGCCTAGATATACAAATCAGTTAAATTAAGATGTGTATAATAACTGATTCCATGATCACCTGCATTAACATTTAGTGCTATGTAGTTTCTCTTATTATTCTTCAGTCTAGATGGTCTACTTTGGCTATTTGCTTTGTATTTTTAATCCTATATGTTAAGAAGGATTCTATTTGTCTTGCATGTCCTTATGATAGATTATTACTGATGTGCTGTTCACTTAAAAATTGTCCAGCAACTATACTCGCTAGGAGCGCGAAAAGTGATGGTTACAGCAGTTGACCGAATTGGCTGCATTCCATATCAACTTGCCGGTTTTCACGGTAACAACAGCAGATGCAATGAAAAAATCAACAATGCCATCTTGTTATTTAACTCAGGCCTTAAGAAAATGGTTCAGAACTTCAATGGAGGGCAGCTTCCGGGAGCGAAGTTTGTGTATCTGGATTTTTATCAAAACAGTCAAGATTTATCTTCAAATGGAACATCATATGGTAATTCTCTTTAGGTTAGACTTGCCTTCTAAATTCTAATCATGTTAAAGCACATGCTCTCAAAAGCTGATTTTGCACTCTCTCTCTCTCTCTCTCTCTCTCTCTCTCTCTCTCTATATATATATATATATATATATATATATTATTTCACACAGGGTTTGATGTGATAGATAAGGGGTGCTGTGGAGTTGGCAGGAACAATGGGCAAATTACTTGCCTTCCTCTGCAACAAACATGAAAATCGTCAGAAGTACTTGTTCTGGGATGCTTTCCACCCCACTGAACTGGCCAATATTTTACTAGCAAAAGCAACATACAGTTGACAATCATACATTTATCCCATTAATATTCAACAATTGGCAATGCTGTAAAAGTTTGGTTTATGTTTGATATTGTCTGTTTGTGTGGTGGATTGATTATAGTATTCATGATATTATGTTGTAAGAATATGTTCTTGGTGCTTAAACCATTAGATTTCCTTTGTACATGTGTGATGCCATTGTGTAGGAATAATATAATACAGTAAGGATGCTTCAGTCTAACCATATATGAATCACTTCAGGCAGCCTTCGATTTTATTTTATTTTGCTCCGTTTCTTCCTTCTCCAGTATTTAATATGTTCCACTCAATTCAAATTCATTATTAGCTTCAGTAGAAAATAGTCGCTAACGTGTACGATTAGATTAATGTTTAGCCAGAAAATACTGTGTAGTTTAAACCAAAATATATAGGAGGCTGACAGCACATGTTTATTTTTAAGAATTAAATTGGAAAACATTGTCATTGTAAAGATTTTTACCATTTTGGTGATTAAACTCTCATTTACCAAACATATCCTTACTGGTTGACAGTGTAAAAATCACTACATTGATAGTGTATAAAAAATGAAACTCTTCTTTTAAAGCATTTTTATTATGAGTTAAATTACCAAATATATTAATGGAAGCCTATACATTTCTCTTGGCAACCAATTTCAAATCTGGTTAAAATATCTTAAGAAAAGGGTATAGTCCAATTATATTATAAGAAAAGTAGAAAAAGCGAATGTAACCACTAGTTCATATGAAAGTTGTAATTGTAAATGTAGGTAGTAGTACATAACAGCCATTCTGACAATTAATAGATTCCCTATACTAAATTTGTTACTCCACACACTTCTAATTACTAAATGTGAGCTGATCATTCAAGTTGACACCACAAGATTCCCACTTATTAGCGGGCTCAATTTATAGCTCAGCAAGTTGCCTTATGTTTATAGGATAAACAAAATTGGGGTTCCCATTAAAAGCCATTCTTCCCATGAGAATGTTCACTGCTTCTGTTGGGTGGAATGCATCCCAGAACACGTACTGACGCCTATTAGGGCATGGTGTTTGAAATGGAAGACATGTAATTTGGCCTCTGTTTCTTCCAATGCCACAGCACCCTCTATTTACCACAGTGAACCCTACACATAAAGAAACTAAACCATTAGTCTCATTATTAAATACATGTTGAAAATGTGCATTGCAAAGTGCTAAACCATAAGTTTAAAATAATGTAACACTTAAACTATTAGTCTCATTATCAAATACATGTTGAAATGTGCATTGCAAAGTGCTAAACCATAAGTTTAAAATAATGTAACACTCAGTTTTATGTGTTATATTTTGAGCTGGCAATGCAATAGTATCTTTTGATTCATACCATAAGATCTAGCATTGAGAAGGATGTCCTGGAACATGCGGGAAGAATCAGCGAATATGAATCTGGCACCAGGTAGATTATTATTGAAATTTCCCATCATGGTCTTCACATTTTCATTGAAGGGTTTCACTAGCAAGTTCACTTCTTCGGAGCAGGTTCCGGTCGTGCTTTGAGCCAGTATGCTTGGAATGCATCCCATTTGCCCCACTCCAGCAATCACAAATTTCCTTGCTCCAAGATTGTAAAGCTTCTATAACACATCATGAACCATTAGTTTTTCCTTTTCTGACTCCTTCACTATCCCATTAGTTGTTTGCAGAACATTACATTATCACCTTCAATACTTTTTTGTTTTTTGATAAGCAAAAGATTCCATTATATGAAGGAAAACTAGCTTAAGCACAAGGTGTGCAAAAGCAAACAATACAAAGTCTATTCTCAATACAAAAACAGAACCTTCTATACATTACATTAACCTCCCCTAATTGTTTTAAAAAACACTACATCATGTACGCCTATAAGGGAGTTACTATAAACGTTAAAAAAAGTAAGGGATTGTGTGCAATCTGAAGAAACTAAGAAATCTTACCGTGAGCTGCTGGCTATATGTTTGAACCAAAAGATCAGCATACTGTTGTGCATTGTACTGATTTCTAGTGGGGTAATTAGGCATAAGGTAGTTGTTTAGGTAGTCATTGCTGCCCATTCCAACAAAGAATATGCACCGCGCAAGCGCTGTGGCCGTATAGTCTGCTCCAAGATTCCCAGTAATTTGATTTAATGTGTTCTCAAAGTTACTAAGCTGCTGATCAAATGGTATGCGTCCAACCTGCCCAAAATAGAACCAATTATGATACAATCTACATATTGTATTTCAGTCAATGAGTTGGAAATAGAAGCCAACAAATAAATTGAGGTTTTGTTGTGTATCTTTAAAATACAAAAATAGTAACTGAACGTTTCCTAATAAACAAAATAATAAAATGATTATACAAAAACAATATTAAAAGTTGTTTAAAGTAATGTACAGGTCAAAATCTAAAATGATAAATGGATGTTACACACAAAGTTTCTGCCAGTGGCATCAAGGATTCCAGCAGCAGCTGAAGCATAGTTTACTCCATGAAGCACTTGATTCCCTGAGGCTTCTGTGTATGCAGGAATCCAGGGAAGTCCAAGCAGTTCAGCTGCATTAATATAAACACATCATTTTCAATTCAGGGAAATCATACATTATTCAAAGCATGAGATTTTAACTAGTTAACGATTATTAGGGATAAAATAAAAAGCACCAAAGTAACAATGTTACTGAAAACATGCCTACAAAGAAAGTTTGAGCTTAACATGAATGATCTTTATGAATTTATTTTTAGAAAGCATTTGACCCTTACATATTTTATTTAGCAACTACTAAGATGCAACTTAATGCATGAATTTTTGTAGTGGGTAATTTAATAGGACCAATATTATCTTTATGTTTTTGGTCCCTACTCACTACAGTCTAATGAGAAACACTTGTGTAGGTTTTGCCGACACAAATTAGGTGAGAGGATATATTCCCCAAGTTAGGTTGAATAAATTAATCAACAATAAATAAGTTATCATGTGACAAAAACCAAGATTTATATTATTATTAAGCATGAGGCTACAATGAGTTTCTTATTGATTGGTTTAATCTACCCAACTTGGGTAGGCAGGGTCTGTTTACACAAGTATTTTTCTGGTTCAAGGGCTGTGTAGTGTAGCTAAAAATGCAGATAAGAGCCCATATCCTCTTTAATGCACCATTTACTGCAAGAATGACAGAAATTTATATACCCTTTTTGCCACATACATCAATCACATATAAAAAGCACCATTGAAGCAGAAAAGAGAAATTTACATTAAGCAATTACTTCAGAAAATCGCCTGTAGAGTTAGGCGGTTAGGTGTAACAGTTGTTCACCTCATTAATGGTATTGGTAGCCTTGGCAGGCTTCCTATGTAAGAGATACACGGCAAATGTGATAAAAAAAGGATATGTAAAAAATATGACAAATTTTTTTAAATGTGTAGAATGTTAACAAATTTGTTTTTAAAAGATGAAAATTCAAATTTTGGTTTTCAAAAATGTAAAAAATATGACAAATTCATCCATATGTTAATTTTTGTGTATATTAATAAAAGAGCCTACGTGACACAGAGGGACAAAAATGTCACAAAAATAATTGTTAACATGACTGCTGAATAGATTTTGAACGAAAATGACAATAAGTTATCATTGGACGAAAATGCTATTAAGTTATCATCAAACGAAAATGTCAGTAAGTTGTCGTTGGACGAAAATATCAGTAATTTTCTATTGAACCAAAATGTCAATAAGTTAGCATTAGACAAAAATGTTAATAATTTTTCATTAGACCAAAAAATCAATATTTTTTTTATACCAAAATGTGAGTACATTTTCATTGTACCAAAATGCCATTAATCGTTTGATCAAAATGTCAGTAATTTTTTGTTTGACCAAAATGTCAGTATTTTTCTATTCGACTACTTTACATATCCGAATTTCATTTTATTTTAGGGTAAAATATAATTTATGGGTAAATCTTTCCTCTTTTTTTATCGTTGCAAGCATAACAATAACATTACAATAATCACTTAAAGAAATAGGATAACAAACATAAGTTAAAAAAATAATAATAAATATAATAATTAATAACCATAATAATATGCCACAATAGTGTATGAATGTTTATTTTGAATATTTTCTATTGTGACAAACAAATTATGGTTATTAATCAATATTATGGTTATTATTATGTTTCTTTTAACATATGTTTTTTTTCTATTTTTAAGTGATTATTGTAATATTATTATTATGCTTGCAAGGATAAAAAAAAAAGGAGGAAAGATTTGCCCTTAAATTATATTTTACATTTAAATAAAACGAAATTTGAGATCTGACAAATTAGTGCAATAGAAACTTATTGACATTTTGGTTCAACAAAAAAATACTGATATTTGATTCAATGAAAAATTATAGACATTTTGATCAAATGATTACTTAATGACATTTTGGTCAAATGAAAATATACTGATATTTTGGTCCAAAAAAAATTATTAATATTTTGGTCCAATAAAAAATTACTAACATTTTGGTCCAATTGTAATTTATTGACATTTTGGTCCAATAGAAAATTACTGATATTTTGGTCCATTGGTAATTTATTGACATTTTCGTCCAATGGTAACTTAATGATATTTTCGTCCAAAATCTATTCAACAGCCATGTTGACAATCATTTTTGTGATATTTTTGTCCATCCGTGTCACGTAGACTATTTCGTTAACGACAATACATGGAAGTTAACAGATAGATGATTTTGTTATACTTTTTACATTTTTGGAATTAAAATTTGAATTTTCATCTTTCAAGAATGAGTTTGTCAACGTTCTATACATTTAGAGACGAAAAAGACATTTATTCTTTAAATTTAAGGGCGACATGCCCTCAAAAGACACTTTTGACCCAACAAGCTAAATGTTAAGAAAATGAACAATTCGACTATTTTATATTTCTAAATCTGTGAACACAATCAATCATAAAATGAGAAATCTGAATTTTTGTGACTAACTAGTCAAATTACATAAACTTGAAGAATGTTACGTTATAATTTTCCTTCTAGCAAGGTATATCATATATGTCAAGTGGTCAATGTTGCTACCAAAAAGTATACCCTTATGACTCAAATCTCAGTCAAGCTATGCTTGCAATAACAGTCTATGCTAAGAGAAATTAAGGGTGTAATAATTTCTGAATACTGAGTAGTCTTATTATTAAAATATGACACTGAAATGCATATTTTATTTGCACATCCATTTGGACGCGCACACAAACCCCATAATCTAGATATATAGGCTTTAATTTTTTAATGTGATCGATTAGCACTAGAAAAAAAAGAAGAGAATTGATAAAGGAGAGAGATACCTATTTCATCAACCATAGTGTAGCCATTAGAGAAGCGACCAGTAGGGCCTCCATTGAAGTCAATGCCATAAGGGTAATAGTTGGCCTTAGCAAATGAAGGAAGGTTGTTGTTGTTGCCATTGTCAATGAGAGAGTCACCAAATATGAACATGGCAGGCACCATTTCTCTTTGGCCTCTCACTATACCACCACTCATCAGCATCATGAAAAGCACCAAGATTGGAGATAATCCAAACTTTGCCATCAAAGTGTGATCAGAACCTGATGAGAGCCACATGGAGCAAAGAACCTGTTGTTTTATTTATTTTTGTATTTGTATGTAAGCAACAAAAATAGAGTGGAGTATGATTTTGAGAGGAGAGTGAAGAGGGTTTAATAGAAGATGGTAGTATATGGCGGTGGTTGAAATGCAATCAATACATTCACCTGTTCTATCTCTACCTTGCAGTAATTGTACATACTGAAGAATCCAAGTATCCAACACTTGTGCAGGCAAGTATTTATTTACTACTTCCCTTTTCCATTTTCAAGAATTTTTCCACACACTTTCATGCACCCTCTCATTATTTTTTCGTGACCGCGCGTGCCTGTGGGGACTTGAGGATAATGTATGTTAAGTACTTCACGTAGCAATAGCTTGCCATGTCTACTGCAATCTGCATGTTGCAGAAGAGAAAGTCAAACGAGTTATTACTGCATTTAACGGGACCCTTTAATCACTTCAACTATTAAATTTGTTAGTAGTTTCTATAATTATTTTAAAATTATTCTTAAGTTATTGATGCTCATTTTCTTAATCTCTTTCTATTGTAGTAATCAATATAAAAACACTTTAATTAGAAAAATTGAATGGGAGATTTCCAACATGTAAGAAATTAGTATTTGTTACACTTATTAATACTTGCACCGCTTGAAATCTATAAACTTGTGAGTCTTTAAATTCAGACCAGGTATGAAACTGGTAAAGCTAGTGGTCAATTTAAGAGAGCGATTCAACACTATTAAACCAAATCACACAAATTTATGTCTAATATTTTTTTTTCTTTTTTGAAAAAACAAAAAGACTAATTAAAGGAAAGAAGAAATCTACTAAATATGGACAAGTCCCACATAATGGCCCTTATTAATGTTATAAATAGAGAAAATACTGAGATTAAGTAAATACACACAAAAATAGAGAAAATACTGAGATTTTGTGACCTTTTTATTTGGTATTTTAAAGTTAGTCATGACATTTTACTTTTTAAATGTTGATATTTTAAAATTATTAAGTTGAGCACTATACATCATTTAATTGATTTTTAAGTGGTCATTTGTCTTTCGGAATTATCTTGCATTCTCGAATAAGAAGGTAGAAATAGTTATTTTCATGTTTGTTAGAAAGTTATCAGAAAATATATTTCATTTTCAGAAAAGTTGTATTCTTGAATCTACATAATTTTTAATCACTACTCACATGCTAATGGGACGAGAAAGATACATTCGCACCGGAATATAACAAATTATTTTGTAGTTCTACTATAACTTCCATTTTTACTATTTTTCATTTATTATTTTAAAAATTTTAAAATATTCATAAAATGTTAAAAATTAACTAAATGCATTTATATATATGACAAGGAATAACATTTTTAAGTGCAATATTTTTGGGAATGAGATTCCTCGGAGTGCAAAATATTTCGTGGGACAAATTTTTCTAAACTTTTTTATTGTGTATATCTAAATTAATTATTTTCATGATGGTATGTTTATACATCATATTGAACAATATGCCTCTGTTGGAATTTTGTTTTCATGACGGTACCGCTATTAGTCTATTACAATAATCATCTTTGTAGTTTGTTTAATGTATATACATTAGCATGAGGCCAACAAATTTCAAGTTGATTTTGATCAATTTAGAAAATTCACATTGGTCAACCTACCATAAGTTTAAATGTTTTGTAATACTTTTGGAGGCAAAGTATCTCATCGATAACAAAACAAATATAATATTAGCCGTTAAGCCGAAAACTATTATTTTAATTAAAGATAAAATATGTCTGAATGAATTTTGATGAATTTGTACGAGAAGAGGGTCAATTATCCAACAATTTTTCATAATTAAATACATTACTGTATAACTAGAATTTATTGTGAAAAAAGTTTAGCATCATAAATAACAAGTGGAATGACATAGACTACCTGTGAATAGGAATGACAAAAGTTATCCGCCCCAACCTGTCAAAAAAGGGCTGCCCTCCTCACTCCGCATAAGAAAAATAGGTTAAAAGTGTAATGTCATTCTGTTTATGTTGGTTTGATAGGTTGGCACACCGAAAACAAAAAATATTAAAATAAAAATTAAAAAATATTTTATTTTTTAATTATTTATTAAAAGTATTAAATAAATTAAATGTATCACCTTAAATTTTGAAAATATTTTATTTAGAAAAATTAAAATAAGTATTAATAATATATGTATAAAATATAAAAATAAATATTAATTTTTTTAAAATAAAAAATGAGTTGGCAGCTTGATCTGCATTGCCTTGCCCTCCTTTCAACTCATTTTTTGGCAGATTAACAAGTTAAAAACCTCAATTCAACCATGAAAAAAAAAAAAAAAAGGCCAAAACGAGTTGGCCCGACCCCTACGTGTGTAAGAGGAGATTAAATAGGGTATCACAATATGTTACTTGTGTTTTTATTTTCCCTAATGATACTCTCATTACCAACAAAATAGAGATTAACGTCATTGACAAATGAATTTATAAAAAGGAATTCTTCATATATAGATAGACATATCGACATAGAGTATGTGTGAGAATAATTTCTTACATGAGAACGAGAGAACAACCACATTCTCATTTAATAAATTATTCTCACTGGAGTTGTAAATATATATAAAAATGAATTCTTCTTTATTTAAAAAGGCAAACACACATGAATGCAATGATTATCTCTTATCGTACGTCCTTTCATCTACCCACAACAAATGCCATTCAAACTTGGCTTGGGTTACCCAACGTTGCTTGACTCTTGAAAACATGGTTGGCTAACTATTTCCTGTCGGTGGTATTTAGAATGGAATGTTTTAAGATTTTGAAAAATGGACATAATTTGGCTAAAAAATATGAATTTCATTAACAAATATCTTAAGAATATTGGATAAAATATAATTATTTTTTTGTTGAAAAATAAAATGAAGTTGCATTGAACATATATCACGGTGTGTATTAGTAAAACGTTTTTCCATAAGAAAAAAAAATCTTTTGATTTCTTCAGACACTTGTTAGTATGTTTGTAAGAACATTTCTCAGACATAAAAGATTTTTGAAAATGTTAACTTGTGATTAAGTAAGATACTATTGTTAGAAATTCTAAAAAGGTAAAAGAAGATATAGATATGAGATCTTAAGAACAAGAAGATGAGTGGGAAAATCTATTTTTTTTTTCAACCATACTTTGCATTTCATGCATCATTTTTTTTATAGGACTCTTAATTAGAAAATTTAAAAAATTGCTACTTAAATAATTTAATTACATAGTGCCTTAATTATTTAAAGAAGTACTATCTAATAAGTGTAATGCCTTACTTTGAAGAACTGATACTATATCATAAATTTTAAAATTCACTTGATATAGTCCAGAGAGCTTTCTATCTAAAATTTTGAAGCTGAAAAATATAACCAATTCAAGGCCCTATGTATCCCTTCTGTGAAATCTAATATAAATTCTTGAGTCTCCTAATTATTTTGTGGCTAATCTTGGTTTCGTTATTCTGACCGCTACAAAATACAAATCGTTGCTTGGCTATGGTTCCTTTCTTGGCTAACAAATAGAATTGATGGCCAAGAT
The DNA here is from genome assembly GCA_007407185.1 of Glycine tomentella. Lineage (NCBI taxonomy): Eukaryota > Viridiplantae > Streptophyta > Magnoliopsida > Fabales > Fabaceae > Glycine > Glycine tomentella. The sequence goes on from PYAF01001990.1 coordinate 205,925, forward strand.
ACATATCTTTTATCCTTAAATAAAAAACATGTCGGTAAAGCTTTTTAACAAAATGATTTAAAAAATAATTCAATTCAATTCAGTAGTAGAATTTAATTTTCTTCGTAATAATCGATTTATTATAGAAAAATGCTTACATGTACTCATGTCTAGGGTAACTAAAATCCAAAAGGTTAGCTTATTAATATAAAGTTCTGCTGTATTTATATGAATGGAAACAATTTATTTAATGGGAGAATTTATGTTCAATTTTTGTTATGTAAATTTTTCATGGATCAGCTGCACTGTAGTCATAAATCACAAGTAAATTTAGCCTCTGACCTAGTGGGTTAAGAGACATTCGTGACATCTTATCTATAAAAAAGTGTTTAGCTTAACTAAAAAATGCTCAATCTCCTAATAAATTGGTAGAAAAAAAATGGAGAATAATAAAATAATCAAGAGGAGAAACTTCATTGTGCAAAGAAACTATTAGATTAATCTAAACTGAGCGAACAAGATGGCATGAAGCAATTTCATCTCAAGATACAAAAGCACTTTATACTCTTGAATAAGCCTAATTATTTATGACCAAATTTCACTATCCACTCTTGCTTTTCATTGTTACTATGGCCTCAAGAATAGGATAACTAAGAACCATCACATAGGTGACTAGGAAAAGTTGACCAAACATTTCTTCAAAATCCTTCACATTGAATTTGAATAGTCTCCATATACCAACAAAGAAGCTAATAATGTTGACTGTGAGTAATAGAACCAATGGAGCCATGAACACAGCTGCACCTTGGAAATCGAATCTACCTTGCTCATATTTCTTGAGCTTCTCTTTGTCAATGGCTTTGTTTGACAAGTTGAATTTCACCTTGTTCAACCCCAACCACTTCTTGATTCCATCTATAATTGCAAATATACTGGTAACTGACTTCAGAATCCCAATTCTTTGTTCATCCCACCACATTGCTACAGAGCCATCCCCAGAGAGAACCTCAATCAAATGTTGAATCTGAGTAGATACATACACAAATGCAAACACTGCAAACCAAGGGTCTGTGGCCTGTGATAGCATAAATAAATCAAAGCATGTCAAATTCAACTCAGTAAAAAAGTTAACTTGATTATATTTCAATGCTAAATAAGTGGAAAATAAAAGAAATAGAGTATAAAAATAAGGTTAAACTATTTCAAAAAATTTAATTAGGTCCCTATACTAAATATATATATATATATATATATATATATATAATTGGATTCTTAATCTTTTAAAAAATTTATATTTGAGTTCCTAAGATTTGTAAAATCACCATAAATTGTCATTTTCTAGACATTCCAAGTTGCTATAAATTAACTCTAGGGACCCAATTATAATTTTTTTACCAGATCAAAGACTTAATTTTTTTTAGGAACCAAATTAAAATTTTCCAAATAGTTTAGAAAATAGATTAATATAACCCAAAAGTAAATTAATTGAAGAGTAGTCAAATATTTGAATTGGAAATTTACCTTTGGAAACACAGGGATTCCTTTGAGGAGGCATACTTGAGGTACAATGCCATAGAGGATGAAGACAACAGCATAAAGGGATGACATTGTCATGAAACAATAAGTGAATGTGTGAATTATGGACATTCTTGAAAATCCATAAGTGAATGGGCTGTATTTGGAGGAGACACCAAGCAACAAAAGTTCAGACAACCACTTAACCAACTGAAGCATGCCTTCCTTGATGTCAGTGGGAGCACAACCTAAGAAACATGGTGTTTTGGGGTAAAGATATGCTGATTTCCATCCTCTGCTGTGAAGAAGATAGC
>PYAF01001990.1:207832-219421 GCA_007407185.1 Glycine tomentella
TCAAATTTACATATGGAAAATCATCAATGTTTGCCCATAAACATCTAATTTAACATTAATTAATTGAATAGCAAATATGATATTATATATGCATATTATAAACACTTGCCTCTGTGCCCCAATTTGTGTTATTTTCGTAGGAACAAGATGCCACTACTTGAGCTTCTCTTAACATTTCATCTCTTGAAATATCCTTTTTGCTAGTTTTCTGTCCACGGATGGCCTTCAGTGATTCAATGTACGCGGTAGACTTGCCAAAGTACTTTTGTGCATCATGCAGATAGTCATCTACAATCATAGATTAATATATATATATATATATATATATATATATATAAAACACTAACTGATGAATCACATACTATCTCGTCATAAAATAGAATCATCTAAAATATGTTTTAGTCTTTGTAAAATATGTTTATTTAATTTTTCATCATTAAAACGCTTTAAATAACATTTTAAACAATAAAAAAATGTTTAGAACGGTGAAAAATGTTAAATTTCAAAGAAGACAAAAGTATTTAAACCAACTTTACATCACACCACATTTAAAGTATGTGAAATATATTACAAGAGAAAAATGCTGTGTACGTAATATCAACAATAAAATTATATTGAGGCCATATCTACCTTTTTGGTTTGGACTTCCAAATAGTAAAGCACTTCTACTTAAGTAATTGCCGCTGCCAGAAAGACCTGGACCTCTTAGTCCATCCATGCCTTGCCACATTGTCTAAAAGAAATTAAGTACTTTATGTTATCAGACGAATGATCAAATAAAACAGACAAGCAGAAGTGAAAGGAAATTTAAAAGGGCCTAATCCTAATGATTACCTTAAAAGCAGCTCTAGATTGATTATCATAAATGTCCTTTTTGCTAAGGTTGTGAAACATTTGAGGGAATTGAACAAATGCAATATATTTGGACGTTTCAGGATCAAGAAAGAAGCACATGGCTTGTTTGGCAGAGGTTGGATCATTGCTATACATATCACAATCCACGGCTAGAACATAAGGTCCATTACTGATTAAACCTGAGACTCTGAGCTGCAACCACAGTTGAAGTACTACATTGATTAAGCAAGAAACTCATACAAGTAGTGGGGGAAAAGAAGAGTATAGAATTCAAATAGTACACACCAATGTGTTGAGGGCTCCTCCTTTGAATTTGTGAGGAAGGGATGGTCTTCTTTCGCGAGACACATAAACAATAAGTGGCATTCCCGGTTGGTCATTTATAATCTAAATACACAGAACAGAGAGATATTACCAACTAGATTTCCCTGTTTCTCTTTAACCAACATCAAAAATTGGCTAATTAGTTGAAGAAGTACGAACTCACACTGTGCTTATTGTTAAATAGTAATTGGAACAGAAATCAACGTTCATGACTTTGGTTTAAGCATTAAATATATAACTGATTCATTCAACCAATCAAATCATGACTTTGAGATCTTGTTTTTTTTTTTGCTTTGAGATCTTGTTGATTCAATCTTTAATTCAAATTTTAAAATATTGACAAAATAAGAACTAAGAACTATTAGTTTAGTACAGAATCGTACTTCAACTGAGATTATTTTTAAATCATTGTTTGTTATTTTTGCATGTAGTTTCAAACATTTTTATATATTGAAAAAACATATCATTTAAATAAGCTGATTTGAGGAGACTGAGAAAATTATTATTATTAAGATACTGAATGTCCCTATGAAAGTTTATTAGCACCCACCTATAGCATACAATTGTAAATAATAATAATAATAATAATAATGATAATAATAATAATAATAATAGAGACTGTTTAAAGAGAAATATGTCCATTAAAGGGCTCATTAGAGGCCGGTATAAAATGAAAAGTATTCATTACGTAAGACTAATTATAAAAGAAGTTAAGTAAAAATAATATTTTGATAAATTAAATAATTGAAACTCGTTGTGTAATAATATTAAATTAGATTTAAAATGATGCTATAGAGCGCTCAAAGCCTCAATCACGTAAGTGTGTTCCAAACTTTATTTTTATTTAATTAATTAATTATATAACGATTATAGTTATGTAGTTTTATCTTGAAAATTCACTCTTCAGAATAGGAGAGTCTTTTTTGGTAAGGAGAATAGAAGAGTCTAAATCTCATGTTAATCAGACCTTTGTATTATAAATAAAGGATTAGAAGATGAATAATAATGTAATGGTTTGCTGGACCACAAATGCTTAATTATTCAAAGGACAAAGAAGTTGGTCTGTCAGTCAAGTGAGTCAATGATGCACATACCTCAATACGAGGAGGTCTGTCACTCACAATACGACGAGTTTTAGGGTCTGAACCAAATTTCTCGATATTTTTCTGCATTTTCTCGTATTTAGCCTGTAAAATTGAAAACAAAGAGCAAAAAACCCACGTGAGCTCAAAATTATTAACTGTAGTAGTTACTTCTTGCACAAGATTCAAGATTACGAGCAGGATGTTAACAAGTATTTTTAGGAAGAAAAAAAAAATGACATGAATTTTTTTATAAATTAAAATGATTTTTAATTAATTTATTTTAAAATATTATCTCATCTTTTAAAAAAAATTATATTAAAAAATTTTAAAAAATTAATTAATAAAAAATTTAATTTTAGTTATGAAAAAAATTTCTCATTTTTTAAGTACAAACAAAACATCATAACATAATACAATACCTTGACGAGGTCTCTCTGTGTTCTGAATTGATCGTCCCGAAGAGTCGCTTGATCCTCCTCGCCAAAGGGAGAGAAGAAGACTTTGGGACACCTTGAATTCACCCCATACTTTTTACAGAACGGAACCCACTCCTTGGCGAACTCAGCAGCCTCTCTGATCCCATAGAGAGTCACGTCGCACCCGCCGTCGTCGGAGAGATACACGGCAAGCTTGTCGGAGGGGTAATCCATGGCCACGGCGGAGATGATGGTGTCCATGACCTCCACGGTGGGCTCCTTCTCGGGATCGAGCGTGCACACGAAGATGTCAAGCCCCGGCAGCTTCTCGTCCCTCGGCAGCTTCTCCGTCATGACGCTCCGCGACACCGGTCGCCAGCGGAATGCTTGATTGAAGAACCAGAGCACCGAGAGAAGAAGGTCCGCTGCAGTGATGAGAAGCCATGGCGCTGTTTGAGGTTGGATGAAGAAGTGGGTTATGCGGTAGTAACACAGAGACAACACTGCCACTAAGTGGATGAGTACGTGAAGTCTGCTTAGGGCTAACCATGATTGAACTGTTTCTACGTGGTATGTGAACCTTGCCATCTTATGTTTTCGAGCTCATTCATTCATTGATTTCTATATATAAAAAGATACCTCATTCCTCAGCTGTAGAAAAATACAAATTAATTATGTGATGTGAGCTATTGACATTTGCAATCTATTTTCTCGTGGCCACACCTAACACATTTTTTTTAAGCTCCTCGCGAGGACCTCGCTTTAGTATTATTTTATGTCACTCACAAATGCGATTGCCGCGTGGGTGCCTTTATATATATATATATATATAGACGTTATTTTTTAACGATTGTGTCTATCCTTGTTTTATTATTGTCACATTATAAACTGTTTAAATGAAATGTACTTTCTTTATACAAATTATACTTTTACGATCTAAAAAATAAATAAATAAAATATGATTGTATGAATTATCGTATATCATATCTCTTGCATTAATATGTAACCTAAACCTTACATTGGAGTATCATGGTATATTTCAAATGAACTTCTAGGGTTAGTTAAAATATGATCAACATATATATTACAAGTGGGGGAAAGTTATCAAAAGTGGGTAATTTTATTTATAATTTATCAAATGAGAAAAAATTTAAATTAATATTCAAAAACGACTTTTGATATCGAAGTTGTAAAAGATGGATAACTTTTTTTTTCATTGAACAACTTATTATTATTTTTTAAATAATGTAAAGTCTTAAATTAGCTTACAACTTCAAAATATTTTTAATTTTTTTAAATATTTATTTGAAGTTGTAACCCAACTAACAACTTCAAAATCATCATACTTTTAAAAAAAATTAATTTTTAATGACTTTAAATTAGTTTTAATATTTAATTTCTAACTTTTTTGTTTCAATATTTTAAATATTAATTTTTTTTATTAATATTTTCACTGTTATCATTAAGTAAATTAATTATTTCTTACAATATCTTTAATTAATTTTATTTGATAAAATTATTTTAATATTAATAACAGAAAATATTTTAGTAATAAAAATAGTTGTTAAAATAAAAATAGCATATTACATTAATTAATATAAAATGAACAATATAAATTAAACACAAATATAAAATTAAAAAGTAAAAATAATATTAGTCGTCAACATGCTTGTATGACTAGTTATTATGATTATGTCCTTTAGTTTTACAAAAACAACATTTCTTAAGCTGATTTAGAATTGGTTCATCTATCTCATTATCCATATAACTAGCGACTCATCTTCTTGCCATGTTTAGTTGTTTCAAAAAATATGTGTAGTACATTTTTTATTTAATTTAAGTCTTTTGTTTATATTATTTTTCTAATTTACAAAACAAATAATAATCCATAACATTATTAATAAAAATATAAAAAATTAAATTAAATAATATATAAATATAAAAAATATATTAAATAAAACATTATAAAAAATATAGAAAAATATTAAATAAAACTTTAAATTAAAACTAATTTAAAGTCATTAAAAATTATTTAAAAAAAAATAGGCTGACTTTGAAGTCATTAATTGGTTTACGACTTCAAATAAATATTTTTAAAAAATTAAAAGACTTTGAAGTAATAAAATAAATCAATTTACTACTTCACATAAAAAATTTAAAAAATAGAAATCATTGACTTTTGTACGACTTCAATAAAAAAATCCAAAATCATCTATTTTTTACAACTTCGTTGTTGCTAGAATTCATAGCACACCCTATGACTTACTCTTATTTGGGTATTATTTAAAATTTGTCCCCATTTGGTAAATTACAAATAAAATTACCCCCTTTTGGTGACTTTCAGAGAGAAGTGGTCTATCTATTTTATTTTGTGATAAGATTTCAAGCTATTTCTAGAAAATTTTGATCCTTTGAGACAATTATGAAATTAATCTTTGGTTTAGGACTAACTCATATTTGAAGTTTCTCGTCTCTCCCTAAGGATAAATTATGCAAAAATTAAATCTAAGTCTTTCCCATAAGCTCAATATATGTTACTATTGAGTTACACCATGTGTTTGTTCTACGTTATAAATTTTTGAAGTCTCTTTTAAGTAAATCCTCATAATGCATGCATTCATTTAAGTTATATATTTTTTAATATTTGTATTTAGTAATTTTTTAAATATATATACATAGGAAAAATTATCAATTTTTAAAATATATGATTCTTGATAGATTCTTTTTTATTTGTGATATTTTGTGTCATTAAATTATATGATTGATTATCTTGTGTAAACTATTTAATTATTTTTTGTGATAATTTAATAATTGTTGTGAATATTTAATTGCGATGTTTAATTAATTAAGGAGGTTAACAAATAAAATTAGTTTGATATGTTTGAAGTTGTTTAATAAAAATAATGAATTTAACTAATGGGTGTAACTTAAGTTTGATATGGGCTAAGGAATAGATTAAAAATAATTACTTTTGGGCCCAAGACTTAGAAAACAAAAATCTATCATAGGACTGTGTCTGACAGGAACAGAACTGTAGGAAATCTGACATGACACTGAGGGGTTGCTGTTAGTAAGTCTGATGGTGTAAAGAGCAGCAGTTTTGGGTTAAACGTTATTTTTAAAAATCCAATAAAATTGCCAAACAGTTTTAAAAATCTCTTTTAGCCTTTTTCTACCCTATATCACCTAAATTACCGCCAACCCAAATGGAAGATCAAACACACGAAAGAGAGAGAGAGAGAAGTAAAAAATTGTTGCATGCTTGAGACATGCAATCATGTGTTGTCTTGACAACACATCTCTACACTTGACCTAACTTGACACCTAACCTTTACATCTATGCTATAAACTTACCCTATGCAAGTTATCAAACACAATAGGCCCTTTTGCCACCCTTAAGCTGAGTAATTGATTGACCCTTCTAAGTCTTTTATAAACTTATTTTTAAAATATGTTTTAAAACATATTACTCACATAGGTCTGTTTTTTAATAAGGAACAGGTGAATAAATAATTTTGACTTGTTTCATTTTCTCGTGTTTCTTTGTTAAAAAACATTAAGGAGAATGAGGATTTGGCTCCCAGGTAAACCAGTAATTGCAAATTGCATTTTCAACACTGAAAATTTTGTTGACAAAGCTGCAGTTGTTAGACACGATGATGACTAATAACGAACTAATGATGCACTATGAAATAGTAAAAATTAATGGATAGTTGCTCGAGGTAGTACGAAGGAACAGCAGGCAAGAATTGCTGGATCCTGCATGGTCGTTTCACAAACAGAAGGCATGTGAACAAAGGCACATGAACCAACGTCAGAAACAGCAGAATGCAGTTGCTGATTTCGGTATTCGCTGACACGTCTGAAACAACAAACATGAATTGCTGGTTCTTGTTCCGCTGCATTAGTATAAAAATTACTTTTTGGATTTAATACTAATGTTAAAGAAGTGATAATTTGATTTCATAAATAATCCCAATGAAACTTGCACACATACCAATTTTCCTTTTACATCTATGTATATAAATGGATGAAATCTGGCATGAGAAACATGAAGCTAATTAAAAGAAATATGAAATGGAAATTAAGAATTACGAGACCATATATTAATTTGTCGAAGATATAATTCATTTGGTATTTAAGTTTGTTAGGCATATAGTTAAGTTGGTTATGTTAGTTATAACCAACATGTGCTTATAAATAAAAAGTGTGATGTAATGTATGTTTGTATAAGCTTTTGATGACTTGAGTATAAAGTAATAATACAAACAAAAAAATAAAAAACTCTTTTATCATATAGTTCATTAGTTTCTGTTTTCATCACCATATACCTATTGTGTGAGTGTGCGTGAGAATTGTTTAATTTCTGTTTTAACAACTGGTATTCAGAGCTTTGTTCTTGATCTTGGTGGGAGCTTATGATTGATTCGAAGATGGCATCTGAATCTGGGAATTTACCAGCTTCTCTTCCCATTCTTAATGGGAAGAATTATATGATCGGTGGTGCGCTCAAATGAAGGAGATTTTTTTTTTCAAGATGTTATTGATATCATCAAATCTAGTGTTCAAGAACTTGGTGCAGCTCCAATAGAGGTGGAGAAGGCAGCGTATTAAGAAGCCAACAAGAAAGATGGCAAGGCTTTGTTCTTCATTCATCAAAGTGTTGATGCAGATATCTTGGAGAAGATATTAGGCGCAAATACTGCAAAGGAGGAATGGATGGATATTCTCGCAAAATCTTAACAGGGTGCTGACAAGTTAAAGAAGGTGAAATTGCAAACCCTAAGGATGCAGTATATAAGTTTCTGCAGATGAATGATGAAGAAAGTTTAGCTGAGTACTTCACTCGAATGCTGACCCTCACAAACCAAATGAAGAATTATGATAATGGTGTTCTGGAACAATATAGACGGAGAAGGAGAATGGTGTTTTGGAACGGTAGAGGATAAAATAACAAGGGGAGGAAGAAATAATGGAAAAATAAATTTTACAATATCCCGTGAAGCTTTCTTTTTAATTAAAACATCATAAATTGTTGGATCTATTAAAATGAAGAGGTTTAAATTTGATGTGAGTCTTTAAATTTATAGCTGGTGTAAATGGATTATATTCTTATCAACAATAATAAATTTAGTTTCTTAATAGTTGCAACAACCATATAAAATATAAATTTCCATAAATAAATCACAACGTCTTAATATGATAAAATTTAAAATATGAGATAAATACAAGAATTTTTTTTATAACAACTATATCGTTAAAAATTTAGTTGACCAGACTCTTCATTATTCTCTATTCTTTATTCATTGGAAATTTCATGCATACATTGCAGCACCGTGAGTAAAAATTGGTTCAATAACTTTCACCAATTATACTTTGAAAATTATGAATACTTAATTTTTTGTTGAAGTATATTTAAATATTTATTTCATATTAGAATCAACATTCTTTATCGAAAACTTAATTATCTTTTCATATTAGAATCAACATACTAATATGGAAATTTATTAATAACACCTAATTTTGGCACAAGCAGTGAGAAAAGAAGTAAAAACTTAAAAACATGGACAGTCAGAGCTTACAAAAGAAAGGCGCTAGCTAAAAAGAGGCAAAAGTCCCAGAAGTAGAACTCCCTATCTACACACAATATGTATGTAAAAAGGACCTAAAACAAAACATCTATTTTCTTAGAGTGCAAATTCTATCTCATTCATTCTTTTTCTTTGCTGATTCATATACATATCAGAATAAACCTGCACACCTCAAACAAACAGATGCATGTTGAGCCAAACCCAAAAGCACTCCAAGTCGACACCAAAACTTATTCTCTGGCTGCACGTTTTGCTCTCTGCTCTTGTTTTATTGTCTGTTCAAAATTTTCGGGATGCCTTTTTCTGAATTATACTCGTGACATTTCCATACACAAATGCTCACCAAGTGTTTGATCCTCTGCCCCTAACGATAAACTGAAGCTTCTTCCCAACCGACTCTCCTCACATCCCTAATTGACCATAACCAGTACATTTTTTTGATTTAAAATCTAATTAGACAGAGAATAATAGAAATCACCAGCAGCCTTGTTTCATTCCCCTGTCATGTCAAGACTTGTCTTTTCTGAGAGTTAGTATCAAAGCATTACGAGACCTCCATATCACTCCATGCCTCACTAAACACCAACACCACCTCTTCTCAATATGTTGTTGATCATATGAAATACTAGTAGTGAAGTGAGACACCCCGAAATCAATGACAGGAACATATTCACGCATAACCTGCATGATTCAGCACCTTTGTTCCATGTTGGAACTGAAACAAGTTCAAGCCATTATCACCAAAGCAGGCCTTCACTCTCACCTTCCCTTCACTGCCAAGTTAATATTCTTTTCTGCACTTTCTCCTATGGGAAACGTCTCCCATGCTCATTCCCTCTTCCTTCAAACTTCCATGCAAAACTCCTTCATTTGCAACACTATGATTCGAGCCTTTGCCAACTCTTCCTACCCTCTTCAAGCTCTATATATCTACCACCACATGCACACCACCAATGTTGTCTCTGACCATTTCACCTACAACTTTGTGCTCAAGGCATGCTCCAGAGCACATAAGTTTGCCCAAGAATTTGGCAAATGTAATGAGTTTACTATTATTTCCAAAGGGGTTGAAGTTCATTGCACTGTTCTTAAACTGGGGTTTGATCAAGACCCCTCTATTCAGAACTCTTTGCTCTATATGTACTCTCAATGTGGGTTGGTCCATGTTGCACAGCACTTGTTTGATGAAATCAGCAACAGAAGTTTGGTTTCTTGGAATATCATGATATCAGCGTATGATCGTGTCAACGATTCTAAATCGGCTGATTACCTTCTTGAATCGATGCCACACAAGAATGTTGTTTCATGGAACACTGTGATTGGAAGGTACATCAGGTTAGGTGATATTGAGGGTGCAAGAAGGGTGTTCCAAATTATGCCTCAGAGGGATGTTGTGTCATGGAATACTATGATTGCTGGTTGTGTGTCTGTTAAGGATTATGAAGGAGCAATGGGACTGTTTTCTGAGATGCAAAATGCTGAAGTAAGACAGACAGAAGTAACACTTATTTCAGTTCTGGGTGCCTGTGCAGAAACTGGTGCACTGGAAATGGGTAGCAAAATACACGAGTCTCTGAAAGCATGTGGGCATAAGATTGAAGGGTATTTAGGAAACGCCCTTCTGAATATGTATTCTAAATGTGGGAATTTGAATTCAGCTTGGGAGGTATTTAATGGGATGAGGATAAAAACTTTGAGTTGTTGGAATGCTATGATTGTTGGTTTGGCTGTCCATGGTTACTGTGAGGAAGCTCTGCAATTGTTTTCAGAGATGGAAAGCGGGCTTGTTACAGTTAGGCCGAATCGGGTGACATTCCTTGGTGTTTTGATTGCTTGTAGTCATAAGGGTTTGGTAGATAAAGCAAGATGGAATTTTGATCATATGGCAAAGCAGTACAAAATTCTGCCTGATATCAAGCATTATGGTTGCATAGTTGATCTTTTAAGCAGATTTGGTTTGTTGGAAGAGGCGCATCAGATGATTAAGTCTGCTCCTTTCCAAAATAGTGCCATTTTATGGAGAACATTGCTGGGTGCTTGTAGGACACAAGGCAACGTGGAGTTGGCTAAGGTGTCTTTCCAACAACTTGCCCAATTGGGGTGCCTAACAGATGGAGATTATGTGTTGTTATCTAACATTTATGCTGAAGCTGAGAGATGGGATGAGGTAGAGCGAGTAAGGAGTGACATGATTGACTTGCATGTTCCTAAGCAAGTTGGGTACAGCCAAATCGATATCACTGAATCTGATAAGCTTCCCTAAATAAACTATTGGTCTCTTTTTTAGACTCGACATTTTTCTCCAAAGCGTGCACAAACTCAAACGTTAGAGGCATTTTTCAATTATTAAACTGCATACTAAGTATGTCAGCCATGTTCCCCTGTGTTAAGTGAATATTCTTAAGTTAGGCTAAACAATCGGTTGACATGACGACAATGAATGAAGCTGGGAAACTTAAATCAGGAAAATAATTATACTTACAAATCAATATAAAAATTATTATCCATAATAATTTGGTTGATCCCGTTAGAATTCATTTACAATGTTACAATAAGAATTCATTACTTACTAAACTTAGGGAATGGTTGATCAATCCTGTAAGAATTGGAAAAACGACACAAATCACTAATATCAGTGGACAGGTTAAAGCTTCTCGTATTTTCAAACAACTGATTTGCGACAAAAATTTAACAAAATATTGGACAGGAACGAGTTATGTTTTCAAATTAACTAGATTTTATACCCTGCTTTGCAAGGATTTTTTAAATTATATATTTTTTATATTTGTATTTAATTTTTTAAAATATATTTCTGTAAATAAAATTATCAATTGTCAAAATATTTAGTAATTAAATATAATTATATTAAAATTAAAGAAGATGATTACCTAAAATTATTATTGAACCTACGCTATATAAGTAGTAATAGTCATGCAATAGCTATATGAAATATATAAATTCAAAAAGAATGTCAATATGAATATATAATTATTTAAATTTGAGTGTATTTTCTGGGATATTATGCTAACATGGACTTGATTTTTTTAATAATTAAATTTTAAATGCATTTATCATAAAAAAGAAAATATTTATATTAAAGTTTTTGAAATAGCGTGTGTTTTTTTATATTCAAAAGCCATATTTGTTAATTACTTTAAAAGGATGTTTTTAATCAATTTAAAGATATTAATTTCAATTTTGTAATATTATTGAAGTTTTGAGTTGGTTAACCTCGTTGTGACACAAATTGAAACCCTATTATTATTATTACTATAATTATTATTATTTACAGAATAATTATATTATCATTACTTGTTA
>PYAF01001990.1:219521-276848 GCA_007407185.1 Glycine tomentella
TTTTTTATATTCAAAAGCCATATTTGTTAATTACTTTAAAAGGATGTTTTTAATCAATTTAAAGATATTAATTTCAATTTTGTAATATTATTGAAGTTTTGAGTTGGTTAACCTCGTTGTGACACAAATTGAAACCCTATTATTATTATTACTATAATTATTATTATTTACAGAATAATTATATTATCATTACTTGTTATTTTAAAATTATTTATAATAAGGATTATAATTCCAGTTTTAACGTAAGTAGGTTTTTCATTGTGAAACTTTATTTATATTTATTATTATTATTATTATCATCATTATTATTTATATTTGGAAAAAATATATGCTAATAATTACTTTAATGTTAATACTTACTTGTCACAAATTTAATTATGGTTTAAAAATAATTTTGAAATATATGTAATACTTTTTATAAGAAAGAAATATTTAATACTTAACTGTCATAAATTTAAGTGATCTTTAACAAAAAGGATTTAAACCATTGTTTAATTATTTTTCATAACAAATTAACTTGTCAATTAAATAATTATATAACCTGAATTTTAAATGTAAGAAGATTTATTGACCTTCTTTATTTCAAAAAATAAATTAAGGATGCACATATTTTTTGACAAATGATATACGTATGTTTTGAACAAATTAAATAACCAAACAATAAATAATCATTTTTTTAAAAAAAAACCTTTAGGAAAAAGATACGTTTTAGGTAAAATATGTTGTGTCTAATATGAAATAAATATTTAAATATACTTCAACAAAAAAATTAAATATTCATAATAGTATACTTGGTAAGATTTATTGAACCAATTTTTTCTCATGGTGCTACAATGCATGTATTCATGAAATTTCCATTGAATAAAGAATAGAGAATAATGAAAAGTCTTGTCAACTAAATTTTTGACAATATGGTTGTTATAAAAACAAAGTCTTGAATTGATCTCATTTTTTATTTTATCATATTAAAACATTGTGATTTTTTATGGAAATTTATTTTATATGGTTGTTGCAGCTATTAAGAAACTAAATTTATTATTGTTGTTTGGAATAAAATCCATTTACATCAGGTGTAAGTTTAAAGACTTACACAAAATCTAAACGCTTCAATTTAATAGATCCAACTTTATGATATTCTTTGGACGTAAAAACAAAAAGTTTATGATATTTTAATTAAAAAATTAAAAATAAAAAGAAAGCTTGGCACGGGATATTGTAAAATTTCTTTTTCCATTATTTCTTCCTCTCCTCCTTGTTTAATCCTCTACCGTTCCAAAATACTATCCTCCTTCTCCATCTATATTGTTCCAGAACACCATTATCATAATTAAAAATCAAAATTAAAAAGAAAGCTTGATGAGATTCAACGCTAATGCACAATAAAAATGGTCCCGTAAACAACAAAATTGATCGAAGTGAAAACTTGAATTGAAGTTTCCTTTAGATTTTAGAACAGGGTGCTCTAGAACGATCCAAGGCAAGGCCAAGAAAAACAAGTAGCAAGAATCAATTATTTAGATTATTATATGCAATTATTTGCCTCTTGGCAGGAATTAACACCTGGGTCAAAATTGAAAAAGACTTGCATTAAACCCTTAATCTTTTTACACCTGGTCTAAATGAACAAGTGAAAAACACACGTCGTGTCAGTACCAGCCGATGTCTCTCCTCCTCGAACCACCGAATGCACCGGCGGTGATGCGTCCTTGGATCAGCCTTTAGCCATTGGCGTTGGTTTTATGTCGTGACTGTTAATTGAAGGTACCAAGCCCGCCAATTACTGCATGTGCGTGAGAGTGTTTTGCGGTGCATGTAGTACACCCATGCAACCACGACATCTTTTGAGTCATTATATTTACCAAGTCATATGATGTAAAGACTAAAGAGATCATATCCCAAACAAAAATAATATCTCAGTATTATTGTAGTCACTTAGCTAGATACATGTATATATAGTAGATTTATTTCATTTTTGGATAGACAAACTAAATTCTAAATAAATATATTATAATTTGGAAAGACAAATACACTCTTGAAAGTGAATAATTGTTTTCTTACCTGATGATCCTAATCTTATATTATATATCATCGCATTCATAGCCAACATTAAATCTTGAAACAATTTTATACACATAACTATAATTTCGCAACTAAAAATTCTGCGAAATAGAGTAGCTTGAAAACTTTAGGAAAAATAAAGAGTAGCTATAAAAAGTTTATAGTAAACTCTCCTACAAATTAAGAAAAAATATTGTATAAAATAATTGTGAACACGAATCTTCTATCAGGAAAATATCTTGTAAGTTTTTGCCGAAACAATAATTGTTCGTACTCCTCCAATGGGTGCAACGACCGCTATTACAGAACCAACAATGACGCAAATCTGAAATTAAAATAACTAAATAAATAAATCATCTATATATTCTTCAATATAAACATTAAGTTGTGTTTAAATAAGTTTATTTAATATAAAAAAAGTATACCCATGATGCAATCCAATGGAAACTCCATCTTTTTGGGCTTTTTCCATTAAGCCATAGTATACCAGGAATCTGCACCAAATGTTTGAAATTTAGTGACTAGAAAGATATTAATACTTGTAAGATTTAAACATGATAACATATATATTATTTCAAACATTACAATATAAGATGTTGATGTGAAAGCAAGTCCTCCGAAGAAGCCCAACAATCCTCCAAAAAATGGAATACACATGCCAATAATTCCTACCACACCTACAAAGAAATGAGACGATACATTATTAAAATTAATTATTTATACTCGCACTTGAAAATAAATAGATAAATTCATGTGTGATATAATTCTTACAAACAAATATGCTTCGACTAATTAAGCGAAGAATCAATGAGGGAGTAAAATTCCAGTGTTGCACCAAAGTTGTCTCCATTGTATCAAACACAGGCATAGCAAAAACCTTGATATATAATTAAGAAAGAAATTTAAAACAAGTACATATATATTAGTTGAGTGGAGTTATATATAGCAAATAACTAATATATTTTGACACACTTGATTTGATTTATATAGATATATACCTGAAAGCTTCCTAAGACATGAAGGAAAACCATGAAGTTAGCAATAGCAATAAGCCAATTGGGGTGTTCGAGTGTGATGAGGACATCATCGTCGACAGCATTTCCATATGCCCAAAAGCCAGACACTGCAACTGCAAGATAGCAAGTAATAACTATGGTGTATGCCACTGACACACCTCGCCACATTGGTATTTTGGAAGGTTTTTCTTCTGTTGAGGGTAACGTAGCTTGGATTTCTAAAGCAACACTGTGTCCAGCAAAAGCAAATGCTATGGTTCCAAGGGCATTGAATGCGTCAAAAACTATCCCAGGGGTTGTGTGGGATGGAACTCCATAATCAGTTTGATGATGACGATGACGACGTTCAATCCCCTCAACGATTGACATGCAAAATGCCACCATGGAATAACTCCATGCAAAATATGTTATTTAGACATGATATTAGCATATGCACTACATTTTAAGCATTCATATAGAAATAAATATGCAAAGGAGAACTAGTTCAGTTGGATAAGTAGTGTAGATGAATTATTATAAATTTTAACATTATTTTAAATTCATATGTATAAAATAAAAAATCTAAAACAAATATGAATTTACAATAACTAACACGGTGTCCTTAACCAACTGAATCCTCGACTAATACTTGCTTTGTGAATATACTCTTTTAATTTAACACATTCTTTATCGTTATGTAATCTTTAAAAATCACAACATAATGAGTTGCACTAATGATTATAAACTTTTGAATAATCTTAACCAGTTAATTAATTAAACGTACCAGATAGACATGAGAGCCGCCAGGGAAGACACTGCTTTCAGTTTATTGAAGTTAGGAGTTTGGGAAAGCAACAACTGCAAGCATACAAAGAAGAGAATGTAATATGTCTGTCTAACGTCAGTCATGGATGGAACAGCTATATCGAACACCTTCTTCAGTGACTTCCCACCGGTGACACTGTACACAATGGCCGAAGCCACCTGAACCGTTAGCTGTTGTGGCATTACCAGCCAGAATCCTTTTTTTGGGCCCAAACAATGCTCTCCCAATTCATAGTATCGATCAAACCTCTTCCCCGGGACCACTTCATGCAAGTGAATAAGTTGCCACAGAGAATAAAATGTCAGGATCCATGAAAGCATGATCAAGAAAACACCTGGAATCCTATATATAAGACACAAACAAAAGGGTATATATGTGTCAAAAGTTTGCAATGATATGATATGTGAAGCATGAAATTAAATAGAATTTGAAATATATATGCATATACCATCCAAGCTGGGCTATAGCATATGGCAAGCCTAACACGCCAGCCCCAACCATAGCCGTTACATTGTGGAAAGTTGAATACCACCATTTTGCTTTTCTAGAAGCACTTATGGGCAACCAGTTTTCCAGTTTTTGTCGCTCACTAGGTGACATAGTTCGATCACCTGTTGTTGCATTCCCATTGGCATGCTCCTGAAATAAATTACCAGATCAATTAAATAGCATCATCATGTTGATCGAAGAACTAGCTAGTAAAACAAAACGGTGAATCGTTCACATGAAAAGAGCGAAATAAGAATTGAATTGTGAGTCATGTGTATGTACCATTTCTTAATTAAGGATTATTCAAGACTCTTCTCTCAATGAATGGGTAATTCTTAGAGGAAAAAAGAGGTGTGAACTTGTTTTTGTCTTAAGGTTAATGGATTTACCCGATTTAAATATTACATTAAGGTGCTGGATCAGTCATGACCTCCGAACAGTGGGAAAAATGACACTTCGATCGATCTCCCGGGTTTTTCTCTCTTACCTTACCCTTTTTGTCTATTGCTTCCACATTTTACTCCCTTGTGAATCTTATTTTTTTCTTGTAATTTTTTATCTAAATTCTTGCATTTATGTTATCTAATAGTATTATGCAAGGACTTTAAATAGTGTGTAATTCATATGTTTTAACATTATTTTTAAAAAAAAAGAATACGTGTATTGTCAAATGATCACAAAGGAAATGTGTGTTGTCAAATAACTGAGGTGTTTAATTTACTGCTTAGGAAATTAACGAGTAAGTAGGAGTACTATTAGTTAATTATAGCAAACTCTATCTGACAAGAAAAATGGTCATTCTCAAGTTTTTCAGGATCTAAAAGATCCTATATCTAAGGGAATAATGATCATTGGGAAGCGTTTATGTCCACCAAATTTTCCAACATTTGGTTGTAATTACAAATGTATTTTCCCCGAAATAGGTTCATGAATTGTTCAAAAATTTATGTTTTTAAATGAAATTTTGTTTTCCTTTATAATATTTTTTAATTAATTAGTACAATTTATTTGACTCATAAATTATGAGAGTCATATATATATATATATATATATATATATAAGTTGATTATGAGAGAGTTGTGAAGTCCAACAAGTGGTTGACATTTGTAAAAATTGAACATGTTGGTTTACTTGGTTATGTTATGTTAGTGAAAATCTCATCAGATTGGATAAGGACTAGATGTAATCCAAGATTGAAGTAAATGAATATAAAAATCTTTACGTTGAATTCTCTTTTCTCTTTTTCTTTACATTATGTTATTTAATGTCATATATAATGCATCTACAAAAGAATGTTCTAAGCATCATTCTAAGCATCAGAATGATAGATATTAGAATGCTTACATAAGAAGGTTTTCATAACAAGCTTAATTATTTTGTAAAATGATATATCTAAATTAAATCATCAATTTGTTTTAAATTAGTTCAATTATATGCATCAAAGTATAAAAACTTTTAAAAAATATGAAAATAATTTTATGCATGAAAATCTTTAAATAGTATTATAAACAATGTCTTTCTGAGTGCAACATTCTAAGTATTGTAGTCAACACAACAACTTTCTAAGTACTAAATCATCATTAGCTAATATGTGTTTTCATAACAATTAAGAGATATATTTATTTATGTAATGATCTTCTAAACATGAACAAATGCACATTAACATTAGATTCTTATAATCATATCAAACTTTATCAAAATTGCTATCAAAATGTTGAAAATAAAGTTGTTTCTAAGGGGAGTACACAAATTTTAGAGAATCTTAGGTAATTATAGGTGATTTGCACACATTGTTGGAACATCAATAATATTTTGTTTAAATGTTAATTTGTCTTTACTGAGGTGTATTGTATTTTTTTTAAATCCCTTATGCATTTCCTAAGCAGAAACTATAGTAGAGTATATTTTTTAGTTGATGGCATGCTTAATATGGTAAATATATCTTTCTTCACCACTCAACATGCACATTACTTAAGACTCTTATATAAGTGACTTTGCTAATATTTATTTTGCAGCTTATTGGTACTTTACTAGACACAAATCATAAAGTTTGTGCAATCAATATCAATGACATTGCCTGGTGTGATATGTTTTATTAGTTGGATGTGTCGTTAGATTTGTTGGTAGCTTCATTTCTAATTTTGTTGATAATATTGTATCTTTTAGTTAATTATAACAGAATGGCTAATAATCTTGTGTGGTATTTACTTTTATACAATTTAGTTTATGATATTTCATTTAGATAGGAGAGGTCAAACTAAATGTGTTCCACTTCTTCTTTAATGAATTCTTTTTTTGGAAAAGATTAATAGTTATGGTATATTTATTTTTGAGTTATATAGTAGTCTGTGTGACAACTTTGATGTCTTCTACAAAGTTGATATGAAATTTATTACTGTTTTCTACAAAATGCCTTATTTAACAAGTTTTTCCAATGTGAACACTGCATATCACTGGACATCTAATGACATGCCTTTAATCTTAACCCAATCACTATATATGATGCAAAGGATAATACTACTTATTATCTCTTCAAACCAACCTTATGTCTTAAGAGATATAATAAATCACTAGCTTATCAGGAACCACACAACATTATCGTTGAATTGATAACATGTAAGCATCACAGACTTCACTTCATCAAAAGATTTTGCTGCAATCATACCTTCACATAGTTCACACCATGCATTGTGATATTCCTACATAGAAAGTTCCGGTGACAAATAAAAATGATCAGGTTTCCTTCACAAAATGCAAAACCATGTAAAAACATGAGTGTATACTAATGGGAAGATCACATTGTGTGATTAGTGATTATCATGAAAAGAATTAGAAAGCTAGAAATAAAAGCAATTACAGGTAGCCATTCTATTAGTAGGTTCGCATGCTCTAATATTATTTATGTTTATCCTAAAACATTACTTCAAAGCCAATTAATCATGTGACATGTATATTGTGCACTTTGTTGGTAATTTTTTTTTTCTTGAAGTAATTGTTTTTATAGTTATCTTAATGCAATACTGTGCATACCCGATCCATCACATTGCTGAAAAGTATTCACAAAATGAATGAGTTTTTGCTCCATTAAATCATGACACTTTTTGTTGTTTGTATTGGATCCCCTACCTTGGAAAGGATGGTTGCAGTTTCACTATAAAGGCTTGATTGAATAACAGATCAACCCCCTTCCCTCCCAAGGAATTTAAACCTAACCAGAAAAGAGACTGTCATCCTATTGTTAAACACACAAGTAAAAGGACAACAAATAAAGTCATTGTGTAAATGCTTCCCACTGATACCACTTTACAATGCATATGGCCTTATTCCATCATATATTGATAGTGTAATGACCTTTCTGTTCAAGTTTTCATCATAGATTGAGACTTCCTCCTTGCGATATAAATATTGGAGCTAGATTACTAATAAATGAACAGTCTGCATATGATCTTTATAAGACAATTTTACATTGAACTTTGGTGCTTATGTCAACTTTTAAAATATTTTTTTTACAGTTTAAATTTGTGAAATGGACTTCTAAAGGAAAGAATAAATACATAATGCACTTCTAAAATAAGAAACTCCATAATAAAACCATTACAAATCAGAATGGTTTACAATGGTCAAATTCTCACATGTTAAGTAGAAATGGAATCTAAAATTAGAAAGGCTTAAATAACTTTTTACTACATGTAAAATAGGTCATTTTGAGTTTACAACCTAAACTATCATTTTTTATTTATTTTAGTATCCCTACATTTTTTATGTTTGATTTTATTACCCGTCATCAATGAGAATTTGTTAAGACCAATTACCAAAAAATTCAAGGATGAAAACCAAAAATTTGAAAAATTTTAAGAACGAAAAAGATATTTTGTCTTAAATAATATAAAGGTAATTAAAAATTAAGAAAAGTTGCTTCCTTAACGTCAAGGTAGCTCTGCCTCTACCAATGGTGGAGTTAACATCTCACAAACTAAATCTTACTCACAGTGAATTGCCATAGGTTAGCAACAAGTTGGGAATGGATGACACAATAGTGGTAGAGGTACAACACACCTTGACACAACAAAGATGGTTGAATGAGACTAGACAAAGGGTGAAAGAGGCCAACATGTTGGATGAGAGTGAGAGACGAAACTCATAGTAAACAATCTAGTCATCATGACATCCCTTGAACCCAACATCCATGCCCTTTCATGCAAGGTGGAAACATCATAAATGTTTTTACCTGTTGACTCAACCTGAACCAACTTGTTTGTGAATGAGTTAGTTTAGGTTAGGCTTGTCACAATCTAAATGGTCACGACGGGACGATAATAAAAAAAAAGAAGATAAAGATTCTTCCTAAAAAGGAAAATTTATGAGAAGTCACCACCAACATTTATTTAAGGAAAACGTCGAAAAAATCAAAAGAGATAAAGCATGGTCTACGATTTGAGGAAAAAAAAAGAGTTTGGAAGTCATTTACGCATGGGGAAGATGTTAGCACCACATGAATCCGTCATAAAGACAACAACCTTTGATCGAGTGTGCTAAAAATAAAGTGACTTTTTAATTATTTGTATTTCCTTTAAAATATGATTTATGTTTGTTTTATTTTTTATTATTCATAAAAAGAAATATTTTTTTAGAAAATAGAGAATTTATACTTTTTTTAATTTTTTAAGTCGACAAGGGGTTTGCCCTCGCTCCTACGTATCCCAAGTGTAATGAGAAAATCAGACTTACGTAGCTCTTTTAAGAAAACAACTTAGTGCGTTGGGTTGATTTTTTTTTTTTGAAAAATTTGTTTCAATTGCGTGAAAAATAGTCATTAAGGCGTTAAACCTTGAAATGATGTTGAATTTGAAGAAAAAGCGGGGAGAATCACTTAAGGCATTGGACCTTGAAGCGACATTGAATTTGAAGAAAAAACGGAGAGAATCACTTAAGGCATTGGACCTTAAAGCAATTTCGAGTAATATGTAATTGTTTTAGAAAAAGGAGAATTGAGTGATCCTTTATTTGAGAATTTTTAGCTTTATTAGAAAATATTTTGGATTTGCGGTAAACTCTACGAAATCAAACAAGTCGGGGACTCAGCATGACATTCACATAATCTAACCATGTATTATTGAAACACCACCAAGCGAGTCAGAGATCGAGCATAGAGTGCACGAAACATAAGCACATACTAAAGATATTAATGCAAAAATAAATAAATAATTGACATAACATTACGTAATTAAATTAATCAAATGGAAATAGAAAGGGATAAAATAGAAACAGAGAGTACACTTAGTAATTAGGGGTGCATACAGGAATAAAGAGAGTGCAATCAGTAGAGCTTATTTAATTTAAATTTTAACAAAAAAAGCCGAGCCGAGAAGGGGAGAGAGTGTAGATATGAAAAGGAATGCGCAAATAGCATTACGTGCATTGTTTCGAAGTGGGCTAGGCCCAACAGCTAAGGGGTGTGCAGTTATGAAAATATGGATTGTAAATAGCATTATTTACTTTGTTTTAGGATGGGCCAGGCCCAACAAGAAAAGGGGGTGCTGTTATGAACAACGTGGTGTAAATAGTAAATATATTTTATTTTAAAATGGACCAAGCCTAACAATTAAAGGGTGCAGTTATGAACACGTAGGTCTGAATAGAATTAGGCATTTAGTTTCAGAGTGGGTCAAGTCCAACTGATAAAGGGTGTGTACTTATTAACTTGTAGGTGCAAATAGTAAAAGTAAGTTTTTTTTAAAGGTTGGAAAGAGGTCAAGATGACCCAGTCCAACCCACGCTTTACAACTGGGCATAGCAGCCAGCAGCCAGCAGCGTGAAGGAGATGCTAAGGTGCTTCCATGGGCCTCCGAACACCACTAAGATAGGGCTTGGCGGCGCAATGGCCTTCGCGGTGAGGTCGGCACGGTGGCGTGGTGGTGGCGCAGTGGTTGCACAAAATCAAAGCTTAAAAAACAAAAACTGCATAAGGAAGATGATGGGCCTATGCGGAGAAGGCATGGTCCCCTGCCACCGCCGACGATGGGGCGTGGTGGCACGAGGCCGCTGTGGTGGCGATGGTGGCAAAATGGAAAAAAAAAGTAGGAGGAGAAGAGAGGGAGGGGGAAGAAAGAAGGGAGAGAAGGGAATAGAGAAAATGAAGAAAGTGGAGGTTATCTGAGACCCCTCCTCCTCCTCTAGCTCCTCTGCCAAATGAGGCTCTCTGATTGGTTTGTTTTCCGTATCCGGAATCCACACCTTGTCTCTCTTACAATTAATGCCCCAACTCCATGGGTGCTATAGTTTTTTTTTTTTTTTTTTACCTAATGGACTTTTTTTTCTCTTTTTTTTTCTCGTTTTTTTTACTATTTTCTTTTTTTCTCTTTTTTTACTATTTTATCCAAACAGAATTAGGATATGACAAGGTTTTACATAAAAAAATTCAAAAGTCAACTTAGTCCAACCCGTTCAAATTTGACTGAGTTGGTTCATGGGTTTGGTCAAATCGAGTCCATGAACACCCCTAACTTGAAGAAATTTTGCTTTGGAGCTTCTTAGATTGAAATTATGATAAATTCTATCATAGAAAATAAATTAGGACCGTTATATTTAATATGATGACTGGTTTTTCTTTTACTTTTCTCTTCCTTTTTATACCAATTTACCTTGCTTCCCTTTTAATGCCTTTTTCTCCCTCCGTACAACTTCATGATCAACATGTGAAAGAACCCACATTTTCCTCTTGTAGTGGCTGCCATCGTCTACCACTGCCACAAGAGAACCTTATGGCAACATTACCTTTCCTTCTTCCTAATAAACCCCAACCTCAACGAACTTGCTCTCATCGTCAACAAAATTCAATCACAGAGGGATCAGGTGGACGATGAGGGAGGTGTGGCGGTCTAACATATGTTATCTATTGATTAATGGGATGGGGGAAGAAAGACAAAGTGGGAAAGGGAAAAGAAAAAAAGAGAGAAGAAAAAAAATTCAACTATTCATTTTCTTAAATGAATATATTTAATAGTTATAATTTATTTTTCAATGTGGAAAAAAATGTTTCACTTTCTTAATTCTTCCATAACTATTAAGTTATTTAGGACAAAAATAGAGAAAAGAATTGAAAGGCAAATAATTTGAGATCCCAAAATTTCTTTTGTTTTTTCAATGTTTGTCCTCCTATCCTATTTCTTTTATTTGAGAATCATTGGGTCAGGCAAGAGAGTGTCTAAGGGAGTAAGGTAGGTAATTTTTTATGAATTTCAAGTAAAATTAGATAAAATAATAATAATAATTTAGAACAATAAAGTTATTTTCATTATGACTATACCACCCCGGCGTCCCCTACTCCTCCTCTTTCCTATTGTGTTTCGTTGTTAAGTTTTGATTTGCGAGGTATCATCTCTTGTTGGTTTGTCTATCTTTTTCTTCTTGTTCGTGAGTCTCTCTGATGTTGACGAAATTCGAGACGAAGAGCAACCGTGTGAAGGGCCTGAGCTTCCACAAGAAGCGTCCATGGATCCTTGCGAGCCTCCACAGCGGCGTGATCCAGCTCTGGGACTACCGCATGGGCACCCTGGTCGATCGCTTCGAGGAGCACGAGGGCCCCGTCCGCGGCGTCCACTTCCACGACTCCCAGCCCCTCTTCGTCTCCGGCGGCGACGACTACAAGATCAAGCTCTGGAACTACAAGCTCCACCGCTGCCTCTTCAGCCTCCTCGGCCACCTCGACTACATCCGCACCGTCCAGTTCCACCACGAGAGCCCCTGGATCGTCTCCGCCAGCGACGACCAGACCATCCGCATCTGGAACTGGCAGTCTCGCACCTGCATTTCCGTCCTCACTGGCCACAACCACTACGTCATGTGCGCCTCATTCCATCCCCGCGACGATCTCCTCGTCTCCGCCTCCCTCGATCAGACCCTCCGTGTTTGGGACATCTCCCCTCTCAGGAAGAAATCCCCCTCCTCCGACGACATGCCGTTTGGCGCCCCCGACGCCGTCGTCAAGTACGTCTTGGAGGGACACGATCGGGGCGTCAATTGGGCCGCCTTTCACCCCGCTCTCCCTCTCATCGTCTCCGCCGCCGATGACCGCCAGCTCAAGCTCTGGAGAATGAACGGTATGTATTCGATTCGATCCACTTTATTTGATTTACACAGCACATTTTGTCTGGATGGAGGAATTCATGAAACAACTATTGGAAAAACCTACGATTGCGACCCAATTTATTGAGCAATACACCGAATTATGAAATCACGGTCATTTCAGTCTTGGAATTGAAGGATTAAAATGATCACGGATGATAATTTAGGTGTGGTGTGGAGAGATTTGGTGTATTCTCTATCAACGCTGCTATGGCGTCCTATTTGAATGTATGTCACAACGAACGTGTCTGGAGAGTGTGGGGACTAGAGGTGAAACAAAAAAAAAAAAAAAATGAAAATCAATGGAGTTGTCGCCAATTGTTATTTAAGGAAAATATTTGGGAAAACCTATGACCTTGATGACCTTTGTAGCTACAGTTATTGAATAATACACCAAGTTATCTAATCACGGTTGAAATTGGAGGATTAAAATGACCACGGATGATAATTTAATTGTGGCATGGACTGATTTGTTGTATTGCTCTATGATGTTACTTATGTTAGGTTTGGTTTTCGAAAATTGAAGTGTGTATGGATTTATTTCTTTATTTTCTTTCAGATACGAAGGCATGGGAGGTGGATACTTTGAGAGGGCACATGAATAATGTGTCATGTGTTCTTTTTCATGCCAAGCAGGATATTATTGTGTCCAACTCTGAGGACAAGAGTATTCGGGTGTGGGATGCGACCAAGAGGACTGGGATCCAGACGTTTCGCAGGGAGCATGATCGGTTTTGGATTCTGGCTGCACATCCTGAAATGAATCTGTTGGCGGCTGGTCATGATAGTGGGATGATTGTGTTTAAGTTGGAGAGGGAAAGGCCTGCGTTTGCTGTGAGTGGTGATGCTTTGTTCTATACTAGGGACCGGTTTTTGAGGTTCTATGAGTTTTCGACACAGAGAGAGACGCAGGTGCTACCAATTAGGCGGCCTGGATCTCCAAGTCTTAATCAGAGTCCGAGGACTCTTTCTTATAGTCCTAGTGAAAATGCAGTTCTGCTCTGTTCAGATATAGATGGTGGATCTTATGAGCTGTATTGCATATCCAAGGATGGCTATGGCAGGGGTGATTTGCAGGATGCAAAGAAAGGTGTTGGAGTGTCAGCAGTTTTTGTGGCTCGGAATAGGTTTGCTGTGCTTGACAGAAGCAGCAACCAAGTACTTTTAAAAAATCTCAAGAATGAGATTGTTAAAAAGACCGTTCTTCCTATTGCCACTGATGCTATATTCTATGCAGGAACGGGTAACTTGATTTGTAGGTCAGAGGATAGGGTTGTCCTGTTTGATCTTCAACAGAGGATTGTTCTTGGTGAACTCCAGACCCCTTTTGTCAAGTATATTGTCTGGTCTTGTGATATGGAAACTGTTGCTTTGCTCAGCAAACATGCCATTATCATTGCTAACAAGAAGCTTGTGCACCAATGCACTCTCCATGAGACCATTCGTGTAAAAAGTGGAGCCTGGGATGACAATGGTGTTTTCATCTACACGACTTTAAATCACATCAAATACTGCCTTCCCAATGGAGATAGTGGGATAATAAAGACACTGGATTTCCCCATTTACGTCACTAAGGTTTCTGGAAACACCATCTTCTGCTTGGATCGGGATGGGAAGAAAAGAGCCATAGTTATTGATTCAACTGAATATATTTTTAAACTCTCCTTGTTGAAGAAAAAATATGACCATGTCATGAACATGATAAAGAATTCGCAGCTTTGTGGGCAGGCTGTGATTGCTTATCTCCAGCAAAAAGGCTTTCCTGAGGTTGCCCTCCATTTTGTGAATGATGAGAGAACACGATTCAATTTGGCGTTGGAGAGTGGAAACATTCAAATTGCTGTTGCGTCAGCTACAGCGATTGATGAAAAAGATTACTGGTACCGTTTAGGGGTTGAGGCTCTTCGTCAGGGTAATGCTGGGATTGTGGAGTATGCATATCAGCGTACCAAAAATTTTGAGAGATTATCTTTCCTTTATCTCATCACGGGTAACTTGGAGAAACTTTCGAAGATGCTGAAAATTGCTGAAGTAAAGAATGATGTAATGGGCCAGTTTCACAATGCCATGTATATGGGTGATGTTCGAGAACGGGTTAAAATCTTGGAGAATGTGGGTCATTTGCCTCTTGCTTACATCACCGCATCAGTCCATGGGCTACATGATGTTGCTGAACGGCTTGCAGCTGAACTTGGGAACAATGTTCCATCTTTGCCTGGGGGAAAAGTACCGTCTCTTTTAATGCCACCTTCACCGCTCACATGTGGTGGTGATTGGCCCCTTCTTAGGGTCATGCGGGGCATATTTGATGGTGGGCTTGACAACATGAATCGGGGTGCCACTGATGAAGAATACGAGGCAGCTGATGCTGATTGGGGTGAGGAGCTTGACTTGGTTGATGTGGATGACTTACAAAATGGGGAAGTTGCTGCAATTTTGGAGGATGGAGAAGTGGCAGATGAAAATGAAGAAGAGGGTGGATGGGAGATGGAAGATTTAGAGCTGCCCCCTGAAGCTGACACCCCAAAGGCTTCTGTCAGTACAAGATCAGTTTTTGTGGCCCCAACCCCTGGCTTGCCTGTAAGCCAGATATGGATTCAGAAATCTTCTCTTGCAGCAGATCATGCAGCTGCTGGCAACTTTGATACTGCAATGCGGTTACTGAACCGTCAGCTTGGGATAACAAACTTTTCTCCCTTGAGATCCACATTTCTTGATCTTAGTACTGGCAGTCATTCCTATCTGCGTGCATTTTCATCTGCTCCGGTGATATCTTTTGCCATTGAAAGAGGTTGGACTGAGTCATCAAGTGCAAATGTAAGAGGCCTGCCAGCGTTGCCTCTCAGACTGCCACAATTGGATGAAAGGCTCAGAGCTGGTTATAAGTCAACAACTGCCGGGAAATTTACTGAGGCTCTTAAGGCATTCACCAGTATTCTTCATGCTATTCCCTTGATTGTGGTTGAGTCAAGGAGAGAAGTAGATGAGGTGAAGGAATTAATCATCATAGTCAAAGAATATGTTTTGGGTTTGCAGATGGAGTTGAAGAGAAGAGAAATGAAGGACAATCTAACACGGCAGCAGGAGCTTGCAGCTTATTTCACTCACTGCAACCTTCAAACCCCACATTTGAGGCTAGCTTTGTTGAATGCAATGACTGTGTGCTTCAAGGCAAAGAATCTTGCCTCAGCTGCTAACTTTGCCAGGAGGCTGCTCGAGACCAATCCTACTGTAGAAACCCAAGCCAAGACCGCAAGAAAAGTGCTTGCAGCTGCAGAGACAAATATGACTGATGCCACACCATTGAACTATGATTTCAGAAACCCATTTATTACTTGTGGTGCAACTTATGTGCCCATCTATCGAGGACAAAAGGATGTCTCTTGCCCTTACTGCACTTCCCGTTTTGTGCCAAGCCAAGAGGGACAGCTATGTACTGTTTGTGATCTTGCAGTGGTCGGGGCAGATGCTTCTGGATTGCTTTGTTCACCTTGTCAGATACGTTGATTCTGCTGCTAGACCAGAAACATTTTTTCCCCCAATTTGTTTCAGGTAAACTTTCTGCATCAATTCAAGTGTTATTAATCAATTAATAGTTCCTGCTATACCCCAGAAATAGTTTGGAAGAATGGATGCTTCCGAGTGAGTTTCTCTGTTTTTTTGTTTCCCTTTTGGTCTCCCATTATATTTACTTGATAACTATTTTCAATGTGCTATACCCGTTTCATAGTTTGGGAATGTTAGCAACTTCTACTCTAAAACTTGAGAGGGTTTGCTTGTACCAGATGATGGTAAAATATGTGTTCTATGTTTAGTCTTAAGGCACCAAGCAACTCAACCAAATTGCTTGTTCTAAGTGACCCATTCTTTCTCTTCCCCACCGTGTTTCTCCCTATCTAGTGCACGTAAGCCTTGTTGTTCCTTAATCCCTTGCTTTGTGATAATTATTTTTGGATCATAGGAAAGCAAATGACTGGGTGGGTTTTTCAATTGAGCATGTCCTTGTTTTTCTGCTTCTGAAATTTCTTATTACAGGGTGCATCTGGCTTGCGTCTAAGTTTTGTTATGACAATAAAAATGGACATTGAGCATCAATTAATGCAGAAGATCCCTAAAACAGAGGCAGGGGAACCAATTGCTAATGAAGAAACCAATCTTGTGGGTACCAGGTTTGGTGGAATGGCATAGTTGGAAAGACGGAGAGGGTTATACAAAGACAGTTGCAGACAATTGGAACAACTTTCAACCTTGAACGTGTATATCTAATATTTCTTGAAGCAATTTTTACATGTTAAAAGTAATGATTGTCGAGACATTATATAGTTTCCTTTAGATGCCTTTATCAATAACAGAAGCATATAGATGTTTCCTGCTAGAACCTAGAAACAGTTTGGAAGAATGGATGCTTCCGAGTGAGTTTCTCTGTTTATCTATTTCCCTTTCCCTTTCCTGTTTTATATACTTGAAAAATATTTTCAACGTGATATACCTATTTCATAATTAGGGATGTAGTATTTTATACACTTGAAATTGAGAGCGTGTGCATGTGTTGTATCAGATGATGGTAAAATATGTGTTTAGTTGGGGTCGAAATTGTTGGTTATAGAAGAGAGATGTGTTTATCTAATAGTTAAGCAACTCTTCTGGTAATTGGCTGTGTTTGTGAGTTTGTGCAACTTATGGAGCATTAGTAAATTTTGTCATCCCCTTGAATCCGTCGAATATGATTGCTGGTTCTAATCTTGCTCTTTCGTTATAAATGTATGTCAGTTTCCCTTTGATGACGGAATCTTGATATTAATCTTTTTTAGTTTTTTTATTTTATTTTTATATATGTAAAGGGCTTGAGGCCTTGACACAATAAATTTTAATTCTTGGTATGGGTGGAAATAAGCTGCCTGAATAAATTTAGGTAGTTATATTAATTGATGAATTCGACGTGCCATATTTTCCTATTTACAAAAAATGTGTCTGGACTGTGGACTCTGGAAAACGTTAAATGGTTCCTTTAGTCAAGTAAAAAAAGTTAAATTCACGGACTTGTTTATGATTGGCATCGTAGACTTGCACAGCTTGCTTTTTATTTTTCTGAGGAGATTTGGTTTAGAGGATTGCCCCCATCAAGTTACCTTACCTCTTTGATTGACTCTGATGTAAATGTTATTGCTTTGGTCGAGTTTAACAAGGCTTTATACCTGAAAAGTTACAAATTTAAATGATTGCACCTCATTTTTTTCTTGGTACAGCCCATAAATTTGAATATCCCCAAAATGTCCTCATATATTATAACTTCAAAGTATACACCTTTCTCCTAACTCCTTCCTTGGCACTTCAAGTCTTCTTCCTCATCTTATCCTCGATCCGTCAAATTGTCTTCATTATTTATGTTTTCATTTTCATAAATTACTGATTGACCTATATATAATATATATGTTGTTACGGATTGCTCATTCCATAATTATAGAAATATAATTCTGTAATTATACTTATATAATTACAAAATGAGCATTTCACCATAAAAAGTACATTACGAATTATGGAATGGTTGATTCATAAATATATTTATGACATTTTTGGATGTAAGTTTCTCTAGAAGAAAAAAAAAATGAAATGAATTTCCCCATAAGTTAAAATATGTTTTTCATTAACTCATTTATAGATGTTATCTCATTTTTTAGAAAAATTATATTAGAGAATTTCTAACAATTAACTAATAGAGTGTTATTTTTATTTGTGGAAAGTTTATCTTATCTTTTTTCTTTTACAAAATACTTCTGAAAAAATTTACTCCAACAAACCCTTAGTCAATTTTCCAGAATGTATATATTGTTACCGTATGGCCTATACATATATCCTTTCTAATTGCGTGCACAATAATTCGGTTGGCAGGAGAATAAAAATAAAAATATATAAAACTAATATAGGCATAACATGAGTTGATTCGAATCAAATTTTGGAGAAAATAACAATATATAAATTGATTATGATAAAAAAAAATATTAAATATAAATAACTTTTTATTGATTAATAGTATAAAACTTTTAAAGTGAAAATAAGTAGCCTATAAAATGATAAGATTTCTTAATGGAGAAGTGAACGGTGAGAGGAGAGAGAAGAGGAATCGGTGAGTGAATGGAATGGAGTCAGGTCCTCCGGCGAACGATTTGTGTTCAGTGTGCCATGGAAACTTTCACATTCCCTGCCAGGCCAATTGTTCTCACTGGTTTTGCGGTCTCTTTCTCTTTCTCAGTTTCATTTCAATAATGAAAGAATGAATGAATGATTGTTAATTTTGATGTTTCAGGAAATTGCATAATGCTTGTGTGGCAGCACGGATCAGTGGCTTGTTCATGCAAGTGCCCACTCTGTCGTCGACCCATCAATCTCTTAGTCCCCACCGAAGACTCTCTGAGGCAACAGCAGGACCCTGAAGTTGCCCAGATTCTGTCAAAGATTCATGCCTATAATCGTTTCTTCGGTGCCCAACCCACCACTCTCTATCAGAGACTGCGAGATCTTCCCTTTCTCTTGCACAGCCTGCTCAGGGAATTCCTCCACCCTCACAGATCCCTTCCTCTTGTCATTCGCGCTCGCGTCTTTCTTCTTGTTAGTTCCCTTCCCCTCAATTAATTTTTTTATTTTTATAATTCATATATAAATTAAATGTTCATATTTGTTCATTTTTTAGCATGGGTCTTCACAGTCTCTTTTATGCAGATGATAGCGAGTGTTTTATACCTCTTCAGCCCTATTGACATCATTCCTGAAGGTTGGTAGTATATTGTTCCTTATTTTCTTTATTGCTTGGAATTTGTATACTTTTTCATATAGTAACTCTTTTTTGTGTTCTAATCTTTCTTCCAGGGATATTAGGAGTAGTTGGTTTCTTAGATGATCTCCTAATTATGCTCATCTGCTTCCTACATGTTGCTGCCCTTTATAGATCAGTACTCTACCTCCGTCATGGGGGTTCCTGAGCATGTTCTACAATTTTACAGGTAAAATGAGATGATGATGCCTATATAGGTGCCTGATATGGATAGTGGGCATTATTCTTTCATTTTCATAATTGAACTACTTTGTTTTCTATGTACATAGACAAGTTCAAGTTCAATTTCAAAATAGTGGAATTAGTAATGGAAATTACAATGAAAAAGCTCTCTTTGAAATTTCGCATAACCCTACAGAATAATTGTTAAAAAAAATAATTTATCTAAATATACATGCTGACAAGACCCGCCTATTCATTTGTTGGTTAAAGGAGCTTGTAAGTTAGTCAAATAAGCTTACAATCTTCCCTAAAGGCTTCCAAATACTCTTTTTGAATTAGGAAAGTGGAAACCCAGCTGTCTTCAATCTTAAGAAATATTTCCCAAGGAAAGCATTGTTTTGTTATGCATTTCTTCTATTGCTTACCCACGCCTTGCTAAAAGGCCTTTTTTCTTCAATCACACGACCCATTTTACCTATTGATTTTCATAATGAATCCACAATTCTTACATTGGTAATACTAACTATAAATTATCTTCGAAGTTGACAAAAAAAGCATCCCTCCACTTCACCCAAACTTTTTCTTCTGCGAAAATTTAAATAAAATATTTGTAGTTTTGAAAAATTGCTGTATATTAGCTTAACCTCCTAATCTAATTATTCTATTATACCCCTAATAAAAAAGATATCTATTGACTAAAAAAAAGCCTTTTTTCATTGCATCATTCGTTCATTTGATAGATTCAAGGCTTATATATGTATTCTCTGTAATCTAATGCATGGATTACTCGACTATAGCCATCTGAAGTAAATGTACAACACGAATACGTTTGACAAAGTGTTCCAAACAATGAACCATGCTCTCATGTATTAACTTCTTGCATCTGTCCGAAAATATTGGGAACGTTGGCATCCTACTCGAGCCGACACTACACTATCAGTTACGTCTAAGGAAGGTTTAATTACTATTTTGATTCTCTAATTTATTTTTTAAATTCGATTTAATCTTTATTAAAAGGTTCAATTAAATTCTTTAATTTTATAGATGGTTAAATTAGATCCTTTTAATTAGTTTTAATTTGGTCCCATTTAAAACCAAATTTGATCTTATTTTTAAAGTATTCAGAGTAGATAGAAGAAAAATAGGACCAAAGTGAACCTATTTTAAAAAATAAAGAACCTAGTTGAAATCTCTAAAAATAAAAAAAACCTAACTGAACCTATTAATAATAAGAGAACAAGATAAAAAAATAAATAAATTAAAAGGCCAAAATAGTAATCGAGCCTTTAAGGAAAACGACCTAGCAATAGCATAATTTTATCGTAAATCCATCTCAAAATTTCAATAAAAGCTTACGCTTATTGAACTTATCTTAAGCTTAGGCCCGGCTATGTGAACAGATCGCAAAATTGCAAGATTGTAAGAATTCGTGAGAACAATGGCATAACTCAAGTAAGAATGTAGAATCCATCAGCTTCTCGAACAGTTTACAAGAAACAACTTTGCGTATTACTACACCAAGAAATCCTCTAAAGGACACCTGAATCATCTAGATACGTATTTACAAGAACAAAAGATGTAGCATGGAGCACCACAATTAGTACCAAAACCCAAAATGCCCAAACCAACGCAAAAACTGATGCCATTAGTCTCACAATCCATATGGTTTGCTTAGCATCTTTCAAAAATCTTATACAGTTTCTCCAGCGAAGTTACCTGTAAAAGAAAAATAAATAAAAAAATCAAGAAATCGTTGATGGAACTAGTAATAAAATACCCTCTTGTTTCACCAAAACTATATTAAAAAATTTATGGTATCATCAGATATTTAAGAGTTTTGGTGCTATTATTAAAAAAACTCTCTCTCTGGTGTTCCCAAACTCCAACTAATGACCCACAAAACAACTACCAAAACCCTTAAATTTCTTTTAGTACTATACAACTCTGGACTATGTATTCATAATTCTTAGTTACTGGCTCATGCCATCGACAGGTCAGGGAAAATGATTAGATCAGCAGAGTTTCAATGCTCACATATAGCCTACAATTTCTCCTCCCCTCACCCATTCTTATGAAGTTCTTGGTAACCAGAGAGAGAGAGAGAGATAATAAGCTTGCGATCAATAACTGCAACAATCTAGTCTTCATGCATTCTTAATCAGGTGAGAGGCAACATATACAAATAAACAATAAAACAGTAACAATTTTATCATTCATAATGGAGAGAGAGAACACGGAGGATGAGACTGGCGTGAAGAGAAAGGTAAGTTCCCAAGGCTGATTAATGTATATCAGTAATAATGAGAAACATACATATATTACCTGAACAAAGGTTCCATCAGTAGCCATAGAAGCAGGTGGTTTGAAAAAGAGTCTCATGGAAGGAAAAAGCACATGTTGTATTGACCATTCACGCTGGGCCCATGCAGTCTCAGCTTCAGAAAACATTTCATGTTCAACTTTATTGTCAATCACGTCACTCCCTGAAGACAACTCAGTCAAATTTATTATAGAGCACCACCCTGATGACATTGTTTTTTCTATATATCAGGCCCATATTTTTTTCTTCCCAATCAAGAACCAGCGCCCCCCAACCCGTCATATTCAGTAGAAATGACATGGTCAAGAACAATGTAATCAAGTTGAATTTTTAGTAGAACCAAGTTGAACATTTAAATAACATGCTGTACTTAAAGTGCACATTGCACTTTTCTTTACATTAGAAGTGTGTGTTTTGCAATGATAAGTGGGGATATATAGGTAGGTGTGTGAGTATGGATGATCCAGAAAGTAACAATCATAAGTCCATACATACCAGTATTATCACAGGTATTCTCTTCAGCATAGCCATCCATCATTTTTCTCTTCTTGTAAAAAAGTAAACCTTCACCAGACGGATTGGGCAACATCAGTGGATGCATAGCATAGAAGTTTCCCAGAGCAGCTGCAACTGCTTGAATGCAATTCTTTTCATCTTCCCAATCAATCTATCATAAAAATGCAAACCACAATCTTTCAACATGTAAAGTAAAAAATGATGTGACCAGAAAACACTATGAAGCATTCACTATTATCAATAAGCGTGTCCTTGAATATTTAGTTGGCAATGAATTCAACGGGATAACAATTGGATAAACAAGAGGGTGGTTACTCACAAAAGTGTTATCAAGATACACAAAAAATCCACAAATGTTGTGACCATATTAATCACATAGTGCATAAAACTGAATTCAGGCAACACAAATAGCTGATAATATTACCAATCAGTCAGATATATACAGAGAAAAAAAATCACAGAAATTTCCACAAACAAGTGAAGAGAGAAAGAATGAAGAAATTTTTAACTAACGTCATTGCCCAAACAAAGAGCAAATTCGGGGACATGATCCATGTCAGGTGTGTACTGGTCAAGTATCACAGGAAGTCTAGAGACATTTCCATGCTCATCAATATGAATGCCAAAATACTCCTCCAGCATTTCCGCCTTTTGTTTCAGCAATTCTGTGTTCATCTGGAGAATAGCAAAAGAAATATCCATAAATATCAAAATCCAAAAGGAAACTATGGAGAGAAAATGTGCATATAATTATACAACTATACAAGAAGTTAAATTTGTCATATTGACCAAATAAAAATTGCATTATTTTGTCCACCCTCCCACCCTCTTCTAATTCAAAATCTAATAGAGCCAGCAGAATCTCATGAAGAAAGTCACAATATATTCTGTGCAGTGAGGAGTGTTGTCAAAAGCAGGCCAATATGGGATGGCAGGAGCTTTGAGGCTGGTGCCTCAGACTGCATGCTGTGTGGTTGTAGGTAGCACACCACTTTTCCTGGATGGTGAAGGGAAGGAGTTGACATTCCAACTGTTAACCAGCTGTCCAGGAAGAAAATTGATGCCTAGTTATGCAGTGTTCACTGGCTGTCCATAGATTCTAAGTTATTACCTACCCTTTGTAATCTACAGGACGGGACCTCAAATTTTAAATAGGAAACAATGAAACTCTTTAAATCAAGTTGCAGGGGTGGCTTCATCCAACAGTCCTTCTACATTCTCACCAATTCTCCACTCCATCTTTTTCTTACTTTTCCAGACGATGTTGTATCTCTAATATTTCAACAAAATGAAATGCAAACAAGCTTCTCATGTTCTTTACAATTAAATTTCACAATATAAATAATTCAGAGATTACCATAATCCACAGAGTAAACAAAAGCTACCATTATTGAAGATATAAAACATTCAAGTTAAAACCAGAGGGAGATTACTTCTGCAATCTTCTGTTTTAAGCTGTCATCATCATTACATTCTGAATCTACATCCTCTTCCTTCAGAGCCAATATAATCAAGTCTTTCAAGGGGACTGGATCATTTAGTTGAATGGCATTGAAATGGCCAAAACGGCTAAGAACTTGCTGATACATAAGTTCTTTGCTGCAAATGAATTAAGGATAGAATGTCAAAAACCAATTCACGAAAGCAGTGAGACGGAGGACCAAAATTATTTTATATCCCTAACATGCTCCATCATAAAAGAATACTTTTGGCCTAAAGCCTGAACAATGAACTGTGTAACACTCCCAAAAATTTGACTTGCCAGTGTCTATTGCTTTGAAGAATTAATTCTCCTACTTGTTTAGATCAGCACAACAATGTTTTAAGTTCATGTTTTCTTACTAAAATAAATTGATTTCACAACTACTTAAAATTAAAAAGTAATACTAAGCCTTTACTTGTAATTGACATGGGGTAGGATTTTAATAAAGAAAGTGGGCTCGTGTAAGGATTTTTCTTATAGGATAAATGGATGGGTATTTTTGCAGAAGAAGGGGATCATGTATTTAAGACCCAAAACATTCCCCTTACCCTCACATTCTTTCACGCATCCAACCATAGTGGAGAGTGGGACAGAGCTTCACCCACATACTCACTTGAAGCTAGGGCTTTGAGATGAGAGATTGAAGGTGGAACACCACAGTCTTCCCTCTCAAGCGTGCTCACAACAGAAGAAAGGGGGAAAAGAAACTAGCAACCACACATAAAGGCTAGGCCAAAATATAGTGAAGGGGGAGCGAAGGTTGGAGGAGGAAAGCATGTCTTGCTTGCCTTGAAGGAGGTTGAAAAAGAAGAAACTTAGTCTGTGAGTGTAACTGCTTTCTCGACCAGAAACTCCATGGAATTTGTACTGACTGTATGGTTCTTGTCATGGCTGTCTTGATTGAATGGGAGTGGTATGTTAACATGTTGTTAGATTGGTCTTGAGTACAAACGATTTTTGAGATTGTCTCATTTCTTTCCTTTAATCTGTTCTTTGACTTTTGTTGTTATTGGAGGAAATAACTAAGTGACTACTACTAGTTATAGAAATGTAACTACTCAGACTTTACATTCATGAGGTATAACCACAGACATTATTTTAATTTTTTTTTCTTACTCTTATTAGCTTATTCTTCACATTTTAAAAAAAAAATAAATAAATAAAGAATACTAAGAGAGAAATAAGGTAAGTCAAAACAGTGGTCTTTTCCCCTCCAAATTGGGGGACAATCACTAGTAAAAAACTTGAAGATGTTATATAGGTTTTTTCAGTGGCACCTAGTTTTTTTTTATTTTTTTTATCGGCAAATGTTAGTTGTTAAATGTTAGTGTTTTTGTCACCTAGTTAAAAGGAACAAATAAAGATTCAAAACAACAAAGAAGGTTGACAAGGAAAAAATAAAACAGGATGGAAATAACGGAAACATAGGAAGAGGATATGATGTAAGTAAACAAGATTTTAAGGATGGTGGGAATAGTGTGATTCCAACCCATAAAATTTAGGGAACCAACCAAGGTGAGCTTTTGTTTACAATTTGTAAAACAGATGATACTCAAGAAAGGCTTAGATTCCTCAACATTTTGAGGCCATGTAGAGTGTAAAACATCAGTTTCCTTCACAAACCAGACATATCAGGATATGCTCGTGAAGATGCTGGTGAGTTCATCTTTTGTAGCTACAATGGACACAAGTGGGTATCTTCCTAGGAAGAGTGGTTTCATGAGTAAAGAACACTCCAAAGTGAATTTGAAGTTATTCCTTTCTTGAAAGCATCGATCAGTGACTGTGGTTTCAATCTTGAAACCAGATTTTATCTTTTATTTTAATTTTGTGTATTTTTTTAACTTCTAGATAATAAATAATTAGGAAAAGATTTAAAAGAAGAAAAGGGCTATGAGTAAGCGACGTAGATGAAAGTAAGGTCAGGAGTTGGCCATGTCACTTATCCATTAGTGACTAAACGGAGCATGTATGAAAGGGTCTATTGGTGTGACTTTTTAAGAAAACCAAGAGTCAAAGGAATTATAGGCAGGTTTACATGACAAATTTCCTCACCATCTCTTCCTTCCCTCTGACAATGTTAATTAGCTGCTATAAACCACCAAAAAGTCAAATCGAAATGCAAAATTAGTAATCCCAAATTCCCAATTACATATCCATTTTTAATATTCATAATGTAAGCTTTAAACATTATGGCTTCTTATAGAACTGTGTTAAATATTCCATAGCATAAACTGTTAAAAAATATGAGAATTAGCTGATGATATCATTTTTATATCAGAATATTTTAAAGTATCCTAAATGATCTCTTAGGATTTATTCCTCTTTTATATTTCATGATTTGTTTCATTTATTTAATTAGGATCTTTGTAAATATAGGCATATTTGATTAGAATCAGGCTTACTATAATCCAATTTATAGGCATTATCATGTAAATAAGGATAAAACTTCCTATAATTATTAGTATTTATTGCAATCAGCCTATATAAAATGGACTTTGTTGAGTAGTTCAGACACACGTTTCCAGCATCTCTTGCATCTATTTTTCTATCTTTCCACATAAACTGACAAAAACAAAATCTCTACCTCAAGTTTACAACATTTGCAAGATAAAGACGAGTATTATGCTGAAGCAAAGCAAAAACATCATCTGCCATTCCAACATATGTGCAATGCCTCACAATATCCATCATGCCTACAGGATAGATGTCAGTAGGAAACATTTTCCAAATATGTCCAATGCCTTACAGGATAGATGTCAGTAAGAAACATTTTCCAAATCAAACTACATCACAGAACAGAGTCATCATTTTTAGTAGTCTAGAATCATACCAGGGTCACAGTTGCTATTGATCTTGTCAAGAAGCTCTTGAACACTAGTGAGTTCTAAAGAATCTTTTGGGTTCCTTCTTTGTCTAACTGAAGACCTGGCAAGGAACAAAGCAAATTACCAATTCATATTTGAATCATTAAAAGGTCTCCAACACTTGCATATTTCTAACAGCCAAATATACTTGAAAAGGGATAATTGATTTCTAAATTGCTTAAGGAAACCCTCAGAACTATTGAGTATATATAGAACATGGTTTACAGCCTTTAAGTTCAGGAAACAAGGCAAACAGGAAAATATATCAGAAAGTATTCAAGTTAAATTCCAATTATTAATAGCAAACATACAAATCCTAAATAGAATATATTTTCCCTAAATAAGATATATTTCAATCCTCCCCCTTGAGTTGGAGCATACAAATCATGTGCATTAAGTTCATTACAAATAACATGGGTTTGAGAAACCAGTCAAACCAGAAGAGACTTTGCAAGGATATTTGCAAGCAGATCACTTAAGTTGAAAGGCACAGCTGTGATTTCCTTGGGAAGAATTTTTCTCTAAGTGACAATAAATTTCTTATATACTTGATCTGAAAGTGACAAAACAAATGTTTCTTTAATTGGGATATTCCCTCATGGTCATTATCTATCATAACTATATCATCTACATCAACTACAAAATAAAGAATTGTTAACTTCACTTGACATCATACCAAATCCTAAAAAACACAACTGAATTTACCTAACCAACTCCTAACATAATGGCCAATGACCCAAGTTGTCATTGTAATTAATAACCAAAGCAAGCAATTTAAGTTGTATCATTGTAATCAACATATGTTTGATTACACATCTTTGCAACTAATTGAGCTTTGAGACATCAAATTGCCACTCTAGGCCAGCCTTTTGAACACATACCCACATAAAGTGATAAAACAACATTTTTAGCATATAAAATCAATAGCAAGTAAATACAGCGACAACAATCCTTGGTAATCTCACGCCTTTAATTTTTAACTCCCTCCACTAAGAAGTCCCTTATGTAGGTTGCCAGTTACGTTTACATAAATATGCTATTTCTTTTTGGGCAATTGCCTTGAATGTTGGTACCAAAAAGCAGCCTAGGACATAAAGGATAAACTTCACAATGAACTCTTCTATGGTTGTGGAATTAGATATCACATCTTTTAGTAGCTTGTCCAAATTAATAGGTCAATTAGGTAGGTTGTACAAGGATCTCAGATTCTCTACTCTAATTGATCGTATCCTTAACGATATGGCCTCTCTACCAAAAGCAATGGTGTGCAAGGCCTCTCGAGTTGCTTGGATAACATCATGATTAACAAGTTGTTCTTCCATTGAAAGCATGTTGGTAAAAATATATTCAGCAAATGTTTGCTCTAATCCAGCTAAATCTGCACATGTTAGACCATCAATCATTAGAGAGATGATCTATAGGAACCAAGCATTTAGTTGAATTAGAATTCTTCTACCTTAGTTTTGGTTGAAGATTCCAAACAACCATATGGAGGTGATGAGAATAACCTCCTACCAATAGGAAAATTCTGAGCACTATTTGGTCCATCAAAGTTATTCCAAAATGTCATGTTTAAGGTGTGTTGGAGTGGGGCAAGATTTTTTTCCACTAGATGGTGTCTCTTCACCCTTTTGGGATGCTTTTCTTTTTGGAGACTGCAATTTGTAGTCATGTTTTCTTGCAGTGTTAATAGTCATATTAGCCTCTTCTTAGATGTTGCACTCTTAGTATTTTTAAGAGTTGTTGATGACCTTTGTACCTGGTCGTTTGCCATATTGATGGTTGGAGTTTTAGTTGTTTGAGACTACAACATATTGGCATAGTATTGTAACAACCAAGACTGTGAATTCACCATGCCTTCAAGAGAATGTTCATTGTACTATGTTTCAGCAAGTACCTTTACTTTTATAACTCCTAATTCGCCTTTCCTTAACACTTTTTGCAAGTTTCTTTAATAGCTTGTCGCTCCAGTAATAAGCTGGGAGTTCTTCTGTAGATGTCCATCTTGGTATAGACCATAGCGTTAAGGATACAATTAACTAGAATAGAGAAGTTGAAATCCTTGTACAACCTAACTAATTGGCATTTTAATTTGAACAAGCTACTAAAAGATGTGATATCTAATTCCACACCTATAGAAGAGTTCATTGTGAAGTTTATACTGTATGTCCTGGGCTGTTTTTTGGTACCAACATTCAAGGCAGTTGTACATGAAGATATAGCATGTTCTCTTGGAAATCCAAGATATTTATGATAGTAGAAGATGGGTACTGTGTATTCCAGGAAAAGCAGTTAGGTAATATTTCTGTTTTAATTAGTTACACTGATTAGTTAATAATTCTGTTAGGGTAACTAATAGTTAGTTACAACTGGAGGGAAAGTATAAATAAGTGTAGGGAGTTTAGGAAAGGCATTCAGAAAAGTAATAGGAGGTTGGTGATCCTCGAAATCACTTGTAACAGCTTTGGGAGTTGGAAGCTCCAGTTCTCAATACAGATTCTGTTTTCTCTTCATCTCTGGTCCAGTTTCTATCAGATTACTAAGGATTGTTGTGGAGGGAGTTAAGAAATACTATGCCAATATGTTGTAGCCTCAAACAACTAAAACTCCAACCATCAATATGGTAAACGACCAGCTACAAAGGTCATCAACAACTAGAGAAAATACTAAAAGTGCAACATCTAAGAAGGCTAATATGACTATTAACACTACAAGAAAACATGACTACAAATTGCAGTCTCAAAAAAGAAAAGCATTCCAAAATGGTGAAGAGACACCATCTAGTGGAAAAGAATCTTGCCACACTCCAATACACCCTAAACATGATATTTTGGAATAACTTTGTTGGACCAACTAGTGCTCAGAATTTTCCTATTGGTAGGAGGTTGTTTGGAATCTTCAACCAAAACTAAGGTGTGAGAGAAGAATTCTAATTCCACTAAATGCTTGGTTCCTACAGATCATCCATCTAATGAGGTCGTATCTGATTTATTGTCTAAAGCATGTGTAGATTTAACTGGATTAGTGCAAACAGTTGCTGAATATATTTTTACCAACATGCTTTCAATGGAAGAAGAACTCATTAATCATGATGTTATCCAAGCAACTCGAGAGGTCTTGCCCGCCATTGCTCCTGGATGTCGCTTCTTAGATGATATTATGACTTTGGTGCCATGTATGCTTACTTATGAGGAAAAGTCGACTGGTGTAGAGATGATGTGTTGGTTCATACCATATAATTTTGTGAGCAGAGTATTCAAATTCAATCTCACACCACAGAAGGCAGCTAAAGAATAAACTTCGATTTCTGTCTACTATAACCATGCAAGAGCAATAATTTCATCAATCATGGCTTGAATCCATCCTGAACAGAAAGAGCCTCACTGGTAGTTTTGGAGGCAGAACAAGAGTCAAGGAAGACAAAAAAAGGATAATATGATGGTGATATACAATGAAAACTGAAGGATTTATAAATTAGAAGAGCATTTCTAGTGTATCAAGTATATTTCTAAAGGCAATAAGAAGGTCAACAATAACATAGGCTGGTTACAGTAGAAGCCATTCGAGCAGGACATGATTTGCTAGGATCCTCTTCTATCTCAGCCCTGAGAATGAGAATGCCCATGGTTTTTTTTTTTGTGTGTGTTTAGGCTGACCATGTCCTTTCCCTGATAGCTGATGAAAATGTTTATGCTAAAGGTCAAGCATTGATAGTGGCTTGACATGCAGGAAACTATGGTTTCAAGCCCAAGAACATTGAGCTCTAACCCAAACTAGGAAGGGGGAAAAAATCTAAATTATTTTAGGAAAAAATAAATAATAATTCAAAAATATACAAATCAAATCTTAATTAATAACCAGAAATATATTAATAAACAACCCCAAAATAGGAAATATTTTCCCAAGACTTCTTTCCAGCATCATACAAATAATTGGAAATGTGTGTGCACGCGCACGTGTGAGAGGATATTCCTTAGTCCAACTGTCTTAAGGGGTTTTATCTTTTTGTTAGTCCAAGCATTCCATAGAAGTTGGAAAAATGTTAACACAAAGGGAGGAAAAACAAATTCACAAGGTTTACACATTCTAAACAAATCATAAGTATGAATGTAAAGCATATATCCAATAGTTAAACTTCAAAATTAACCCAAATAAGGGGACGAAATTTAGTTTGATAACTTAAATATTATTTGTAATCTATCTCTACCATTTAAATTCTGGTCAAAGTAGTTTGTCTGCTTCAAATTTATAAGTTTTAGATATTTAGTAGATATTATACTTGAAAATGATAATAAAAGTGTGGAACAGTATAAAGAAATAATAAGACACTAAAAAAATAAAAAGCTCCAGAAGTATCAAAAGCAAGATAAAAGGACTTGAAGAACTAAACATACTGAAATGACTAAGAATCAAAACCAACTAAAAATATGAGTATTAGCCTGTTATATACAAAAATGTAAAAGAAGCATATGGGAACCACCTTATTGCATTCAAACTAGCACTCTTTTCAAGATGTCTATCAGACATAAT
This sequence comes from Glycine tomentella, assembly GCA_007407185.1. Taxonomy (NCBI): domain Eukaryota; kingdom Viridiplantae; phylum Streptophyta; class Magnoliopsida; order Fabales; family Fabaceae; genus Glycine; species Glycine tomentella. The sequence goes on from PYAF01001990.1 coordinate 250,721, forward strand.
TTGCGTGTAGGCATGTAATCTTCCAGCAGGATCTAATGAATCTGTTCTAACCAATTTATGTACCGGCACTTTCCATGATCTTGAACCTATCATCATAAAAGTTATTAGAAGATAAATGAAATTATTGAGTACAAACCAAAAACAAAAGGCACGCAACATAAAAGACTAGAAAAATCCTCATACCTGTTGCCATAGGGCTGAGGTTAACCTCCTTACTTGTATTAATACGAGGCGATGAAGATTGCCCAGCTGACTGCCACAAAAGAAAAATATGCAAAGAAAATGCATCCATTAAGTGACTATAATATAATAAACATAAAGCAAAGCAGAATCTGCATTCATGATTTGCATGAATTGTTAATTATTAAAAATGAAAACATATTTTAGAAATTTTAAAACTGGATACAGGATATGTTCATGATATTTGAATAACATAATAAATCTTTGGGATAACTTGATATATGAATCCTCAGTTCAGAACTTGGAGTTGGAGCAGATCATTTAAGTAGAACTTTAGTAAAGTTTGGTTGCATTTAAAGAAAGAATCAACCTGACTAATTGTGAAGCATTCATCATTCATCTTAGGCTCTGAGCTTATGTATTATTTATAAAAATAAAATAAAATAAAATAAAAACTTTAAAGTGTCAACAAGTCTGAAAAGTATAACCAAAAAAGCAGATAAAAATTTAAGGTACAAAAGAAAATAAGTTGATAAAAAAAAATAGATAACTATTACAAAAGAGAGCGTAGTGATTAAAACACAATAAGATAAAAGTGCAGTGATTCAAATGTACAATTAAAAGGACAGTGATGTGTTTTAATTTTGGGCCAGTAATATCTTTTCATTTCTGAATCAGTTTACTTCATGAAAAAAAAAAAAAAATAAAGATTAAGAAACACATTTGGCATGAAATGCCAGGATATCAAGGACAAAGGACAAAGATTCTGCAGAAGAGACTGTATAGCAACAGTAGTGCATGGAGTAAGTTTCAGTGATGAAACTTCGGATTCCAGTCAGACAGATGGCAAGTATTTAAGGATTTAGTGATTTACAACCAGAAGAAGCCCCATGGGTCTAACCATCTGCCTGCAGATTTGTCTTTGTCTACTACTACTACTATAACATACACCATTACCCGGAGGCTCCACGTTATACATAGTAAGAGGGAGGGATATTATACGCAGCCTTACTCTTGCATATGCAAAGACGCTATTTTCAGATTCGAACCCATGACCAACAAGTTACCAAGACACAACTTTACCGCTTTATGAGGGCTCGCCCTCTACATATTTGTCTTTGTCAATGTTGTAAATTCTAAAACCACAATTCCACCCACGAGTACCAATGCTACTAAAAAAATATGAGCATAGGCAATGAGCTTTTGGGAGCAGATGCTATCCACTCTACCACACACCAGCACAGTTTGCCACTATCAACTACTGTGGTAGAAAACTCCACTCCAAACATGACTCACAATTCACTAACTGTTTGGTAAAACAAGATGTTTAGATTTGTAAAAGTCAATTTGCACGTAGTTATAAGAAAATTTCATTCACTGTCAATTTTTATAAAACAACAAATTGTGTGGAGTATTATGTTGTAAACGTACTTGTTCTTGAAATGTCCGTGCCTCGTTGGAACTCCTCAATATTGATTCAACCACAGACTGTATCTTCTCAATGATGACTTCCTGATTTAAAAGGCTCACCTGTATGCAAACAAACCCACTATTTTCAACAACAGAGAGTGTTTAAATTTGAAAACAAATGATGAAAATGCTAACTACAAAAGAAAAGGGTATCATGGTGGTATCAATTACTAGGGAGAGAACTTTTGTCCAGTTCACACAAATTTTTAAATAAGATTGTTTCCTAGTTTGTTCGTTGACTACTACTAATGGTCATTTTATATAAGTGTCTTTGTCCAAGATGTGAAAGTTTAGTCCTTGCCATCGCCATTCATCTTAACAGAAAGTTGAATTTCAGCACAAGGTAAAGTATGCATGTATGTTGTCTACATTTCAAGCACAAAGGGCTCTTATTTATGTGAGGCGATCAACATCAACCTCAACAGCACCTTTAACCCAAGCTAATTGGGGTCAGTGGTAGATGAACCCAATGATAGATACGAGGAGGTTGAAAAAAAAAAGGAAAATAAGATAAAAGAAAAGAAGGGAGAAAGAAAGAGGGGGAGATGAAGAAGAAAAGGACTAGAAAGAGACCATCTAGAACATAGAGATATTAAACATAAAACTAATTATGATTTTTTAACTAATAGCTTAAGCTTTTGGGATGGAGAGTTAGTTCATGACATGATATAAGAGCCTCTATGCCCATGTCATTAGAAGTTTGATCCATGCCACCCTCATTCTTAAAGAAAAGTTCAATTTAAGCACAATGTAGGGTGGTCCGATGCATATTCCATGCTTCAAGCCCAAACGACTCTTGTGCAAGGGGGCATGTTAGATATTAAAATTATCTATATACCTTCACCTAACAAGTTAAGCTTTTGAGATAGTTGGTTCATGACATCATCAAAATTCAATTTCTTTGGCAGACATCATCAATAAATCACTCATTAGAAACTTCATTGACTCTTTCATCAATTTTATTTGGAACCCATCCAACCCCAAATTATAATTTCAAACCAATGTTTACCACAGCCAAATAGCCAAAAAAAAACTGTCCATAAGACACTTCAACCCACCAATTTTCTACCTTCAAAACTAAATGTCCGTGCCAGTTACATGGAACCTTAAGTCAATGACTTTAGCAATAATAATGACAAAGAATCACATACATGCATACCTCTCTCTTTGTTGGATGTACATTGACATCAATATTCTCTGGTGGTAAAACAATTGAAATATATATAAAGGGCTTAGATGCTTTTGGTAATGTCGCTGCATAAACAATTTCAATAGCCCTCTTCAATGCAGAACACTCAACCAGTCGATCTGGGGAACACAGACAAGAAGATTTTCATAAGAATCTATAAACAATTAGCTCATGTGAGATATATATATATAAACATTGTCCAATGAGAAAATTAAATTAAATAAAGATGAACGCTTAAACAAAAATAACATATAGCACAAAACTTGTTCAATGACAAAAGTGAAGGGTATATCTGTCTGTGCATGTATAAATTAACTCCAAGATTTAGAGTTTCCCATATGCACTACATGAATTAGTGTAAGGATGTAGAACACACAATTAAGTAAGAGAAAGAAATGGACAGATGCAAAGCAAGAATAAGTGAAAGAACAATTTTTTATATTTTATGCAAAGTACTAGTAGCATTCAGGATAAGAAGTACACAATAAAATAAATTATCTGGCATTATAAACTATCAATAACAGAGGCTTCATCTAATAAAAGTAAACGCCTTGAGTTTTTTAAAAGCATCATAGTTAATGTTTATCAATACAGTTAATGTAAAGTTAATGTATACCATTGATGAAAAGCACCATGGTGATTTTCTTTGCAGCATAATTTGCATTGGACATGTAGCCATGCATCTCAAAAACCGAAGTAGATGGATCATTGTCTGAGGCTTCAATTTCAATCAGATTGCGAGCAACTGAAACCCCATAGACAGATTTGATGGCATCGAGCCTTGAAGACATGGCCACAGTGTGAACATCTGCCCTAACAGCTCCATGCTGATAGAAACAGGAGTCCCAAACATCCAATGAAAAATAAAATACGTGACTTACAATGCAGATAGCTTATAAGATTGTTGTAGCAAATAAGTTATACTGCTAAAGAGACCAACCTTTCTGCACGAGAAACTGACATTAATATGATGAATAGCAAACCGGCTTACTAAGTCTACAATCTTTGAATAATCATCAGAAGAATTTTGCAGTGTCTTCCTCCTTGCAGCCATGTTATAGAACAGATTCTCAACCTAGCAACACAAGCACGAGAAGTTCAACCCATAACAATCACAATTCCAATTGCTTATTCAGAAGAGCATGAGTATTACTTTCAGGTATTCAGAAGGCAACATCCTAATCAGCTTCAGTACAGACCAATAATAATATAACTTAATTGCACTTTGGGTCCCTTAATATTATCATTTCATGAATTTGGTCCTCTCATTGTATTTTTCCAAATTTAGTCCCTTGGTATTTTAATTGTGCATGTCAGCATAGATGTGCTGACGTGGCAATGCAATAGAGTGCATGTTAGCATTTCTGTAATATAAGATATCAAGTTAACAGATAAACCAAAATTGTACAATTAAAATAGTAAGATCAAATTCACGAAAAAAGAAAAAGAAAAAAAAAAGATGGAGAGACCAAATTGGTGAAATGTCATTAGTTTAGTACATAGAAAACAAATATTTACAAGTGAAAACAAAATGACAAGCAATGGAAGAAGCATTGGAATAGGAACCATTATCTGCGTTCCTTTAACAGCAGCACATGGCCTGGGTTGGTGCTCCATGACACCATCTCTATAGGATACCCTGAACCACAAAAGGCAGAAAATGTTACTTAGTCATATATATGAATAATGAAATGAATGAATTAGTGATAAAGTAGGGAAATGAATGAGTGAGTGCCTGTAACCGTGCAATTGGGGTTTGGTAATGGTGGTCACGGTGACGTGAGCGACGTAGGTCATACTGGCGAGAGCCTCGCCGCGAAAGCCCATCGACTTAATGCGCTGCAAGTCCTCAAACGCGGACAGCTTGGAGGTCGTGTGGCGCTCGCAGAGTATGGGCAAGTCCTCAAACTGCAGAAGCAATAGTATGAATGAAGAAGAATTAGGAGATGTATAAGATTGGTCTAGGGGTGAAGTGAGACGCGAAGGCGGAGAGGGTTCGAATACTCTGCTAACAAAAACTAACAATAGTAACAACTAACATTTGCCGATAAAAAAATAAAAGTATGAATGAATGAATTGATAGTGAGAATGAGAAGAAGAGAGGGAGGGAGGGAGTGACTGACTCGGATTCCGTGGCCGTCGTCGGAGACTTGGATGAGTTTGAGGCCGCCATCCTTGATGAGGAGGCTGATGGAGGAGGAGGCGGCGTCGAGGCTGTTCTCAACGAGCTCCTTCACGGCGGAGACGGGGCGTTGGATGACCTCGCCGGCGGCAATTCGGTTGACCACCGACTCGCTCAGCCGCTGAATTTTAGGGGGCTCCATTCGCCTCTCAATCTCGCTCTCTTCCATTCCGATTGATTCAATTCAATGTGCTGAATGCCAAGGGAAGCAACTCCTCACTGAACGCATTCATATACAACTTCTCAATTTGGCTCGCTTCTCCTTTGCGCGGGCTTAACTTTTTTTTTTTTAACTTCGGCTCGATAGTGTGATTATTTGACCACCGTACCCTCACAAGCTTCATGGGTTTGGTAATAGCGATCCATGTCTAGATGTTAATTACTGCTTATATAGTTTTATAATATTTAATATTATATCAGTAAAAGATTTGATAAGATCGAATCTAATAATCTAATATAATATGATTTGATTAATTGATAAAAGATAATGAATTAAATAAGATATAATTAGTAATTTAATTGATAAAGCATGATTTGATTTGATTAATTGATGATCAATAATGAAAATTAAGACACAGCTCATGTTTCATCCCTCACAATACGTTCAATTTTACTCGCATGGATTGAGTAGATGTGTTGTCACATTCGATGCTGGGTGATCAAGATTCAAGATGAAAATTCTTCTTGGGATTAAAAATGTGCTGCAAAGCTAATCTCTAAAATGTGATATCTTTACGTTATTCCATATGTTGTCCAAAATGATGTTTTTCTAAATAAATAAAAATGACAGAAAGAAAACAAATATACTATTATTATATTCTATTATAGAGGACAAAATGATATTTTTTATTTTAGCCATATATATAAATCTCAAAGTTCAAGAAATTACTACTAATATTCTTTTTTTTACTACCTACTACTATTATTCTTTAATCATGCAAAGCTTTCCCTTATCTCAATGAAGTCTTGTAAAAAAAGATTAAACAATATTTTTTATTTAGCTAAATTTGTCCCTAAAAATGTCATATTATGATAAAGTTCATTTTTGAAAAATGAAAAATTTAAATTTAATTTTTAAAATATGAAAAAAGTGTAACAAATTAATCATGTGAATAATTTAATGACAAATTGATCTCTAAATTTTATAATTAATATCAAATTGATCGTAAAAAATATAATTTATTGTCTAATTAATCTTTAAATATTACAATGTAATAATAAAATAATCTTACAAATTTAATTGTAGAACTAATTTATTATATTTTTTATACATTCAAAAACTAAATTTATATTTTTTATTTTTCAAGAACTAATTTTTCATCACAACACACTTTGAAAATGAATTTAACTATTTACCCTAAACTAATATATAAAAAAGATATATATATTTATCAAACCTACTATCTGGATACATAATCATGTATGCATTTATGTACAAAAAAATTAAAAAATGTACCAAAAATAATCATGTATGCATCAGAAAGGAAGAAAACAATAATAATTTGATTTTATATATCTTTATTTTATTGGGTATTTAGGAGGAAAAAAATGCATGGAACCGAGATCTAAAACAATTAAAATACCCTCCATTTGGAAAAAAATATTAATGAAAAAGGATTTAGCTCCTTTAAAGCTAGAGGATGCAATTTAGAGGATTAAATGCAGTTATAATTGTTTATTAGAATATAGAAAGATATTTAAGAACATATGTTTTCCTTTTTTTAATGTAAGTTGCTTATAATTAGTTTCAAAATTACGCATATACTAGGAAGGAATAAAAAGAATAGATTTTATGTTTATCCAATTGGATATTTGGGAGGAAAAGTCTATAAAATTAATATATAAAACAATCAAAATTCCTCCCATATAAAATATATCATCACAAAATTTTGCTTAAATATGATTTTCTTATGATATTTTACCTTTTGTCTAAATAATATATATATATATATATATATATGCAAATCTCAATGAGGTATAATGTCTTGAACATTGAATCCACCGTAGGCTTTTCGATATAATGGTATTTATAGAATTGGAACATTGTAGAGGACGTTAAAATACTATTTTTAATTTGATGGTTTAACTGTGATTAAGTTATAATTAAATTGATAACAATTAAATATTTTGAATATTTTATATTCTTTCACAAGCATAAACATGGGGACATTAAAATCAAAACCCATGCCAAGGTTAAAATCAACTATGCCCAACAACTCCTATATTGACTCTATCTCCTTGTGAGAATTCTCTCCTCCCTGTGGGAGTTTCATCCCGTGAGTTTTGAGCCAAAACTTTCCTTTCATTTCTTAATGTTACCCAAATCTTTCCTTTCCTTTCTGAATGTAACCTAGAATCCCTATTGACATGGAAGAACCAACACTTGAGAACCTAAACATTAATGTTGATACTGAGATCGAGTTTAATATGGAACCTCATGAAGAAGAAAATAGCAACTACTCGTTGTGTTTAATTGGCAGATTATTCTTGACTGATAAAAACATAAGGGTGCTATCATGAAGGAGCGCATTGCAAGCGTTTGGAGGCCACTGCAAGGAGTAACCATATCTGAATTCAAGCCAATTTTGTACCTGTTCAGATTTTTCCATCAAGTTGATTTCCAGAGGGTCCTGAGAGACGGTCCTTGGAATTTCGACAAACACCTCTAGATCCTGGGTCCAATCAAACCAAGATCCAGTGCAAGTGTCGTTGTTCCACATTCCTTTAGGCTTTGTTTGGGAGAGGAATTTTGAAGGGGAAGAGAGGGAAGGAAAAGGTTTATGTAGAGACATCTCCTTATTTAGGAGTTTTAATTTTTGAGGGAAAGGATTTGAGAATTTACAAAACTCCTCTGAAATCCTCCAAAGTCTTAAAATTGTTGTTTCTACTATTTGGAGGTTTTTAGAAGGAAAAGTAACTAAAATTATTATTATACCGTCAGTGTTAATAAAATTACTATCATACCATAATCAGTGTAAAATATATAATGTATTAATTTTTTAAATAAGGAAAAAATTGTAAAAATTTCTTATTAACTTTTTATTTTCCTCTTGGTATATTTTTAATTCTCAAACAAGAAAGGAACTTCCCTTATTTTCCTCCCTTCCCCTCCTTTTCCTTTGAATCTCTTTCCTTCTCCTCTCCTTCTAACTCCCAAACAAAGCCTTATGGATGCAACTTCACAACCTAACAACACAAACGTAAACACTACTACCTTAAACATGAGCCCTATCACACACACCGTGAACCCTAAACCTCACTATTCAAACCTTACCCCAACCACAACTAACCCTAATCCACACGTAACACACCCTTCTCCAAATGAACATTCACCCAAACGTAACCAACCCTAGTTTCATTGCCTCTCCTTCAACGACCATTCCCCCTTCACCTAATCAACCAACCAAAGATCAAAACCATACCTATGTCCCAGATGCAAATAATTAACTCAACCATTCACGTCCAAACTGCTTCTTCTTTTTTATCGGTGGGCCCTGTCAGCCAGGCGCCCAGGCCCGTGCGTGGACAATGAGGCCTCTCAGTTGGAACTGTCGGGACCAAGGAAACCCGAGCAGAGTTGGTGTCCTTCAGGACTTAGTTCGAGCAGAGTGCGTGGACAGAGTTCGTGTCGGGACAATGATGTTATTTTTCTTTGTGAAACACTTATTAGTACAAATCGTATGGAAGAAATAAAATGTCAGCTTGGTTTCGATTCATGTTTTTCTGTAGATGTCAATGGCACGAGTAGTGGACTGGCTTTACTCTGGAGGCAACCTTTTGATTGTCACCTTCTAAGTTTATCCTCCAACTTCATAAATGTTAATGTTCAACAAAATGGCCACAAAAAATGGAGACTAACAGGATACTATGGCTACCCTGAAGGAGGGCCTCATGGGATCTTCTCAGATTTCTATCCTTAGACATATCTTTGGTGACTTCAATGACCTAATGTCAAATGATGAGAAGATTGGTGCTATTGATCGTCCTTCCTGGCTTATGAATGGTTTTCGTGAAGCTATCACAGATTGCAACTAAGGAGAAACTTGATCGAGGTCTTGCAACATGGGACTAGTTCAAACTGTTTCCAAATTTCAGAATCAAAAACGACATAGCCTCCAAATCTGATCACTCTCCCATTTTGATCAGATTAGATGTCAAGAAAAAGAGACACTACTGCAAAATTTTCAGGTTTGAGATTTCTTGGATCCCTTGAACCAGATCTTGTTGATGTTGTTACTAATGGATGGACTAGAGCTACCTCAATCCAACATATATGTTAATTTATTTTTATTCTATTTATATCCACATTATTTCTTTCCTCTCTATCAAACAAAGCTTCAAGGAAAGAGGAAAATACCACATTATTTCTCTCCTTTCTACCAAATAGAGCCTTCAAGGAAGAAGGAAAAAACCACTTAGTGTAGATTATCAATCAGATAATTAAAAAAAATAATAAATCACATTTATATTCAAATTGGACTAAAATCTGTTAATTTTTTATGATAAATCTACTACTCGTGTAGATTAAATATATAGTCATTTGAATATGTTTCAATTTACGAACTTAGTAGATATTGTGAGAAAATATGTCATATGTATATATTTTCTAGTAATTCATGTTTTGAATGGTTTAAATGGAAAAAAGTACATGAATATACTATTTTTCTTAGACTTTTAATGTAGGAAAAATTAGCAATGTAAAAAGCTTCAGATTTTGAATTCGAGCTTCAACACTTCCTTTTTATTTAGGTCTCAAATCATACGCTAGAAATGTGATAGAGGTGATTTTGGCTTCTATAGAAAGCTTAAACATAGACCTATATATACTTTTCATGGAGAGTGTCTTATCATATTCAAAGTATACCATAGGAAAAAAATTGGGTTTTAAGTTGAAGTGCACGTGTTGTCATGACATAGCTGCAGTGTATTAATTATATCTCTAGCTAGCTGTAGACATATAAATGACACGAAAAATATCAATTTTTTAAGGAAAAAATTATCTACAAGTTTTATAAAGTCATCAAATTGAAAGTCATAGAGCGCATGGTGGATGAAAAATCAAGAACAACATTGCACGCACTCCTACTGGAGGACTGGAGGAGAGGAAGAGCTTGATAATCATTTTTCATCAATGAAGATTAAAGGAATTAACAATAATTCTTGAAGATTTATGGCCCAATCCCTATTCCTCTCGCGTAGGTTTATTTCCTTTTCTCTTTCTATTTCTTCAGGGTTAGGTTAAGATCAACTTGGTGTGAACTTTTGAAATCAATTCATTTAACTAAATTAATGTTGTGTTTTATTCTATGATATGCCTGAATCACAATTCACAACCTCTCCTACTGTCGCGCGATGTGAATTTGTGACAATACTAATAGTACGTGCGTTACACTTTTTTTTTTGCAACACACATTTTGCATAATTAATTTGTTATTACGATATGATATACGTGTGACACATATGTTAGCTACGCAACACACGTGTTCAAACCATTCCAACCCAATTATATGTTTTTATTAGCATTTTAATTAATTATATCAATTTGGTGAAAAGCCCCAAGCAACCTTTGTCTTTTCACCAAGGTTCAGGAAGCGACATTTACTTATTTTATAAGTTATCCCAGTTTTGAGACTCTGTTAAAGTAATGGAGACACCTCAGTAAGTGGGGATAGTAAGATAAGGAAATGCCACTCGTCGAGAGAAGAAATGGATAAAATAAAGTGCAATAGCAAAGAAAAAGTTCCGCAGAACGACCTACCTAGTTTTATCATATGTTCATGTACCCCATCCATAAATCTGAATATAGTTCTTTCCTTTTGCACTTATACATGACTCAAACAAAGGTTTTGATATTACCAAGTGCATCAATAAATGATAGTAGTTTTGAGTTTGTAATTATATTAAATATATTTTTTATTGTCTATAATAATTTTACTTCATTTCAAATATAATTTTTTATTGTTATTTTCCAAAAAAAAAATATCTATAGTCTTTTTTTTTTGCATTACTCTTATTATGGATGGATATTACCTAAAAAATCGAGTTATTAAATATTATTTATTTAAAGTTTGATAGTTTTTTGGGCATATTTTGTTACTTAATATATGTATATTGATATTGAATATAAAATATTAATATCATAATATCTTTAATTATTTTAATATATTTTTAGTATAAAAATGTCTTTCGAAAATAGGCATTTGTTTTTCGTTTTAAATCCATTTATTTAATAAAAATAACATGTTTTTAGTATCTCATTAAAAAACTTTTATAAGGGCTAAAAATAATAAAAATGGATTAATAAAAAAAAACCGCACAGTTTCAGCAATACAATATATATTTAAATCATTTTTCAAAATACAATATTTTAAATAAATTAAATAAAGGTAAAAGTGAAATTATTATTTTAATTTAAAATAAAATTCTTATAAGAAATTGAAAGAAAGAAAAAAGAGTGGGGATGAACAATGACACACAACCACTGTGAAGGGGACATTGACTTCTTTTCTTTTTAAGTTTTAAAGCTAAAAGATATACTTTGAAGTACAGCATGGACTTTCAGCATTACGATTTATTTAGTCATATCAGATTTAGCTTCCTCACAAAGAAATTATTGTGTTCCTAAATAAATTGGCCAAGTAACCTGAGCAACCCACAAGCTACATTGCCTTCTCATAGTGGAGAAATTTTTAAAGTGCTTCTGTAACCATAAAAGATTAATTAGCATTAATTGGCAAGGACATGCATAATATAATTAGGAATTAATTAACTTACAAATTTGTAACTATATATTGATGATAAAGTTAAAGATTTATAATTTTTAAAATATTAACATTTACATAACCCGACCGGCCACTACCGAACTGTGATACTGATTACTGATACACTTAATATTTTTCATCAGAAATTATATAATTATATATACTTTATTTTTCTCTAAATTAATACTACTATATATACTGTGTAGGCACTTTATACCAAAAATCCGGTTAGCACATGACCAGGTATCATGCAGTACCACTTGAAAAGATGTTATTCCTTTTCCTTTTTAATCTTTAGAGTGTTTAATGCAATCCTTCCTTTTCCTTGTGTCAGCTGTTTACACATCATACAATATTATATATACACTTGGATTTGTCTAGAAAGTTTGTAAGTTAACACGAACTTTATTTATATGTGTCTATGCATATGTTTGGTACTACATTCATTTATTTTTTTAAACAAATATTTTAATAAGCTTTAGTTTAAGTATATTTTTTTTAAAAAATAAAATTGTAACTAATATTTTATTACATGTACTGCACTGAATAAATATTTATTTTCATATGATCAAATTCTATAATAAATATGTATTTTAAATGTATAAATTATATTATAATTAAAATTAATAATAAAAAAACATTTTTAATATATAAATTATATTTTAGAAATACAATGTCAATTTATTATTCCATACCAATGAACAGATATTCCTACTCGACGTTAAAAAAAAATCGTTAAAAATTATTAGATATGTCATTTTACAAAATTTGGTACTTAAATTTATATATATATATATATATATACATATATAAACTCACCTTATTTCACATTTTAATTCAACATATCCGAATCAATAATTAATGAAATTTATTGTTTAAGAGAAATTATTAAACTCTATATGTATGTGTGTGTGTATATATATGAAGAATAGTTATACCAGTGTGCCTTGGAATTGCACTAATTAACGGTATCATTCTTACTGAAACTTCACAGTTATCACACATGAAACTCTCTTAACCTCAGTAAAGATATTTTGGAGATAATATAATTAAATAAAGTGAATTATTTAAACATGATATTTGTTAGTATTAGCCCAGAAAACATGATTTTTGTGTGTGTGTGTGTGTGTGTGTAATTCAGTGAGTGATGAAAACAAAACTCTAAAAACATGCATAAGTGTCAGCATTAAGGCTACGTGAGGGAGGGGTCATAAATTCAAACTTTTTGTTCTTCCCGGTGGTTGTGTATGCATGCAGGACTTTTGGTAGCAGAATAATAAAAGGCGGGTAAGCAATATAAAAAAAATAATAATAAAAGGCTAGCTAGCTAGTAGAAAAAAAAAATGTAAATCCACATGAAATGCCGATGAAATACGAGCTTGATAATTGATATCATAGTTGAAGCCAAGGGAAATTATTGGTTAAAGTTGAACACACTATAATCGCTTCTTTTTTTTGGGTGATGGAAAAGGGAGAAAAGTAAGGACAAAAAAGGGAAGAAGAAGGAAACTGCTTACTTTTGGAAAATCGTCGTTTATCTTCTCTCCTTTAGAAAAGCATAATGTGGATGTCGTTTATGAAGTGTCATATCTTTCCCTATGAGGTTGGAAGGGGTAATCTTGAACGAATATACGTGTTGATCAATTGGAATGATCAACTAGGCTATTATATTTATTTAGGACTTCTTATTATTATCAAGGTTGAGGTGTAAGGTGTCTGATACAGGCAAGCTTTTTTTTGTTAAACAACGTATTATTAGCTATAACTAGAACTTCTTTTGGGGAGACAAACAAGATAAGGTTCATTGGTTTTTCCTTCTCCTAGTTAGAGGATAAATATGATTAGGAAGAATGAAAATCAGATTAAGTGGACATTTTTTATAAAATTTGATCGATATGCTTCCACCTTAATTAGTTCTGAGTGAAGGTACCGACCATATTTATAATTAGATTACGTATAAATTGCTACAGTGAAGCTAAGGGTTCTTGGATTCAAACCTCATACATGTTAGGTACCAAAGTGACGAAGTGATAACACACACAGCTAAAATAAGAGATGAGAAAAGGAGAAATGAACACACAAATATAACGTGGAAAACCCTCAACAAATAAGGGAAAAACCACGGGACAAGAACAGAAGAAATTTTACTAAGTGGAAGAAATTTCCACACCTCTCTCTAAATATAAGGAGAGCACAAATATACCACTCTCTCTTATACTAAGAAAAAATACACTCAAGGAGAAACCTCACAAGAGAACTTATCACTCTTGTATTTATTCTCTCTTAAATTTTTGGGATGATTTAGAAGGAGGAGGAGGTGTGTATTTATAACACACCTTCCTTGGTGCTAATTGGAAGCCCACCGATGTGGGACTTCCTGCTTCCAACAATACACGTACACACATGTCATGAGAGGAAAGTTAACCGATTGAGCCAATACTCCTGTCAGCATTTTTCTTTAGTCTACTACTTTATATATACAAAAAGCTAAGGATGAAGTTTTCTTATTTTAAGATCTTTATAAACCACCAATCTAAGAATTTACCGTTTGGGTTTGATATCATATGTTCCGGATTAAACTTTATAGGTCCAATCTCTAAGTTTAAATTATTTTGATGTCCAAAATCTTCTAGTCAATATGGGCCAATATCTAGCAGAAGTAACTTAAATTACAATGCAAATTTGATTCATCCTACGATAAGATACTTTATAGGTAGGAATAAAGTAATAGCATATTACTACTTCTAAACAGGTAAAAAAATTCTACAAAGGACTCTTGATGCTTACAACATTTGTCACTCCTCATCTTAAGGCACCCTTATATACAACCTCTCGTTAATAGACTGAAGTAAAGTCGTGTCAAGCGTCTTTACGGTATTGACATAAAATAGGTTAGATGATTAAAGGAGAGAAAAATCATGAGTTCGATTCTTTATACTAACAATTAATAGTTAATATTGATCGATAAAAGCGTCTTTAGGGTACTCCAATTTACTCAATCATGTCTAAAGAGAGAACTATTGCAAAAAGATCTCAAATATATATATAAAAAATAGACATCTCAAGACATGCAACTTCAAATTGTAATGACTCTTGAGCAGAAAATTGATTGCATTAATAATTAGAGTTATCATTTATCAACTCCCCATTGTTATGACTACATGTTTAATTAGAAATTCAGTTGAGTGTAACATAAATCAGTATATGAATTCAAAAAAATAAAATAAAAAATCAGTATGGGTCTCAATAATGGATTTTTTTAATAATAGTCTTATATATTAATTGTAACATCCCTGATTATCAATTCTTCGACAGTTCTCACATTACAATATTTCACACGGTAACATTTTACTCAATATCCTTATTAGTCAGAACTCTCCTTCGGTTATCATTTTCGAGACCTCGACAACCATCTTTGACACCACTCGACTGCTCTCAAGATCATTAGTTGCCTCCACAAACCACACTATGTTTTGTCCTCACTCACACATTCTTGGAAACTTTCAAGAAGGTCATTTATATCTACTCCAAGTCAAATTCATTTAACTGTGGAGTTCTTAAATGATAGGTTACTAAAAAGTATATGCATCTTATTGGTATAGGTAATACCAATTAATTTTTTTAAGTCATCATCAACTGTGTGTCCCATACCTGCATAACCTTTGGATCCTTCTCATTACAGTGTAATTTGTTCGGGATGTTACATTCTCACCGGCTTCTACCTGGTTTGTCCTCGAATCACAATGTACTACGAAAAATGTTAGCTCTTATACCATTTGTAACATCCTTGATTGTCGATTCTTCGACGACTTTCGTACTACAATACTTCACATGATGACACCTCACTTAACATTCTTGTTGGTCAAAATCTTTATTGATCAAAATTCTTTGTAGGTAGCCATTTTTAAGACCTCGACAACCAGTTCTAACATTGTTTGACTGCCTTCAAGATCATTGACTGTTTCCACAAACCAACATAAGACTTTTTCAGCTTGTTTTGTCCTCACTTGCACACTTTTTAAGAAACTTCTCAATAGGTCACTCATCTCATAACTACTCAAAATCAAACACACTTAACAGTTAAGTTCTTAAGAAATAGACTTTCGAAAAGTAGATGCATTATATTGATATATGTAATACCAATTATTTTTTTTAAGTCATCCTCAAGTTTACATCCCATATATGCATAACCTCTAGAATTATTTTTTTACGTTGGGAGTGTTACACTAGTAAAAGCCTAAACTTTGTTTTTTCAAAAAGTTTATATTTATATCTCATTTATAAAGTTTAATATTACATTAATTACTCTTTTATCGATTATATCCTTATTTGTTTTCTAATATTTAATTATTTTACATATACATTTATTGTAGATTGAAACGAAAAGAGGATAAAAAAAATCCCATGATATGACTATTTTAATATAATCAAGAAAAATTATTATTTTTCTTAATTTTTACATAACAACCTTAAACAACACATAAAAAAATGGAAAAAGTATTACATGCAGTTGATTTTACTTTTATGATAAAGAAATAAAATACTGTTTCAAAAAAGAGTTTAATAATGTTATTATAAAAAACTTTTACATTATCAACTAATTACTATTATTAAATTTCTATTTGTATGATTTGTATGATAATTATTATAAACGTAAATAAATTTATCATATTTATTTGTTATTCCATGATAGTATATATAAACTTATTTCTAGTACATAAAGTACTTTCTTTTTTTATAAAAAACTGAAATAACATTACTTATATCTTTCAGAAAACAAATAGACGTTTATATATTCATTCTATATATTGGAACAATCTTAAAAAATTATTAAAAATAACTAACTCTCGCTAAGTCCCAGGCAAGACCAGGAATGAATCACAATCATGTTAAGAAAAGTGGGACTTGTGAGCTAATAAAGTTCTTTCTTTCTTCTCCCTTTAAAAAAAAAAAAGTTCTTTCTTCTGTGTAACCCTTTTCATATTTCGTATAGTAACGTGATTTTTACATTATATTTTCACAACAATTGTTTTAATAAAAGAAAGAAATGAAAAAAAAAATAGGTAAAATAAATGATGTGACAAAAAAAGTTGTCATAAGAATAGAACAGAAATAACATTATTTTATTTGTAATGCATTATATTGATTTTTTTAATGCTGTCGTCGCGCTCACTATTTGTGTTGGAGACTTGGAGTGGGAACGTAACGAAGTAAGCAAGTTGACGGTTCAAAGAGTTTTTTCTATGCAAAGAATGAAAGAAGAAAAAAGTAAAAGTTGTGATTAGTTTTATTACTGTAGCTTTTAAATTTCATTTTGTTATCTTTGGCCCAGCATTGCTTTTATAATTTGTTTGCATGCGGGAGAAGAATAATGATATTATTAGTCAGACAACTTAGCTAGTGAGTTTTCAGATGTATATATAAATATATTCAATATTCAATTCTGAGCATCAACAGAGGGACTCTCGTGGACTAATAACCAAATTCCAAGTTACAGATTCTATCAAGCTAGCTACCTATAGGTTAGTTTGCTTCCATCTGTAGCAGTAGCAGTATCAGTGTTTCGTTTGGTTTCAAACTCCAAGCTTGGGCTCAAGTGGGTTAAACACTATTACTCTGGCTGATTTCTGTTTATGTCTAGAAAATTTTTCAAGTCATGCATGACGTTGAATTTTCCTTTGACTGAATGAATATGACGGTTTTCATTATTTGAGTTGAAACTTTATTTTCATTATCTTTTTATTATGTGGTTGGTCCTGTTGATCTTTTTTTCTATTTTGGCCTGCTGGAACAGATGTTGAGAGCTTTATTTTACTTGCAAGATTTTAGTGTCATTCCTGCAAAGGGAGGCTCTGCAATTCATCCTGCAGATAAGAACATATATGCAGTATATGTTGCTGCAAACAGCTGGGGGGAGGGGAGGGAGGGGGTATTTGAACTTTTTGAGCTATTGGAATCAGAATTAGGACTACAGCAATAGCAGCAAGTCTCTTGTTTGGTGATCAGTGGCATCAAATTAATGTTGTTTTTTTTAATATTGTTATTATGTAGAAAACTCTTCTTTTATTATTTGGGCGTTGCAAGAGATAAATGAAAATGGACATATACGAGACATTTCAGCAAGTTAGCATGTGGGGGGACAACTTTAAAGTTGATGGCGGTCTGAATTCAATTGCTTCCCCAATGTTAATGGTTGGCACTAGTGTGGAGAACAAGGTGAGAAAGTGTGATTTCTAGTTTTATGTTGGGTTAACTTCATTTTCATTTGGAAACTAGACTATAAGTCCTATAACAGTATTTTCTAATTTGAATTCTCCAGTCTGAGTATATTCCTCAGGAATCAAGAGAGCCTTCTGGTTCTGGAGCCGATCAAGAAACTACAAAAAAAGATGTTAATAAGGTGATGAAATTTCTTCAGGACATATCTCTTCTATGCATAGCTATTGAAATGTTTTCTTATCTCTTGTTTCATTGTAAATTAATGTTAGTATTAAGAAGTCTGAACTCTGAATTGTGACCTTTTGTCAGTGACATTGAAGATTTCTCTCAAACATGAATGATTTTGTTGTAGTATATTTGTCTGTGTCTCTGAACATTATGGCTGCTAAATATTCATGTGTAGATGCTAAGACGCCTAGCTCAGAATCGAGAGGCTGCTCGGAAAAGTAGGCTGCGGAAAAAGGTATAACAAGTGAACTTACAACTTACAAGAAGGTAGTCAGTATCTGTCATCTGATTTGTACTTTTTTTATACATAGGCTTATGTTAAACAATTAGAATCAAGCCGTTTGAAGCTCATGCAACTGGAGCTGGAAATTGGGAAAGCAAGAAAGCAGGTGAACCAAAACTACGAAATTATCACCTTTAATTTTGCTTTTAATTGTGAACTTTTGATTCATATTCCTTCTTCTGTCATGTTTAAGTATATGCCAAAATATCTACTTGCAGGGTCTGTATATGGGCACTGTATTAGATGCCGGCTATATAGGATCAGCATCAGAAACAATAAATCCAGGTTTGTGATTCTTTTTCTAGTTTTAATCTTTCTTAAGATTTGTTCTTCTTCTGTTAATTTATATATATCACTTATTTGTTCTTCTCTCCATGCATTTGAAAATCTTGAACTATGTTATTTTTCCTTTTATGTTTCTATATGGGATGTAAATGCATATTTTTCTTGTATTAGCAGTAATCAATATATCAGGCATCTGTGTCTGATTACCCTTATAACGAATCTACATTTCATTTAACTCTGTCAAATTGCTTTTGCAGCTGACAGGTCTCGGTGATTTAATAGAAATTCATCAATTAATCCATGAAAATTTCTTTTCTATTATACTTAATGTCATGCTTGATTAACTATAGTTTTAGACCTCCATTGAAAGAAAGGTGTTTCATTTCTTCCTAGCCCTTTTGTGAATCGGAGAGTTGAGGGGAAGATCCCAAAAGATTTATGTGTAACGGCTTGAGATGATCTTGCTTTGTGATTCCTCAGCCTACCCTCTTATGAATTATGATTTTTCTTGAACTTCATGTCTTAGAGCAAGATATTGTCAATTATCCTCTCTTGCAAGTCCTTTTTTATTTCAAGTGCATAATTCACCTTCATTAGTTCCTTTTTTCCCCCTTATGTTTTACCTTTTCCAAGTGATAGAATTTGTTGATTTATACAAGTCTACATTTTTATGCAACAGATTATTTAGAACTTTGTTTCTTCAACAGTAATTAAAATCCCTGCATCTAATATTGCAATATGTATTCTGTCATATATTCTATCAACCGTTTTTCCCATGCTTCAAATAGGAGAATGTTTAGTAGCAAGTGTTTAGTTTCATGACGAACAATTTTAATGACAACATGGTATCATAATTATCAATGTTTAATGTTAATTTTTGTGCCACACTATTCTTTGGGTAAGAAGCATTGTGCTTATAGCTTGTTCCATTCTTCTAATGTCCTGTTGTATGAAGCAGGGATTGTTGCTTTTGAAATTGAATATGGACAATGGGTTGAAGAGCAACAAAGGCGGAATGAAGAACTTAGACATGCATTTCAAATGCAAGCACCGGATGTACAGCTCAACGTAGTTGTTCAGAGTGTCTTAAACCATTACTCAAATCTTTTCAGAATGAAAGCAGATGCTGCAAAGGCTGATGTCCTCTATTTACTCTCTGGTGTGTGGAAAGCATCAGTGGAGCGAATTTTCCTTTGGATTGGAGGCTCCCGTCCATCGCAGCTTCTAAACGTACATACTACATACCATAGACTAAATCTGATTCTGATAACTGCTAACACTTTCTCTTCACTTTTTTATTTTTAATCGGCAAATGTGAATTGTTAGATTATTAGTTTTTGTTAACAGGAGGGATCGAAGCCGAGACCTTTCCCTCCTTCCCTTCCTTTTTAACCATCCAACCAATCTTATATCTCCACACTTTCTCTTCACTAATTGCGAAGAATGAGAGTTCTATACCAATTTTTATTTTTCTCAAACTATTATCTATTTTAATTTCAGTTAAATGTATTTCATAACAAGAGTTCAGTTGGTATGTTTTCACTATGATGTTTAGAACAAAAATATAATATTTCTGCGGAACAAATAGCATCTTTTTATCAGGATTTGCTGCTCGAATTGCTTGCTGATAAGACTAGTACTTAACATGTTATTGTCATGGTACATTTTACATAATGACTCTAAAGAATACCAATCACTTGACCTTTTCTTACAGATCATCGTGCCTCAACTTGAGCCTTTGACTGATCAACAAATTGTTAGTATTAAAAACCTCCGCCTATCATCTCAGCAAGCTGAAGATGCTCTTTCACAAGGATTGGAAAAACTTCAGCAGAGTTTGGTCCACGACATGGCAGTTGATCCATTGGGTGTAGGAAACTTGGGACTTCAGATGGCTTTTGCTATGGACAAATTTGAGGCACTAGAAGGTTTTGTAAACCAGGTAACATAACACCAGATATTGGTATTCAGGATTTGATCTTATTCCCAATTATAATATGAGAGCCTTGGAACATTCCGCGTAGTCTATACAGTCGAGAAAAGTTATTTTTGCAAACTACAAATAGAAATGCATGCCTTTTGTTTTTGTTTTATTTTAATTATTTTGATCAATGCCTTTTGTTTTCTTTATAATTATATTTAAGATAGTATCGTCATTTGAGAAATCAATTAATTAAGGATAAAACTTAAATGTAGTTCTTTAGGTGGGTGTTTTTAATGTTATTCTTCAATCAGAATTAGAGCTTCACCTTGATGATCCGTGTTATATATAGGCTTGCATTAAAAATTAGTTTAGGCTACCAAAATTAAACTCAAATTTTGATTGGAGAACAACACCAAAAACATCTATAATCTGTAAGGAAAATTTTGCCCATTAGTTAATTCACTTACCTGAAAGACTGAAATCCTTTTAAACTTCAACTAGACCAATCCTCATTATCAGGATCCCACTATACATTCTGAGTAAAGTACTTCTTTATCATCCATATTCAGCATTACATTATTTAATTTGGTACATAACTACATTGGAAATTGTTAGCACAACTGAAAGTTTAGCATTTCGACTCAAATTTCCACCACTGAGCATCTCAGCTACACCAAGTGGCTTCATCAGTTCATCATCATATCATGCTAGATAACCGTACTTGCAAAATGCAATATATGTGCTCCTTTGTCACAAAATTGTTAACAAGTCAAATGCATTCTCCTCTTCACAGGCAGATCACCTTAGGCAACAAACTCTGCTGCACATGTCACGCATCCTGTCAACTAGCCAAGCTGCTCGGGGCTTGCTGGCTCTCGGGGAATACTTTCATCGTCTTCGTACCCTTTGCTCTCTTTGGTCTGCTCGTTCATGTGACCTTGCCTAGCCTCCCCCAAACTTAGGCTCCTTAGAGGAAGAGACCTAGCTGCTCTGCTTCAACTTCTTCAACTGAATCATCTCTTCTGTGCTATACAAAACAGTTAATCGATTTTGGATATGAATATGAGTTAATGCCGTGTACTAGCATGAAGCAACATTATGTGATTTGCTGCTCTTGTGAGTGTGCTTGTACATAAACAGTGTATCATCTTTACTACTATATTATATATTATGAAAAACTTTTTAGTATCTTTCGGAATAAAATGTCCATTATTTTACTTTAAACTGGTTACTTCGAGTTTATTGTCATTGAAAAGAGAGGGCAAAAAATCATAAATTAAAAATAAATTTGTCTATGCTCACAAAAAGAGAGAATGCAGTGGAAATTTCATGTTATATAAGTTATTGGTTGATTTGGCACAACAATGTAAATTGATAGAGAAAGTAGTGTATAAATACTGTAAAGCATATTTACACTTAGTCACCTAATTTTTAGTTCTCATGGTAGGTTTGTTTATTTTCATATAACTAGCTTAAAAAGTTATACTTATTATTATTATTATTATTTACTGTGACAATATATAAAAATTAAACTTAATTCATAAACGCAAAAACATTAAAATTCTCAATAAGTATGCCTAATTATAGATATTTTTTTAAAAAAATTAAGATAGTTTAAATTAGTTATTTTAGCTTATAAAAAAATAGTTATTTCGGGAGATGGACAACGTAAACACCCATCAGTGTCATGACTCATAACACAAAAAAAAAAGTCAGAGACGGTCGGCCTTTTTCCCATTAGGCGGCTTTTTCTTTATTTACCAAATAGGGACAAGGTAAAAAAAATTACCATTTGGGTAACTGATGTGAAGTGGCACGATTCTTTTTAAAAAAAATAAAAATTAATCATTAAAAATTTGGTCGAATAATTTTAATTGCTATTTCAGTCCTTAATACTTTTTTAGATAAATTATTATGATTTTTTTTGTTTTTTTATATTTATGATCACAATATTTTGTCAAAAAAAATGTTACCAATTAAAATATAACTCAAATTAGCGACTAAATTGTTAACGACCAATTTTTATTTTTATTTTTAAAAAAAGAGTGACACATTGATCCGACTTATCCTTAAATGAATTTTTTTTTAAACTGCTCCCTTTGATAAATAAAAAAAAATCCCTAATGGGAAAAAAATCGAGACCGTCCACAAAAAAATTGTTTGCTCTTATTGATCAAAATTTGAGAATTTGCTCTTTGAGGAAAAAATGAAAGATTATGTGAGATTGATGGTGTTAGTTATCGTTGAGGGGCCCACGCAGAAGCTCTTCTCTCCGTTCACAAGGAAGGGTTTGGTACTTTAACTCTCGAATTGGCTTAAAAAGTCAGAGGGTAACTATGAGCAATCTGAGAACCCTATGTAGACCTCAGACGGTGTTCTCTTTCATTACTTGCAGACACCAATTTCGTTCTAGGGTTTCGTTTCAAAACCCTAGTTGCAAGCCCCGGTTGCCATCGCCGTTTCTGTATTCTACAATCGGTTCCTGGGCTTCGAATCCCTGGTTTCGCGTGAACCAGAGGAGAACCGTGGCCAAGGCAACCAACTGGGCTGAACAAAAATCCCCATATGAGACTCTTGGTAATTTTTACTTTCAACTTTGTTGACAACTCTTGTTACTGAGAAAATATGGAAAAGAAGAACCCACTTTTAGGTGAAATGATGGGTAATGCTGAAATTGAAAATTGCTTATGTCCTAATCAAATAAACTTCTTTATAGCACTTATAGCAGAAGAAATAAGGAGGTAAAATGATTTAAGCTTCTTCTATAAGCTAAAATCAACTTATGCACCTCAGCTTTTGGAGAAGTTAAGTGCATAAGTTGATTTTAGCTTACAGGAAAAACTCAACTTATTTTCTTCTCCTATGAGTGCTAAGGGGGATCCAAGCCTTAGAAGGAGAGGAAATGAATGTCCTGTTTTGTTGGAAGTGAATAGAGATGGAAAATTCCCTGCATACTTGTTTTGACAGTTCCTTCTTCAATTGTCTGCACTGAACAACAGAATTGGAAGGAGATGCTGATGAGGAGCAGATAAAGAATGCTTACAGACGCTTGGCCAAATTCTACCATCCAGATGGTGTGTATCTCCATCTTAGCTACTTGCTTTCTTAAAGTGTCATTTGGATTGTGTCTGTCAACTTGATATTTAATTATGATGGTTGTGGTGGCCTGATGCTATATCTAGCAGCAATATATTATTATGTTCATTGAAGATGAAGCCAAGCAATTACAACTACTTTTCAGTTAGGATTTTGAGATTTTACATCTTGTTTTAAATGCTAGTCTGCTGGAACGTGGGAGATTTTTGTTTTTCTTTACAAGAATGTTCCTATGAAGCAGTTTATGGCTAGTGAGTGTTTCTTCAACTGTGTGCCATACAATTTAGTTGTGATACAGCTCTTCTGTGGTGGTATTGTTTATTAAAGATGAATATAACCTCTCAATATATATTAACTCTCTTTACTCTTCAAGTCTATGATGGCAGAGGAACACTTGAAGAAGGTGAAACAGCAGAAGCTAGATTCATCAAGATTCAAGCTGCGTATGAATTGCTTATAGATGGGGAGAGGCGAAGACAGTATGATATGGATAACCGGGTCAACCCCATGAAGGTAATCTTTTTATGTTGTTTGATTATTGGTAGTTGACTGACCGTACTTGTTATTCTAATTTACATTTATTTTTACTTTGAACATGTAATTTGTCATGAGATTTTTAAGTGGATCATTATATGCTGTTGTTACTAGCATCAAGTGTGAACAAATTCTTTCCAGAAATGGTGTTGTAGTATCACTTTATATTTCTTCTATTTTGAAGGTGGTCAGTAAAACAAATATCTACTATATGAACTGTTCGGCAAACATAATGTTAAGATGTTAATTGATGCTAGGACAATGAGCAATCAAACCACTTCATTTTCCAGTCCTGTAGGAAGGAACGAAATACTAGGATTTTCTATGCATTGTATAAACATGGCAAACTGAAGAACATCAAATAACTGATGTTTCATCTTTGTGCAGAGAATACATTTTGCATATTCTACTTTCCAATTTCTCATCAGTGTTACAGCCTAAAACAAAAGTGCCTCTAAGCATTGTTTTGTAAACTTTTAAAATGGATAATATCGAATGTATACTTCTGCTGTAATTAGAATACTTGTATTTTTCTTATTCTTGACCAATGTGCTGCTTTTGTTTCCCTCAGGCATCTCAGGCATGGATGGAGTGGCTTATAAAAAAGCGAAAAGCTTTCGATCAGCGGGGTGATATGGCAATTGCTGCTTGGGCTGAGCAGCAACAGCGCAAGTTAAATCTTCGCATGCGTCAACTTTCTCGTTCAAAGGTATTGCAGTATGCTTGAAAATGTTGCCAGCTTACTGTAGGCTTGAATGGTTGTGTCAAGAAGAGTAGGTCATAGTTTTGTCAAATTTTCTTCCAACAATGATCAACATGACAACCTGGTTTTCTTACTAGAGTAAGTCTTTGTCACTTCCATGTTTGAGTGAATTTCAAAAAGAGAAATACTAGGGTCACACATTCTTTTGAACACACCCTCTCTCATTGGTTGAAATTTATTGGAAATCACAAAATTCAATGGGTCCCATATCTTATTTAATGACTCTCTCCTGATTTTGTAGTTTTCAATACATTTTAACCAATAAGAGAGAAAGTGTATGGAAGAGTGTGCTGCTAGCACTTCTCTTTCAAAAAATACATGATCCTTCGTATATAACATCACACATAGTTATTTTTCACCCAAGAATGGGTGTTGGAAAGAGTCAGTATCACATATTTCATCTTGTTTGAGTCATGTTCCATTTTTTCCCATGCATCTGATTGGAATTATTTTACGAAATCTCAGATTGATCCAGATGAAGCAAGAAGGATTCTGGCAAGAGAAAAGAAGGCTTCGGCAGAATATTACTCAAACACCCTTAAAAGGCACACCCTTGTACTGAAGAAAAGAGATTTGATGCGAAGAAAGGCTGAGGAAGAAAAGAAGAAGACTATCAGCCGGCTCTTGGCAGCAGAAGGTCTTGAGCTTGATGATTCAGATAGTGATGAGGCACTGTAGTCAGCATGGGGCTTTGTTTCCACATACCAATACCAATACCTAATATTTGATCAATACCTTGATGTCTTCCTCAGAGAATCTAATTATTATTTTTTTATTTACAAAAGATATATGTACATATATTTCGTTATTTCCATTCTCAAATGAGATTTTAGATTTTCAGTTATAGCTCAATACAATGATGATCTGAAATTTGGAGAAGCCTGAGTTAAAAGATTTAGTAACGTCCACGTTAGATTTCTGCGGCGCGATACTTATGGGACAATTTCTTGTTGAATATTTTGCAAGTTAAAAGGTTAATCTAGTTTGAAAGGCTGTTTCGGGGGGGGGGGGGGG